>JANCMC010024009.1:61855-126405 GCA_024363005.1 Charaxes varanes | reverse complement strand
TTTAAGAATGTTTAAATATTGAATCTAGTCTGATGGATACTTCGCGTAATCAAACGATATTCTTCACTGTCACATACTATTGCATATTTATCTGGTTAGTGAAAGTTTTTCTTATAAATTTAAAAAAGGATTTGCGAATTCTTAATTAAAAAGACTCTAAAAATACATGAGGCATTATTTGCAGAAATTCAACATTTTTTTAAAATAGTCATTGTATCATTTTTTCTGTTTAATCTAGATCTTTCAGTGACTTGGTGTTGCCATTCCATATTATTTGGTATTCAGTTCATTAATCAATTGCGATATGTATTTTTAGTTGTCTTTTTTGTCAATTGTTTGATATTTGTTAGACGAAAGGCTGATCAATGATAGGTTTAAAGCAAGCAATTGGCGTGACAATGGAGAGTACTTGAATTACGTACTTAGGGGTTTTGTTACGGAAAGTTAAGAATTTGTTTATAACTGTTGTAAATATTTTATTATAGTCATTTGTTTTTGTTGCAATTATATAAGTTTATTGTAGAATATCTGTTAATTGATAATTGTATCCCTTGCGATAAATGTATAATCACTACATTTTAGTTCAATATGTATTTGTAAGTTGTACACACAAGTGACAACTACCTACATTATAATGGAAAAATTGTTTAATAAAAAGCCGATGTTGTCCGAAACATTTGTTTATTTTCTATATAAATAAATTTCACAGGTGAGTCTTTAACGGTGGGTGCTGAATGTAAAAACTATATTTACAATATTTCCGTATAATATTGGTATCGTAAATATTTTTCTAAAATAACAGACGCTGCATTAGCCTCCGACAGTATATTTCACAGACTGCAGGAAATGCAGTCCATTTTAATTTTTTGCATTACAGTGTGTGGATGCTATTATATAGATTGATATTACTATAGCTTAATTTACATGTGTAAAATGTACATTTCATATATTGGTGGAATGTTTTAAGTATGATACTAGCACCATTTTCCAGAAGACTGAACCATACCGTTAACTCTGGTTACGTGTAAGGTTTCTGGGTACAAATCATCAGCAGCTGGTGTTTCACAAGCAGATAAACCATTCAATACCTTCCTAGTAGGTCGTGGTGTAGCACGACCACCATCTCTTATTCTCTCCCTAACCCATTTATCTGCTGCATGCGTTCGTTTCACTGGTCTCTTGCATATTTGATTCGCCTCCCCTTTATAAACATCTGAGGATGGTCTACTGAGTGCATCCGATTCATTGCCGTTCATCAATGAGTGAGCACTTTGCGCTTTGTGAAGAGATAAACGCAACGGCTTTCGAGGAGGAGTCGGTCTTTTCACTTCATCGCGGATATCGTCACTCTTTATGTAATGGCTCAACCTCGAACAACTTTCAGATCCATAATCTAAACGGGGCGAACTACTGTAAACGTCGCCATTTGGAAAATCAGAGCATTCAGACTCAAATTCTGAAGATTTTGCACTGCGCGAATGTAGTTTTGATGACCGTCTGCTCGATTTATGTGCGTTCTCCAGTACCTTTCCGTCAATTCTGTTGTAAATGTAATGCTTTTCGGATTCAACTTGTATGTTTTCAGAACTCTCATTTTTCTTCATTTTTCGAAGACGCTGTGAACGTTTCAGCTGTTCTATTATTGATAATGTTTTTCTTTCGGCCCAGTTTGTCTTTTTGATGCTGTCTTCAATCCGTTCTGTAGATTTCTTTATCTCGTTACGTCTTTGGCTGCAAACGCTTGATTGTGTATCTTTAATGTCCAAGTCGCTGTCGGATCTGAAATGTTCTTCTACTTTAGATCTGTTGTATCTCTCTGCCTTTAATCGTTGCTTTTCCATATGTCTTTGGTTTCTTTCAATCATACGAATAGCTGCATCTGTTTCTGTAGTATAGTCGTGTATACAATGGTGCGAAAGTGAATGCCGCATGCGTCCCGCTCTATGTTCTAAGCTATGCGAACTATGTGATCTGCGATTCGGTGTCGGTGATGTCCTCGGAGACGTTGCCACTCTAGATGACGCACCAGATGCGTTAGATCGCGGCCTCATAACTGGTAAATTAGCCTCAGCGCCGTCAAGTCCAGGTAACTTAGCTACGATAGCAGTGATATCAGGCCCCTTTTGAAATACTTGAACTTCGGATTTAGGGCTTGTTTTATTTGTTTGCGGTTCCGTAGTGATATTAATATTTGTCACGTTTTTCTTTGTTTTATTTACTGTTATACAGCTGTCGTTACTGCTTACGGATTGAAGCTGAAAGTAAATAAAAAAAAATTGTATAATTAAATTGTATTATTATAGGAATTTATTATACCCGATTCGATTGATTTTTCCCTTATAACGTCAAATTAATAGAGAAGGTGTCTGTCTACCTGAGGATGCCTTGCTAATAATTCGGCAACTTGTTCTTCGAGGTAAGAAATGCGATGTGTCAGGCGCGTGTTGTCTGTTCGAAGTCCCTCTTTGGCTTTTTCCGCATCTTCGGCTGCCGCGCGTAAGGCCCCGAGTTCTGCACGAAGTGACACCGCTTCACTCTATAATAACAATGAATATTAAACAAATATTACTTACTGTTTTTCTCCTAAATCTTTCTGTTTTGACATTTTAACGTATAATGGAAGCTATTCGAAACCCAAAAACTATATTTATTCTAGTGGTGACTTGGTTTTTACATAATTATCTTTTAGCGAATTTAAGGTTCTTGGAATAGGAGTAATATGCACAACCCTTCTCTGTTTTAACGTTTTGCGTGCTGGATATATTTTTTAGCATCCATAAAATTGGAAAATTTAGATTTAGTTTCAACCTTAGATAATGCCATCGTAGTAGGCGACGAGTTCTGCGTGCGAAGTAACACTAGACGGACTGGTGTGGCAGATGATGAGGCACGTTGGAACTCTTCTTGATTGCAGCACAATGTTGAACCACCGTTTACTTCTAATATTCTGGAAGAAGTTTGTTAAGTTAGGTATCTACACATTTAAAACAGTTTAAATATGAGGGTGTTATTTAACTGAGGCTATCTCTTAATGAACATGAAATAGTGTATTTTCTACAATAGAGAGTGCATTCACCTATCTCCTGGCTTGATCGCAGGATGTTCGGACCACTCGATAACTACTCCAGCACCTCGATGAGTTGCACTCCATGAATTCTCGCGTATTTCCACCGCTACCAATACACCATTACCGCCACACTCTCGTACGGTGCTGGAAAGTAGAAGTTTAACCAGTCTATACTGACAAAAATATTAGTGGGTTACTTATATTGATTAATATACAACTATTTTATCTTAAGGAATAGTGTCTATGATTAATTCAGCTACGGCTCATTACAGTCAGCCTTTAATAATGTTACTTAAGGTATATATATGTAACATTTACTTATAATTTATTTCGTAATTCATGGTCTTAATGTGGCATCCAATCCTTGTAATTAAACCTGACCCTTTCTATTCACGTTAATGGTTATATATAAACGCAAAAGGTCACCTATTTTGAAATTTAGAAAACCGCGGGACGTGCAAAGTAGAAATTTGACAAAGAGATAGTTTATAGTTAGTAGGCATTCGCTAAGAATGGATTTTTTAATAGGGTAGCGATTTTCAATAGATTAAGTGAGTGTAAGGGCTCTCGCAAGATTAATTTTACGCGGACGAAATCGCGGAAAAGAGCTAGTAATTCATATTTGCAATTTACCACTGTTGGACATAATTTCGATTAAAGCGCATTTTTGCTATTTTTTTTAAGTTCATTTATACTCCACGGACTGAATGCCTGTGCCATTTTCATTTTATTATCTTCTTTAATATATTTTTCTGTCTTTTCACTATTTTCCATTCCATTATTTTCACACATTCTTCCTTAATATTAGTTTACCTACATCGTAAAGTTTATGGTTACTCGTATCATCACATCAAATCCCTCGGTTTAAAGCTATAAAAGTTCAGTAATGTCGATGTTGTCTAACAGAAAATTTTATAAAGTAATAAGGGTTTGTATTAAAAGTAAAGATAAGACTCGTTTCACTTCACTTCCGCACACCTCTATTAGGTACGATAACATTCCAAATCGTTATTATCATCGCTTTAATTTTGATAATAGACGAAGCGAGTTTTAAAGTCAATAAAGGGATGGTCCGTAAGGACCATCCCTTATATAAATAAGGACCGCATTCTGTAAATGGTTAAGAGCTTAGAAAGGCATGTCCAGGTTTTGATTCTGTATGGTGCTAGGAGGCATGTTGGTCCATTTTCATCCCGTCCCCTTAATTATGAAGTAAATGAACTGAACACGTGTTTATTCCATGGCTTTAATATTATTATAATGATTGTTACGGTAACAATACCCAATTGTTTCTTATGATTAAAGATACTTATAATTAGACAACTGTAAAAAAAAAATTGAAAAATTTAAACAAAATAAAAACTATTGATAAAAAATATATTATAAAAAAAATAAAACAGACGAGGCATAAGGTGTGCTCTGGGTTGTCCGATGTATTTCAAACAGGCTTTGGAACTCCTGGGATAGCTGGACTATCATCTATACATTTAACCACTGTAAGTAATGTTTTGTACAGGACTGTAGTCGTGACTCAAGGTGCCTAAGGCCTTTCGGAGCACTGACCGTTGTATGCCCTAGCATTACTAGAGCCCGGCAATTGGTGATATTACTACAATAGTATAATAGTGATGTGTGGTTTGTTCTAATATTATTACTTAGAATCGGGCTTTATTTGGGTCACGCTGTTTAGGCGTAATTAACCTTTTTCGTGTCTCTTAAAATAGAATGTATAGGTATATATAAATAGAATTATGTTGTAACCAAGGAAATTTGATTGTTAAGTCACTTTTAAGAAATTATTGAAATATAAAGTCGCATAAGAAAAAAAGCATATTTTATTATCACCTCGCTCGACTCCAAGAACCTTAAGAATCCAAGGAGCTTCGAAAAACACGCTGACCCTCGAAAGTTATAACTCTATAATTTTTTGTATGTAAATAAATTTTAAAAAGAAAAGTATTTTCAACCAAGCCACTACGCTAACATTTTATTTTAAAATTATTTCTTTTTTTACCAATTATTCGACACTGTAGATATTCCTGAGGGGCACTGCGTGCCTCCGCGTGCCCCTACAAAAAAGCCCTGCTTAGAATTATAATGCACATTCTATAGTTCTAAAAATATTGTTTAGGTTGGTATCATTAATTTTTTGATACTTGATAAATTAATCCTGCGATAATATCTGCATAGGTGCTCAAATTACTCTAATAGATATGAGAATCACACTAAGTTATCTTGAGTAATTCGTGTGAAAACACATAAACAGTTGACGCACTAAACAATCGGAGAATCTGTGGGAATGTGAGAAGATTAAGGCTATAAATACACTACTCCGTTTCCTGAGACTTTAATGCGAGACTCGGATCAGAATTGCCTACTTCGCATCCTAGTTAGAGCAGCTATTTGCTCACTTAGCAGCATTGTAATTACAGTTGATAGAATCAGGCATTACTTTGCACAATCTGATGACAAGTGCTTAATAGAATGGTAAGGGATTTATGATTTTGCAAAAATTTTACTTAAATAGAACAGGTACTATAAAACTTATAAAGACGAAGATACTAGTTATAAATACTAAATATCATTAAGTTCTGATACGTTCATATATACCTTAATCCGAGTTATCTGTTCAAAATTTATACGATATTAAGCACCTCAATGTTTATAGACAGGGCTTTATTTTTGGAGGTATGGGGAGGAGAGGCCCGCAGTGCCCCCAAAGGAAATTCCGAAAAGATTAAAAAATTGAAAACAAAAACGAATTGGTAAAATTAAATAGGCGTGTAGGACCCTGTCCACTCGGCTGAAGTGTTAAGACTAAATCGCGGGAAGTAGTTAATAAATTTTAGTAACAGAAACATAGAAAGTATTATTCTTAAACGAAAATTCGAATGTTTAATTACTACGCCGCATTCAAAATAAGAATACTTGTCAGAAAACGGTTAAGATATCACATAATGACAAAGGAAAATAACTTGATTTAAAGGAATTTCGCGCTAATTAGAGGACAAATTAGTGTCGTGATAAAGAGATAACCTTATAATTCTTACAAGCAACTACAAAAGGAACTAAGAGATGTGTCCTTGCGATAATACGTGCTTTTATCTAAGTCCCTCTGATCTTGTTAATTAGTTTGTCGGATGCTTTTACTTGGTGGTAAATTAACAGAGCTTAAAAAAACGTGACCGTTACTTAATTAGTGTTCGGTGTTAATCGGTGGGTTAAGCAGTTTTTACCGAGGCCGGCTTCTAGATGGGTGACCCTTTTTAACACTCATTTTCTTCACTAATAATCGGCAAGTAAAGTTTTCAAAATTTCGTTTTACGATAAAAACATTTGCCTACTATGACTGCAATAAGACACGTGAAAAACTAGAACTATGATTTACTTATTTATATGTCTTATAAAAGTAAACTTGTAGAAAAGGGTTTGTAAAAAATAAAATAATATTCCACAAAACTAAATTTTGATCGTGCTTTTCATCTTTTAGACTCATGACCCCTACAGGGAACTCTATTAAATTCGGATACTGTAGTAATCATAGCTCCTAGATATCTTCTTTGTAACATTACTTTCTAGCATTAAGTTGATCGACTGTCATCTGACTTCATCCCCGGGAACCCCACAATAACACGACTAATATCACCTCCTACCTTAATAATCTTCAACACATTATTCATATCCAAATATATCATTTATATCGAAAAAACTGGCTCCTCACAAATGCCGGCTATTAATTAAGCTATGTCTCTAAAATAGCTTCAGAAAAAGTTCATTATTTGTTTGTAATATGTAAAGGATAAAAATGGTTACTGTGGGTTATACTTAGGAGATAGACATATGCTATCGCTGACTTTATTATAGATCTTTCGAAGATATAAAACTCCGTACTACAATATTTTTTTCTATCTCGTAAGGTCTAACCAGCGAATGTAATGCAAGCGCACAAAATACGTTTTTCTGCGACACGACGTTATAAATAATTGAAATTCTCGACTTACAATAATAATAATTAATATGTATTATACACGCAAACCTTCTCCATTAATCTCTCAACCTATTGGTGGAAACCGCACGATAATCCGTTTAGTAGTTTTTAAGTTTATTGTAAACATACAGACAGACGCCGTGGAGGACTTTGTTTTATAATATTATGTTTAATGGATAAAGCGATCCTTTTTTTTGAACGAAAACTCGTTGCTCAATATGACTGCAAAAAATCTATAGTATTCTACTTACAGTAGTAGCTGAGAAGGTCGTAGCTTAATTAATGGCTGGCATTTAATTCGAACGCTAGGTTAAATAGCTCTTATTGTGGCCAGGTAATAGATGAGTGATCAATACCATGGTTTTCAAATATCCGACCTCATCCGTGTTTTAGTAGGCATGTAAAACAGTGAGTCTCGACTAATGTTACTGGGTGATATTAATAGTAAGGTTGTAGAGATCGGGGGGTCCCGGGATGACGTCAGACGACAGTCCGTCCCTGGTGCTAGACCAAGATGACGCTAGAGAGAAGAAGAAGAATCTAGTTTAATTTTTTTTTTAAAGAATATTAGGAATACTTTTTAGGTATGTCTAATATTCCCCTTTTTTCCCTCCTTACTAAGCTTAAATTAAAAGCTTGTATTAGGAGTGGGTGCGACAATACCCCAACGGCGGTGGGGTTTGAACCGCAATACACCCATATTGAAATTTCTCTTCGACCGAAGTTATACTATGAATGCGGTTTACTATATGGAATTTAATCCTACAATTGAATAAGAAATAATAGATAAAGTCGAAATAAGTAATAAGATCGAAGAGTATTTATAACAATATAAATACTATATATATATATTACTTATAGTACTTTCTTCTAGTTATAATAAAGTGTGTTTGACGGAGTCTTCCTTATTTTAAACAATGATATAACAAACGTTTGGGATATCGGAGAAACAGTGTTGCAAGTCAAGTGGTGCTGGGCAGGACCCTTGGCCCGACGAAGTGACGACAGCTGAAGTAAGACAGTGACTAGGCTAGGAGAGCGAAGCATTGGTCGAACAGCTACTAGATGGATCGACTACATAATATCTGTTGCGGGTCCTAACTGGTCCAGATTAGCTCAAGACCGTAAAGAGTTGTACAAACGGGGAGACGCCCACGTAAAACAGTGTGTCCTGATTAGCGTCACTGAACGATGTTAATCGTGAGATTATGGGACTTCCTGGGATGACATTAGATGTCAATTTAAATAAGGAATTCCGACTATTAATGACAAAGAATAAGACACACATGCCTCTACAGGTACTCAGACATAAAAATAATCTTTTAAAAGCGGCCAGGTTATATCAGGATTTGGATGCAATATTTAAACCTTTAAAACCAATACTATATAATTTAACAACATTGTTCTCGAAAGCAATATAACAAACTGGAATGTTGGTATTAATGTATTTAAATATATACTGATTGGTATTCTACGTTTTCCACAAGATAATAATAAAGTTGACTGGTTTACTGTTGCAACAAAATATTTTACCTCTAAAGTCTTGTTGCTAAATGCAATGAAAGCTAGTTTGCATTCTAACATATATTGTGTTTAATAGAATCAAAAACCAATTTATGGTTAATCTCCGAAACGTCTGGACCAAATCCGAAGGACGATCAAACGGACAAAAATTGGAAAAACTATTTTATTTCATATAACGAGGGAGAAACGGATCCTTATCGAGTACCGACGCTTGCGCAAGCGTTTCCTGTCTTAACTCTCACAGGCATTTAGTAAAAGAATTATACTTCAACGTTACTAACAACTTAAATATTATTTATTTATCATCATTATTCTAAGCCCATGTTGACTCGCTGTTGGGTATAGGTCTCCTCCCCCTTACGCCACAGCTCTCGATCCATCGTATACCCACTGTGAATCGAGTATCGTTGGCCCATCTGGCTGGTGCAGATCACCAGTTTCTGTTTTGTATTTATAAACCAGATTGTATTTATAAACGAATGAAATAATTATGTATGTCAAAAGTAATTAAAATAATTACATACATTTAAGTTCATATTGACGTCACTACATTGAAATACTAGGGAGTTGTTACAAGACTAACTTAATCTACGAACTAATTCTATACCTTGACATTTGATATCTTACGACTAAAGCATTGCGGCGGAAGGGAAGGGTTCCTTACGATAATATGACTAGTGCACTTTAAAATTCTGAGTAGAATTTACTTATTAGACTATTATGATCCTACTTCAAGATTTTTTTTAGGAATAAAATAGGAATAAACTAGCAAAACGCGTTGTTAAATTAATACTGTTGTATTTTCTTCGTTGCTTTTGAGATACATCATTTTTTTTCTGAAAAGCCCCTGCCTTTTGCGACCCGGTTCTTAAGCTATTCTTATTTTTGTAACGCAGTTGTGACTTGTGTCTGTGTGATCCCGAGTCGAAAAAAAAAACACTCTTTGGACATTTTAAACAGTAAACAATTGGAAAAGCAACTCTGCCTTTATAACTAGTTGCTTTTAAAGTCTTATCAGGGGTTGTGATTGTAAAAAATATCACATGTTAGTAGCTCTAGCTGAGCTACGCCGTGCAGTCACCACTTTTTTAAAACAAATAATAACCTCCTCACTTGACTGTTCAGAACTGTTAGGTAAAATTAATATATGCATACCTACTAAGTCTCTCAAACATCATTCGGTATATCAAACACCTAAAGCAGCAACCAACTATCGACAAAACTCATATCTATTAAGAACATGTAAAATTTATAATCGCACGTGTTCAGAATACAACGTCGATATATTTCATGATAGCGTTGGATCATTGAGGCAGAAAATGAGCAATATGTTTTTCCAAACATGATAATTTGTATTGTATTTATTTCGTATAAGTTAAATCTAAAGTTTTATATATAACCTAACAAGGCTAAACATGTTTCTATATGTGGAGACATATTAATGGATAACACTGTGTTTTATTATTGTTATAAAATTTGTTGCTCCGATAATGGAAAGTTTGTTAGCTGCATAAATATTTATAAATTCGTTTTAAAATGTCCATTTTGAACTCTGCACACGTTGCGGGAGGATTTTTTTGGGAAAGTACTTTTTGGGATGATTTTCGTATCCATTAAATTCATCCCGAGTATATAGATGAATTTAATGAGACGATCAATTCATCTAGAGATCTAGATGAATTTGATGAGATAAATTCTATCAAGAATATGACCTTTACGACGTTAAAACGAAGTCTGTACCGAATCTAAGAAACTAAAATTTCCTTCAGTCGGAAACAGGATATGCTATTCATATCATATCTTGAATAAGTTACCTCTTTCGGTATTTCAAAACTGATACAACTTAGGAACCTTCAAGGAAAAACCATACCCCTTTTTAAAAGGCCGACAACGCATCTGCGACCCCTCTAGCGTAGAAGTTGTCCGTGGACATCGGTATTCACTCTAGTGAATAAGTGTAGAAGATTCCATGCGATGTACATATCCTAGCCACCAAAGCCGTCGCTGTTTCAGCAGAGCGATTACACTAGGCAGCTGTGCTCTCGCTTACTCTCGCGTGCATCCTGCAACATATGTATATGTATACATACATATAAAGGGAGAGAATATTTTATTGAGAAGTAATTATAGCACTATTGTTGATAGAAAGAGGATCATGGCAAGCGATGTATTATACTCATAGGACAACACTTCGTGCGTACATAAGCTGTTCACGAGATATGACCTCAATACTCGAGTATTTATGCTCACGACGCAGCTGATATAACTTGTTAAATATTCAATGAACGCGTACAGGTAAACGTACGTACGTGAATATCTTTTGTTACTTATAGTTTTATTTCAAACTAGCGAACCCGACAGACGACGTCCTGCTCGAACGTTGGGTCATTCACTACAATATTATTCACGTTCCATCCCGTTCGTAAATACTAATTGTATTATTATTAATTGAAAATGTATGTTAAATGCTATTTTTATAATTTAATTAGTTATACCCACAGGTGGGTTTGTGCATACATAACGAGATGGCAATAATGTCGAGTGGAAAATGGTTACAGCAAAGCAAACTAGATGGCGCTGTACAGATAACGATGATCGCAGTACAAACGTTGAAAATCTTCATACAAACCAACTCACGCTAGCGAAATTTCTACTTACGATCACTATATATAGACTTTCCGATGAACTGTCGGCGAGGCGGGGCCGTCCCGGGCAACTCCAACTAGCCGGGATTGAAGATCTTCCTTTTTCGGGGGTTGACCATATCGACCTTCACTCTTACCTTTTATTCCTCGCCAAACACCTTCCAACTTGGTGTGCCTTACCACAGGTTCATGTGTTATAACATGCTTCAAATAAATAAATATGAATAAAATATGAAAACCGCCTGCCTGTTTGGCCGTTGCGAAATAAAGAAAAATCCTTTCACATTTCCCACAGATTTTTATAAGAAAATTTTTTGCTTCCCTGATTAAAAATTCTTAAAACTCGTGACTTTTATATACATAATATCTCTGTGGTTTTCCTTTTGTGTGCTTTTGACTTGTCTCAACAACAGTAACTTTCTCATACAATCGGCTTTGTGAACAGGCTGTCTCAATGCAACGTGACATTTCGAAGTAGGCCCGATACAGCTCAGATACTAGTAACTACAAACGGATCGCTGACGAGGCCTTGTTGCATATCAAGGTTACTGCTGCAGTTTATTTTGTTTCGTTCAAACAACTAGTCAAAATCCACGACTTTGTTCGCTTCTTTATTACACTTCTAATCGCTTATTCTACTTAGCATTGTCCCGGTCTAGTTGGATACGCTTAAACTGCAGAGGATGTAGCTGTGGAGCGAGTTAAGCGAGCAACTGCCGTCTGACGTCATTCTTGGTACACCCAAAATCTCGCGACTAATATAACTCTGTCATTAATCAGGACCCAATCTATTACGTGGCTTCCGAAACATGGAGAAGGATATTTGGAAACTACTGTTAAAATATGTCACCCATATATCACACAGCCGCGGTAAGATCAGCTTAACCTAGCGATCGGTGTAAATGCCGGCCACTGATTATGCAACGACCTCCCCATCTTCTTTTTTTGTATTTGTAAACTTCTAATTTAATTATCTTTTATACTTTGCTGATTCGTTTTTGAGCAGGATCTTCTCAATATCAGCTCCTTCTAATTTAGTAGTGTTAATTACTAAAGCAGTGACGTCAAAAGCAGAAACATGGCGGCTGTCAATTCCGCGCGAAAATTCAAAATCATAAATACAAATAAGATTTTATGGCATAGGAGGCGGGATTTGTTTAAAATAGTTAATAAAAAAGGTGTAATATCCTATTGAAAAAATTATTACGAGATTTTCGAACTATGATACGTTAATTTGTTGGCGCAATGGGCAGTGACCGTACCTTCCGCTCTGGGGGTCACAGGTTCGATTCCCGCCTCGAGTCTGGATGTACTATCTATATATATGTATTTATATATAGATAGAAATGAACTATGGAAAGAAAATTTTTGAATTATATCTATATATATTTATGTATGTATTTATATAATTCTAGAAAACATACATTTGTCTATAAGAAGCGTTTGTCTATATATATTAATTTTTTATTCCTTTAATTTCTTCAACCTACTAACATTTTTAAGAGCTACAAAGCTACAAACGTTTTCAATCACATACATCAAACGGACACTCCAATTATTTCGGCATGTAAAGAAAACAGTCGGACTTAGTACTATTCCACTGGTACAAAACGATTTATACCCACTGAACGAGTTATATAGCGACAAAGACACAATCATTGTGAACGTTTTAGCAGAACAGTAATTCAACTTGTTTATTTGTTTTAATTAGATTTTGTCACTTTTATTATAGTTTATTGCCGGTTTAAATACTGATATTTACCTAATGTGACCATGCTCCTTTTTTTTGGAGATAAAAAATCGAAAGGTCGAAGAAACTCCGGAGCTGGTTCTGTAAAGATGCTGTGATAGGAAAAAAAAATGCTGTCGGTTGAGTCGGTTTACGTACGATAATTTTACGCCGAACGCTTAGGTCGATCGTGCCTCTCAATCGTTTGTTCCGAGCTCTTGATTTGAACGCTCGGCTCAGGCGGAACGTGACAATGAGTCATGCTTTTTCGTGCGTGCAGCCAGCGGTCATCAATTTATACGACATTAGACGTCATAAAATCCTTGTACATCGCACGGTTGACGATATTGTCACTTGGATTTGCAAAGTGCTTTATATATAACACTAGTCTTTTGCCGGGACTTCGTCTGCGTAAAAATAATCTTGCGAGAGCCCTCATACCTCCTTATTATCGAAAAATTAGTTGTTAGCAGATGTTTAATATCTATAAACTACCTCCTTGTCAAATTTTACCTCTATACGTCCCGCGGTTTTCGAAATTTAATCTTAGGTGACCTTTCGCATTTATATTTTATTATTTAGGTTCCGTAGGTGGTCGCGGCAATACCATAATCCGCACATTATACATTCATATTAAATACCACGGTTGTGAATTTACCAAGTAAATAATAGAATATTTGTAGTGTCTTGAATTTGGAAGGTGCGTTATATTTCGTTGTCGCAGCCGGCATTTGAGTCGATCGCTAGGTTAAGCAGTTCTTACCGCGGCTTGGTGATACGTGAGCGATACATTCGAATTGGTTTTTAAAAAACCTCTGGCATCCTTCGTGTTTTAGAGGGCACGTGAAACAGTGGGATTAATGTTCACTCAGTGGCATTTATAGGGACGTGCCGTGAGATTGTAAACATTGTGGGGGTTCCAGGAATGATATCAGATGATACCAGATGGCATCTTCCGTCCAGGTCGGTCATCTTAAATCGCCTCAAAGTCACAACCTCTGCTATCTAAGCTGACCCTGGTACTAGACCGGGATAACGGCTGGGTAGACGATACTATGGATTTTGTATTTTGCCTCTTGAATTTGTAAGGTGCGTTTTATTTGGTCAAATTTGGAGGTGGTCGCGGCAAGACCACGACCAGCGCAACACAGCCGAGCGGCGCGGTAACCTACTTGAGGTGCATTGCTCTTTTTGTTTGTAAACATGCCATCGAATCTGTGGCCGTCTCTACACGTTTGGCTTGCCAAATTTTTTCGTTTAACCGACTTCAAAAAAGGAGAATTTCTCAATTCGGCTTTATTTTTTTCTTTAGTTTTGCTGATACTTATAGCACAGGTTTTACCTATTTTAAATGTCAGCAACACAACTTAAATATAAATTTGACTGGACCTAGATTTAAACGCGACTTGAATGATAGGTATTTTACTTTAAATTATTTTACTGTACTTCGAAAAGTAAGAAAATTTTATTTTGCAAAAACAAAGAAAAGCTTAAAATAAACTGTAGAATAATTTCACTAATTTAGATAAGAGGATAGTAATAAGTTCTGAAGTGACATATATAAAACTACTATAAACATTTTAGCCACTTTAATTGTAGTAAAATATTGACACAAATGGAAAATTTCAAGCCTCTACGTGTAACCTTACGGGCAGTCAGCCGGACGGACGGACGGACGGACAGAACGAAATTATTAGGGTTTCCTATAGTACTACGGAACCCTAAAAAATGAAACACTCAAAATATAACAAAATCAAATAAACTAACGCTTGCGAAACTGTTAATTTGCGCAAAAAATACTTTATTTCCATGTAAATTATCTTTAAATAAATTGTTGTTTTGATACGTGAGTAGTAAGATATACAGAATATATCAATCTATGTACATACAAGTAAGCTCTGTGTACAATTACATTTTATAGGATATAAAAAACGTAAGTCATCAAGTGTCTTTCCCTATAAAATGTTGCCAATTCTATTTAAGTGGCGCTAGTAGAAATCTAAATTGCGCTTCCATTTCTCGCTTCCATATATCAGCTTGCAGTATGTTAATTTTTAAGGAATTCAATAATATTAATGAATCCTCGAATTCATCAATTTGCTTTTGAATTTCCCTGCTATAAATCGTGCTTTCAAATTATATTATACTAGTCGTTACCGGCGACTTCGTCCGTGAAAAATAAGGTGAAAATGTTTAGCGTTATGGTATATAGCCTATAGCCCTCGATAGATGGGCTATCTGACACTGAAAGGATTTTTCAAATCGGACCAGTAGTTCCTGAGACAAGCGCGTGCAAGCAAACAAACAAACTCTTCAGCTTCAAAATAAAGGAAGTGTAACAGATCTTAATAGCTATCGAGTAGGTACTAAGTACATACAAAATAATACAGATTTTTTAAAATTTAATCTAAACGTCAAACTTTGTTTTTACATAAAATTAAATTAATTAGTGGAAGTACACTGTTGAAGGAAATACACCGAAAATTTTTTAACATACGTGTTGAAACTATTTTACGTACACCAAATTTAAAGAAGATAAATACAAAACCAGCAAATAAATGTCATCAGTATATTTCTAAGTTTAGAAAGTTGAAAGAAAGAAACTTTTGTTTGCAACATTACACACGTCCATAGATATATTGAATAATAAATAAAACAAAACAGACACATACAAAAAGAAAAAAAACTTTACATGTAACTGTATAATAAGTGAGATGACCAAAAAGGTAAACCTCTCAGCTTAATTGTTGGAATTGAGAGAGTTCCCACTACCAACGCTGATTTTACTGGGGATCTCATAGTGTCAGAGATATTTAAATTGGTAAAATAGCTATAGCTTCTACTCTACTAGCTCAATTGAATAGTAGAGTATTTTGTAATTACGAAGAGTTGAAACGGTAAATGATAAACAATACCAAAGTTCAAGTTTAACGGTTGATAAAAATATGGACGTTTGGGGAATCAGTAGACCATTTCCGTTACACCATAAATCATTATATGCATAATTTTGTCTCTTGGCTGGCTAAAGATTTTTTGGTATGAGGGCATGGGACACGAACGTGAGTAATATCAGTGGTTTTACAATATCTTTGATTGCGTCAGTATGGAAGGGTGGCTGCCTTAAGCGACCCTTAACTGCTTGTTTTCGATATAATGACTGAGTATAGCGTGGCCAACAAGGTTCACGGTGACTTAACTGAACCGTACATTAACTTTCCCGAATCAGTGGCAGTTTTTAAAAATTTTGACGGTAGTGCCATGGTGTATAAAAGGGACAAAATAGTTTTTCATGTACATTATACTTAATCGGAAATTAACTTGTAAATTAGAACATATATTTAACTTTCGCAATTATTTTTGCTACAACTATAATCATCGTAAGCAAGTTTATAATTAAATTAGGTTAAATATACATACGTATAGTCACGTCGTGATCAAAACGAGATCTATGATTCTGCATATATGTACGTCGGGACAATTATAAACAAGATGCGATCGCGATTTGACCCGAGCATTTAGTAATAATTAATGTAAAATCTAGTTTTAATTTAATTGCTGTTTACAATTTTATTTTGTTAATTATCGAACGATTTCATAAATTGTTATTTATATTATGGAATATTTAAAACTCGTGAGTAACGAGTTTTAAAAAACTAGCATTACCTGTCAGTATCAAACTGATTATGATGACTTTATATGTGTACTTCCTAGCGTATAGCTACGTATCCAAACAATTCATATTAGAATCTAGGACAGGTAACTCTCACTAGGAGATGGATTGGCGACGTCCGCAAATTAGAAGCGTAGCCAAGACGATAACTACTGGCTACTCCATTGGCAACCGCAGATATCCCTGGCTAAGTTGCAGGCGGCGTCGTCACGGCGTCTCAGTAGGGCTCTAAGAGTAGAGAGAGAGAATCCATTAGATATATCAAAATTTTATCCCCTAGTTCCTGAGATTAGCGCGTTCAAGTAAACAAACAAACTCTTCAGCTTTATTTATTAAGTATAGATATAGTATAGACTACAGAGTAATATAGATATCGTCTTTAAATACGCCATAAGAGTAAACGTGTTTTAACATATCGCTTAAATATATTTATCATTTTTCTTTTTAATTAGCCTGTAATGCCCCACTGCTGGGCAAAGGCCTTATCATTGGACAGATTAATTAATCCATTAATACAAGCTTTTAATTTAAGCTTAGTAGGAGGGGAAAAAGGGAATATTAGACATACCTAAAAAGTATTTCTAATAGAACTATCTCTCTGCCAAATTTCATCTTTGTACGGTCTGTGGTTTGCAACATTTCGTACTAAGCGACCATTCGCTTTCATATACAAATATATGTATATATATAATATAGAAGTATAAATATATTTAGAAATTAGATATTGTCTACACTGATATATAAACCATAAGAGTTTGTTCGTTTGTTAGTTTGTTTACTTTAATGGGCTCATCAATATGAGCACTATATCGCATGCTTAATAGTAAACTGACCTACCTCAAAAAAACTGATTTTTGGAAAATCGCAAAAAACGTTGTTTCGTTTACGACTTATAGCACTTATAATTTGATAAAAACGACATTATAGTAACAAGATATGTATTTTAATTATAGTTAACTCACTTTAGACCTAAAAACCTATAAAACAGGCATTAAGTTGTTTACCTTAGGAACAGACGTCCGTGTGTCATGTAGTCCTATGTATGTATGTATGTATGATAGAATATTTTTAGGAAGTTGCAGATACGATACCTCTAGTTTCGCTAGTGCCTAATATTCTCGTATGTATGAATACTATCGCATAAATAAAACAGTATTTTTTATAAAGAATTATTCCATGTTAGGCAAGATTTATTTATTCCATTTGACTGTTTTAAAAACACTTATAGCGGTCATTTTTTCATCATTAAAAGTATTTGAATGATTTAATGAAGCCTGATATTCTTATAAAAAACATAAAGTTCACTTCGACTCTTTCCATACGACGACTAACAACGCTTCTGGCGTTAAAATTGCTGATGGTATAAGTGCTCTTAGTCAATGTATGGAAACTATGTTTGGCAAAGTTCAAAGTCAAAATTTCTTTGTAAATGTTATGTATCAGGAAAACGTTAGTTCATTACAACACCGTGTGTCTCTTACTGGATTGTGACAATGTTTTTAATCATGGACTGGCCCATTGGCACAATTAGTAGTTGTTTTCCGCGACTTCGCCCGCGTGAAATCAAACTCAACTAAGGGCCCTTGGACCTTGAAATCAAACTCAACTAAGGGCCCTTTGACCTTGAAATCAAACTCAACTAAGGGCCTTTAGAATTTGACTATCGAAAACTCGTTCTTATTAGATGTCTATAACTACCTTACCAAATTCCGTAGATGTACGTCAAGCGCTTTTCAAAATTCCTTATTAGGTGACCTTTCGCTTTTGTGTATATATAAATATAAATAATAAATAAATAAATATATAGGACTATATGACACACAGACGCCTGTTCTTTAGGTAGACAATTTAATGACTGCGTTATAGGTAACAGCTGCCTGCATTAGATATCTGCTCCAAAATTGATATTTAAGAAGCTTTTTTAAAGAATACCTTATTAATCCTTATCAATTTAAATATCCTAGATACTTTGTACATTTTATTACCCCACCAAGACGCCATGGCGACGTCGCCGGCTACGCAACCATGGTTATCTGCGGTTGTCAATAGATACACACATACATGCAATTTCTTAACTTTTTATTCAAGTTCGCAAGAGAATATTTGCAAGGTCCGCTAGTATATCTACACTAATATTACAAAGAGGAAAGTTTTGTTTGTTTGCATTGAACAGGCTCTGAAACTGTTGGACCGACTTGAAAAATTCTTTCGCCATTTGAATCCTACATTACCCCTGACGAACATAGGCGATAGAACATTTTCAAAAAAGTTAGGGATCCGTATAAAAACTTCGATAATGTGTAAGTAAATAAATACCCGTGCAAAGCGGGGCGAGCTATCGGTCACAAAATTAATAGCTCCTACGTAAAGGCTCGTCTGCCCCCCTGTAACATTTAAAAAAAAAAGTGCTTTAACGACTTCAAGGACAAAAATGTACAAACAGTTTCAACTATGTCTGACTCCGGTATATAAATAACTTAATCGAGAAACTTACATATTTCTTAAAACGGGGTGATGTGGATATTGAAAGTCAACTAAATTGTCAACTTATACCTAAACTAGCTATGCCCGCGACTTTACCCGCGTAAAATTAGGTACAAAAATAGATTCAATTTTAGCGAGATGATACATAGCCTTTCTCGATAAATGTGCTATCTAAAACTGAAAAAAAAATTCAAATCGGACCAGTATTTTTTTATGTTATAAGCAGCAAACGAGCAGGCGGTTCACATAAGAGAATACCGACGTCCATGGACATCTGCACCACCAGAAGGCTAGCAGAAGCGTTGCCGGCCTTTGATGACGAGATTAGGTCACCGGCGGGAGGTCTCACAAACTGTACGAAAGGCGACAACAATACCATTATTGACAAGACAGTATTGCCCCCACTTCTCGTCGATCTTATGTGAGAAAGAGGTTCCTGAGATAAGCGCGTACAAGCAAACAAACATGCTCTTCAGCTTTATATATTAGTATAGATTGTGTGTTTAAAGGTCGATTTACACCAAACGAACGAATGCTCATTCTATCCGTACACTATCAAATTATTTTAATGTAAACGGATGTAGAGCATTCATTCATTCTGTTTGAGTTTACAAAGATTCTAATTCCTATTAATCGCTAAGAACAAGCGTTCGTATAAACTAAAAGATCGAGAAATAATGCTGTTGTTCTAGATCTCTATGTTCGTTTGGTCTAAACCCACCTTTAGATGTCTTTTTAATGTATATTTGATTTTCTCAGTGAGCGCCTTCGCGCAGTATTCGCGGAAGTGGTTGTAGTAGACATATTGGATTCCCGAGACGCAGCGCATCTCGCATTACTTCAGCGGCCAGAACTCGGCGTTACATTCACAAAAATCCACTGCTGGAATCTCACTCAGTATGAAAAGTGTGTCTTTCTAGATGCTGATACTCTGGTAAGTGTCTTTGAAACTTTTTAGCTTTGAATATAAAGTGAACGTAAAGATCACTTATAAACTTACTATATTTTGTAAACTTCTTGGTTAGAGTAATGTAACCGAAGATGATAAAACAATAGAATGACAAAGACAAGATAATAACAATGGCACGAGTATACAATGGCAATAATAATAAAAAACTTCTTGGTTATCACTGAATAGTTTGTAACTCACCTGGAGTGTTCGTATTTATTTATTCACTTCATAATATAGACATACAGCTAATATTACAACTCTTCGCGCCCTTAAGCCGAAACGGCTTGTCTGGACACTGCACATTCTTACCAAATAAACCTTAGACTATGTATAGTCTACCAAGAAATTGGTTTGACACGCTAAGGTTGAATGTTGTTTGCACATCAGTTAGTGAAAAGGCTGATTTTTGCTTGTTATTCATTACTTTAATTTCTAACAAAAACCCTTAGCGAAATTTTCTTTAACTAGGAGCTGTCATCCAAAACGGTAAAGCACTTTCTTGTTCGACTATACCTACGTGCTATCATGCGTCTACTTTACATTTCACAAAAGTTTTACCAAATAATAAATGATTATGTAGTAGGGAGATCGGAGCGAACGTTAGCAGTGGTTAGAACGAAGCGAAACGAAACCGCTAAGATTTTACTTCCTCTGGTCAAAAGTGTATAAAGCCTTCGTTTTAGAATCTCATCAAAGGTTCTATCATCTACCTAATATAATTGTTTACGATAAAGAAAGTCAATGTTACCGGACGTGGTCGGCAGCGCAGCAACAGGAGATGACGAGACGCAACCGTGGCCCAAATACTTGCTCCCGACAATTTTGGAACTGTTCCAAATCCATAATATACTTTCTTTCGTACACAACGACGACATGAAAGCGAAATCATGACATCGTCTGTCGTTAGAAAAATGTTACGCAGCGCATGCGCATCGTCTGTGTACATCAGGGTTGTTACCGTTATTTAGTCCTCATCGATTTCGATGACAGCGACCCAAGGAGATAAATATTATATATATTGTGATGGCAACAATACTGACATGAAACTGATTATGGGATCCGGTCCCGGCCATTTTAAAAGCTTCCTTAACAATATATGACAAAATAGAAATTGATAACGCTATATTGTAGTTATAGGTTACTTAAAAACGTCTTATGACAGATGTCTCATGATCTGTAATTCCTTATGCTTTTTTCCATTAAATGAATTCGGGAAAACATACAGCTTTACAAATGTGACAAACAAAATGCACTACATACCATTTTTCATTATCGAAAATCAATTCAAACAAAGTTATAGCTACCTCGGATGTCGGCCTGGACAGACTAGATTGCATCACGCTAAAATCCTTTACGTTAAAGTTATATTTCTCAATTAAAACACTTGGTACAGCTTCGGTTCGCACACATTCCATCAAAAGATGTTGTTGCTTTATATTATTGAGTGCCTTAAAGCTGAACTCCTATCAGACATCATGTTTTATAACTAAATGAAACAAGTAGCTGCCCTATTCACGTATAATTTGATAATTATACGTGACTAGGGAAAAATAACAATTTCAACCATTATAGATCGTCACAATTCATTCAGATATTCATATAAGAAGCAATATTAGCGGTTTGTTAATCAGCAATTGTTGATGCCGGCATCTGGAACAACCCTACGAGATATGTAGATATGTAAATATGTACAATTACAGTGCAATGTCATACGACGACTTCGAATCGTACTTATCTTTGTATATGTAGGTAATTTAAAATAGTTACTTGTTATTCATTCACATCTATTTGTGGCGCTTTATACGTCTCTCGTCTCATATACCAATTGTTCACAATCTCAAAGATAGTACACTTTATTCTGAATTGCAGATGAGTACAGAAGTGATTTTTTCAAACAGAGTACTTCATCAGAGTTTAAACTAGTTTAGAATGTATTTTACGACATTAAGGTTTTTGTCGAAATTGGAAAGTATTTCGTGAACTAGAAGTATGGGTAATAATTGCTACAGATTTAGCAGCGTTTAAAATTAGTTATTTCTTTGCACTGAATATACGAAATTAAACTTTAATTAAACTATGTATTGTTGTAGAAATAATGCATTTAAATAAAGAATACATTAGTAACTGAAGTATCATCCACATAATGAATGAATAATTTGAATGAAACGAGTAGAAACAAATGGTTTTAAGCTGATCATTTGTGCCGAGCCCGAAGTTTTTTTTATCGCAGGTTAACATGTCAAACGAAGCGCAGATAAAGTTATTCGATAAATTATGCTTGATCACGCGTATGGTGCTATGAAATGCAGTTACGAGTATAAGACAGGTTTTGTTGAACTTGGACTAGCTATATTTGTTTTAAAGTACAAATACTTTACAGACCAAACTGCGTGTATTCTATTTTTAAAATACTAATATGCCGTTTTATCTAACTCGTACTTAAGGTAAAATTTAATGGAAGAAATTAAAAAAGGTCTTCTTATTTAGAAGAACTATTTTATTACACCTTAAGTTTAATTGTGGCTTAGAGTGCGTACAGTCTAAAATTGCACGCCCCTCCAAAGTATCTTGGACATGCAAAATAGCGTGTAGACGCAAACCCGCAAACTCGTGATTATCTTTGGCTTACAGCGCGTGGTTGAGTGTGAGTAACAATAAAAACGCTGCACACAAAAGCAAGCGTTGCAATGACGTAGTGGAGGGGCTTGCATTTTTAGACTCAAACATCTATAACAATGTCTCAACTGATCAATCTCCATACAAATTTAAGTAAACTTTACCAACGCGTAAACGTTAGAAAAACTCGCACTAAGCACTCAGTAATTTAAACGCGTGACGTCACTACGTGTCAAACAAATTGTCGTTGCTAACGTATGCTCCAATCACCCTCAAGTACAGCAGTTTGTTTAGCACGTCGTTACGTCATACAAGACGTCATGATTGTCAGAGCGTGGATTTATAAAAAGGCAAAATTAACCAGGTAAGTTTCTTTTTCAATGAAATATTTATATTTTAGGTTTAGTTGACTGCAATGCATTATATTAACTAGTTTCTGAAAAGTAGTCAACTAGCCTATTCGAGGAGGTCGTGGCCTAATCAGTGGTCGGCAATTGAGTCGATCGCTAAGTTAACTTGCTCTGGCTGAGACCGGGTGATAGATGGGTGACCCATTCTAGCACTGGTTTATATTTGATATCCGACCTCCTCCGATAGCGTAATTGTTCCTTTTTAATTACATAAAGAGGAAAATGGAATATGAACATAAATCTTATTCTATTTTTGAAAAGTATATTTTGACATCTTTGTCTATGATACACTCATAACATTACATATAAACTAACCTTCATAGCTTAAATGGGATCAAAAGAACGTCTTTTAACTACTCAGCATAAATAAAATATAGGATATGATGGGATTAATAATTAGACATAATCGTCATAGACAAAAAAGTCTCTAATTAAAAATAGAAAAAAAATCAAACGCCCTAGAGGAGAAAAATAATAAAAGTTTAGTTCATATGTTATACAAGCCGATTATCGGGACATTTTTCTCACTTTTGCATTTATGCCATTCAATATGAGAATTTTAAAAGCTATGTACACATCCGTGGTCCAAAACTAATATTAACTGTTCGCCAAAAACTAGGTCGTGAAAAAAGGGATATCCGGTGAATTCTCGAAGCGGGAATCGAATCCGGAGCAGCAGGCAGGAACACTGCTCACTACGCCAACGGGCCAGTCAAACATTGTAACAAACATAATTAATTACAATTAGGCGAAACTTCTAAAGGGCGAATTAATGGGACGAAACCAAAGGTCATTTCGTTGGTCATGGGGGCGTGGTACTACCTCGTTAATCAAGGATTAATTACGTTTATTAATATGTCTGCACAAGCCTCGAAGACGAAGTGAACAACCCAATTCTTGTAAATGTTTTAAATTCAAAAATAATTAAATATTTTATTAATTACTAGCTGTGCCCGGGACTTGGTCCGTGTCAAATTACGTAAAAAAATAGATAAAATTTTTGCGTAATGATGTATAGCCTTCTTCGATAAATGAATTATCTAGCACTGAAGAATTTTCCAAAGTCCTATAGATCCTTGGATAAGCGCGTTTATCCAATCAAAAACACCAATATAGAGACCTACAAGAAAAGAGCATACTCATTCCTTAAAGGCCGGCAACGCTTCTGCGAGCGAGAGGTATTACAGTTGTCCACGGGCGTAGGTTGTCAATTATGTGAACCGCCTGGCTCTTTGCCCCTTGTTTTGTTTTAAATAAATATTAAAGGAAGTTTCATCGTGTGCAGAATGTTACAAATATTGCATAGAATTTAACTTTGTGGTTGGGGCTTCCGCAAATACCTCTAGAAGATGGATTTTTGATGTATGTATAATCAAGAACTCAGATTATAGAATTCTATTATCTGAGATGATAGAATGAACGGCTTAGTATCCAGTATTAATAATTATGGAACAGAGAAATGAGCAGTGTGGAATTTTATATATGTATAAAGTGTAGCAAAAAAATATACAAAGACTTGATAGAGCATGATAACTAAATAAAAGTGAACGAATTAAATGAAAATATAATAAAAATCCATTAAAAGCGATGAAATTATTTGCATTCTGTTCTTTTTACAGCTTTTTACTTGCAGTTTTATCAATACATTGCAAAAAGGCGCTATCCAGCGATTAATTGTACCCTGTGCCGTAATGGTACCATGGAGTTATTATAGAGCTATAACTTTATGTGTTGTACCGTTACATTTAAATTTTTTTTACTCGAAGAGTATGACACAACTTACTATGATACCGGCGCCAGACATAGTTTCATTAGAATGATCATTTCAATGATCATGTAGTGTGATCGGAGACTTTGTATAGCTGCGCAAAGTTTTGTTGAACTTTGTAGTCTTCAATGACAAAAATGCACAAACACTAACCTCTATCTGGAGCTGGCATAATGACGACTTTATGGAATAGTTCTTAGATTACGTAATAGGTCTTAAATAATCTAAAATATTTCAACGAATAGCCCATAAATATGAATTCATTTATAGAAACCCGTCTGTACCACTAGGCAGTTAGTAGATGCGTTACCTGTCTTTAATCACGCGATTAGACCGCCGGGAAGTCTTACAAACCGAACGAAACGCGACAGCATTGCTGCTATATTACGCCGATCATATCATACACATATACGCCGATCGTACCAGTATTTATTACTTAGATAACTAAGTAATAGATACTGGTACCCAGACGCGCCTGCCCAATTTGGCTGCAGACTAAAAAAACTGAAACCGTGGCGCTACCTCTATTTCGATAGACAGGAGTAAAGGAAAGGGATGGAGTAAAAGGATATAAAGGTAGATGGAGAGGAAAGACAGGATGTGAATACTACTGTCACAGACGATGCAGTGGGATTAATAATAGCAGCTAGGGTAGTCTGAGGTCGCGTACCCGTGGTTGATCTGACCAGTTATGGGACAGATAAAAGGAAGATCCACCACCTGGATTCCAAAGTATGATGCGTAGACCGCATCTACACTTTATCAAGTGTGACTGCGGTCAAGCGCTTGCCTATCTACAATAAAAAAAAATAAAAAAATAGTTGTATAGCCGAATACCGAATATGCGGCTTCTCTCTGGTCCAAATGTGTATGTCCTCTTAGAATGTGTCTAAAGATATCATTATTAGTTTTTTCAAACGAGACGAATCTGGCCCAATCGAAAAATCCTTTCTTAGCGGATGTCTGCTAACTATAAAGTACCTCTATGACTAATTTTATTTTATTGACGATCTCTAACAACGAATTCGCATGTTACATTCGTAAACTTCCATAATTACATTTGAAAAAATGTGTGTGTACTACCCTTCGCCCACCTTAGCCCACTTCCGCCCACCTTCGTCCGCTTTCACCCACCCTTGTTCACCTTACCATTCATTTACCCACCTTAGTCCACCTCCATGTAGCTTCGCCCATATTCACCCACCTTAGGATTAATAAGGTATTCTTTTAAATAGCTTCGTAAGTAGTTCATTATATTTTTGTAATATATTAAAGATAAAAGGTCAAATATACTTTGACCTACTCCGAAATGAAACATTAAAGTGTGTACATTAATCAAATATGAGGGAATCAGTAGCAATTTATAGTCCGCGAAATCGCGCTGTCGGGAGCAAGAATGTATTCGAACGTTTTCACGGGACCGTCGACCGCTTTGTCAACGTCCGACATTAGATGGCATCGCTCATTGAACCGCTCACCACTGAGCGGGACTAACGTGTTTTCCTTCAGAGAACACAATAAAACGGTTTTCAATAGAAAAGTTACGAAAGATTTAATATCAACGAAAGAGTTTTTGTTAATGACTAATGTCTTTGTTGCGGACAGATGCTACGAGAAAAGTGGCAGGGGGCCGTCTTCGACCGCGGACGTCGGCGACGCTACTAAGTGGGTAAAAACCATTTGCTCGAATGTACTTTACACCAATTAAAATGTTTATCTTTATTATATTGTGTAACTAGTTGTTTCCCGCGTATTCGCCCGCGTGTAATTTAATGAATTGTATTGCATTTACGAAACCTTAATACATTCGCAAATAAATAAAATGATTTACCAGCTCCAGGTCAGAAGTTCACAAAAACTTAATATTGGTACCCTTTTTTGCAACGTTTGAGATAAATTACTTCAAAACTTAGATGCCAAAATATAGATGAATATTTACATTTACTTCAGTAATATTATTTATATTATTACTAAAGTAATTTCATGCGAAACCTATCGAATTAGCAATAATAATTGATAAGATATGATATTGTAAAGGACTTGTATCCAAGTACATAAGAAAAATAAACAGAATATCAATTGTAGTTCACCCACTGTTTAACAGAGGTCTTAATCGTCCGTGAGAGCGGAAAATATTAGTGGAATCGGGCGTTACTTTGCCACAATCCATAACAAGTAATTCTCCATTACAAGAAAAAACTAATCTACACTAACAAGGGGTCACACGTTAATCATCAAACAGGACATTGTGTGACAACGGGTAGAGGGTTGTTAAAAACTGCATGTATGTCAAAATTAGTTTAATTTTGCCACTACATAAAATAATTTTAAAAAAAATTGCTGTTCTCTAGATTATGTGAAGTCACATTAAAGGGTTTCAAATATGTGACAACTTGTGACAAAGACGAGGAAAATTGAAAAATCCTTAAGTTAGTCTATGGATGACCCCCAGAACCTGACTGTGTGTGTAAATTGTTAATCAAAAAGAATTTCTGATCATAATACCAGATCCAGACATAGCTCAGTGTTTGTACATTTTTGTCCTTGAAGACTACAAAGTATTACAAAACTTTGCGCAGCTACACAAAGTCCCCGGCCACGCAGATGTCCATGGACGCCGGTAGGCACTTCGGTGCCTGCTGCCTGCTCGTCTGCCCCCTTGTAACATAAAAAAAAAGACAGGTGATTCACCTGATTGACATCCGACGCCCGTGGACATCTGAAGCACCAGAAGGCACGCATATACGTTGCTGGACTTCGAGGAATGAGTATACTCTTTTGTTAATGGTCTCTAAGTCGTATCGGTTTCGAAAACACCGAAGCTGGTAACTGTTAGTTGAATTAAGTTCTAAGGTTGATTTCCAACAAGCCACATTCGGGTATAGACCGTCCTGTGCCTAAATATTTGATAGAAGTCTTACTTGTAATTATATTATTAAAACATAGTGTTGGCTCGACTCAACTCTATTTCACTGTGACCAATGACTCGGTACACACACACACACACACACACACACAACCATAGATCACTGCATACAAGTAGCATAGAATAAATCTATAGTACATAAGTCTAAGCAAAGTGGCGCTATTTACATTTAGGTTTATTTTGTTACGCACTTATTAAATATAATTAATAACATATTTAAGTGAAAGTTCCATCAAAATCGGTCCGGCTCGAAATGTCAAGCACAAAGATCGTCCAGAGCAGTTTTATAATAGGTACCTATAATGATATATAAGGCCGGTCATACAAAAACACAATTATTAGGTAGTATGTACAATTGTATAAATAAACTTGAGTATTAAACGAGGATTCAGTATCGACGTAGAATAATTACAAGTCAAGTTAATAAAACAATATGTCTATACGCCTTCCTGTTCACCTTTATCTACGCAATGATACATTCGCTATAGCTCTTTGAATCTATATAAACAAAGAAAACTGAAATGTCTGTTTCTACGGTGTAAGTAAAATACTTTTACTAAGTGAATTTTATTGTATGTAAATATCTATGAAAAAAATATATTTTTCGTTAGAGGTAATCTTCGAAATCACTGAACCGATTTTGATGAAATTTTCGCTTACGGATAGCTAATGTTATAAAAAACATAGGCTACTTACTAAAATAATTAGGGCTCCGTACAAAAAAATTAAAAACCCTCAAAATTTTATTCAACGCGGACGTCGTCGCCGTAACGGCTAGTAAATAATAAATTTAATAATAATTATTACTATTATTTAAATTTCTGGCAACCCTTGTTAAGTAACCTAAGCCTAGAATTAAAAAAAGTTGAATAATAGCAAATATCCATATAGAAGAGATCGTGGGAAAAATACTAAGAGCGGCATGTTTTCATACCTTAACACATGTAAAGCGAGTAACACGTGCTGTCAATTTTTTATACACCATTTTGAACCCTATATTCAATGTGATAAAGTTTAATGCGTTTTCATGTGGTCAGCAATTTCAGCAACATATGTTATCAAATTGTTTTAGTCGATTTTGAACCTTATAGTTATGATAATAAAACTAGGTCTCCTTTCATAGTGCCAGTTGTTTGTCGACCTCGTGTCACCTTTGGGCTTCGCCTTGTGACCCTTAATATGGAGTGATTGACATGCCAAACCGAGAAACCAATTTAACATGATCTGAGTCATCGAGGGTCGTGCCTATTGTAGTGGGTTTGCGAAATTTGGTCCAGGTTTGAAACAAAAATAGACCTAATAAAGGCATGAAATTGGCACAATAGTTAGAAATGTTGCGAAAGCTATCTATAATATTTTCAGTCAAAGTTCAAACACAAGGTTCCGTAATATAAAATCGTGGCAAAAACTTACAGAAAAAAAAAGTTTATTTTACAGACATTATTTGTATGTAACTAGGGACACTCCTGCTCCCCCCCCCCTCCCCGGGCTTCTCACTGTTTGTACTAGTAACAAGGTAGGTGAAAATTTGTAAAAGGTAATACAAAAAGAAACAATGGATCCGATCGCATTCAAGTCCGCTGACCTAATCTATAGGTTTTCTAAAAACTTTTTCAAAATCGGTACAGCCGTTGTCATATCCAATCAAAACACGCATGCTATACTTACTTCACAATAATCATAATAGAATCTTGTTAGGAAAATAACTAGAAGTCCAAAAAGTGCACCCGGAATCACCGGAACTTGCAGAATGAAGTTCGCAAAGTCTTGTTATAACTGATCCACTCTAACTACTGAGTTATAAGGGTGTCTATCCAAGCAGCCATAACCTTAAATTAGTTCGCGTGTCAGATTCCGCTGGCCACATTGAAAGGTCACTCTAAGCGTCCTATACAGTATCAATGTATTTAATTTGACCAAACAAGGAATCGAACGGGCTATGATTCATCCACGCTTAAATGTCCATGTATCCGGTTTTGAACCAAAATAGATTGACTGGAACTAATTATGTAATATTCGTTAAATATCTAAACATCTGTCTCATATTTTGACCGATATTATTCACTAGTTGTTACCCGCGACTTTGTCCGCGTGAAATTCGGTGAAAATATAAATTCAATTTTAGCGTGTTCATTTATTATATAGCCTATAACCTTCCTCGATAAATGGGCTATCTAACACTGGAAAAAAATTTCAAATCGGATCCGTAGTTCTTGAGATAAGCGCGTTTAAGCAAGCAAACAAACTCAAATTCAAAACATTTTTGTTTATCTGTCTGCTTGGTAAGGTATCCGGAACGGCTGCAAGCAAACGTAATAGACTCGGAATAGTTTAAATTGATATTGAAATTATTTCTACTATACAAAATTAAGCCTAGTGTAATATATAAATCAAATTCTTGTTTTCAGATCCTTCGCTCTCACGTGATGGTGCGCGTTGGAGGAGGCTGGGATACCCTCGCTCACTACTTGGACAAGCACGACCCATGCCGATGCCGCGCTCAGCACAGGACCTCCTTATCAGCTCGCCTAGCCCGCCCCAAACACGACCTAGCTGGGGCCACAGTCACATACGAAAGACCAGACCCTGGTCCAACATCCCTACAATACAAAGAATGCAAGGAACCCAAAACCTACGAACCGATGTCGCTCCAATACACTAAAGTCTACAACGAGGACCCAAGGTCTGGCCAGTACCATTCGAATAACAAACTCGATGCCCCAAACAGTTTGCCATATCTGGGTGATATTGACAGAGCGTCTTCTCCGAGTCGGAAGTATCTTGCGCCAAGAAATAATAGTCCAGGCAGGCATTCTTCATCTCCAGATCGAAGAACGAAGATTGTGACTACTAATCATTTGGTTCCAACTCCTCATGCTGTTCGGAACAAAAGTCCAAGACCTGTATCACCAGCGCCAGCTGCAGAGAGCGCTTCAGATAATGGGTCAGAGGTTTCTGATGAAGGTTATAGAAGTCTTGGCGTTGTAGCTGGATCTACACAGGGATCACCTTCAACGAAGACTACAAACAGATATTCGATGCACAGTCAAAATTCCATGGAAGACGCTGATTTTAGTGGTAAGATATTATTCTATATATAAAAGCGAAAGTTCACCTAATACAATACATAGTCAACCCAGAAATTAGTTTGCAACGCTACGGTCGAATGTCGTTTGCACGTCAATTAGTTAAAAGGCTTATTTTTGCTTGTTATGTGCATTGCGTTAATTTGTAACAATAACCCTTAATAAAATTTTCTTTGACTAGGAGCTGTCATCCAGAATGGTAAAGCACTTTCTTGGTCGACTATATAAAGATAAAATTCGGCAGGAGAGTAGTTTTTAGTTAGCATCCGCTAACTAAAAACGCTTAGCGACCGCCAAGAAAAATTAAGGGGGTCGAAATTTTTTTTGAAAGTCCTTGGTTTTTCTTTGATATAAAGTTGAAACTTGGCACAGATATAGTCAGTAGACGCTCGCTAAGGAAGAATTTATTAAAGTCATACGGTATTTGGTGATGTGTAAGATAAATAATCGTGTCAAAAACTAAATTTACGAGGAACCTTCAGTGGATCCACATGTTGTTGCATAACATTAGCATGGTGTAATTAGTTAAGAGCTTAACTCCCGACAAGTGCCGGCAAATGAAGTAAACACGCAACGACGAGTCCAGAACGTCTATTTTTAGAGTTAGGCCGTGGAATAATAAGAAGAATAATAGCTCGTGGAAGACTCCCTGCCAATTTAAGGATGCCAATTATTATTATTATTGGACAGGATGTTGCATATGATGTATCGATCATTAGAACTTACGTCTTTTTACGATTTAAAGTATTTTTTTTCCAATAATCACATAATAACAAGGTGCGACTACAACAAGTGGAAGGGGAAAACGAATTGTACAAATGCCTAAACTATACCTAATATACTTTTTTGTAAAAAAATATGAAGCTACTATCTTCATTATTTGCATAACAATTTATGCACACGTGAGACGACCGATGACAGATGTCGTTTAGACTGATGACTACATCAGTCTATGAACTGGAGCCAGACATAGCTTAAAGTGTTTGTACATTTTTGTCCTTGAAGATTGCAAAATTCTTCAAAACTTTGCGCAGCTACACAAAGTGTGGTCATACTATATATGGACGTACTAAGCAAAATCCGTTTTCCCTTCATACTTTAGTCCTAGCTTGTCTTAAACAGGCAAAAATACCAAAGCGCTAATTTCACTCATTCGAATCACTAATTTGTTTAATAATTATGGCCAAACAAATCAAAATTAACTGAATTATAATTTAATTTAGTATTGATATCGCGTTTAAATTCGACAGACAGCTGCTATTATATCTTTTTTATAGCTAACCAGTTCTTTTTTGGCTGGGAAATGCATTTAAGGACTAACTTTTTCGTTATCTAACCAATGTCCTCTATAGGGACCGAGTAAATGAGGATCAGCTAAGATAAAAGCTTTTAATACGTTACTTTGCTGATTGAGTTTTGGCCAAGAGCACTGTTAACAATAATATATCGTAAAAATAAAGACAGCATTCAAAATATTAGATAAGTTCTGAATTTACCTGCAAAACAACTACATAGTAAATGAGGAATTCACAATACAAGCCAATAAATAATAATCCTATTAAGAGGAATAATAAGTTCTTCGTCACTCGTCGCATATTCTCTAGCTAAGAACGAAACTTTTAATTACATTTTACGCGTTTAGAAATTATAACCATCATCTTACTACAAATATTTTGATATCTTTAACTTTAATGGGATTGGTAAACATTTTAAAAGCGATATTTTGTTATCTCTTATCAGTTCTAAAGGAGTTAGTTGAAATTGTCAATTTGACAATTGACAAAATTCTTTTTCCATTTTTAATGTTAATGCCATTTAGCAGTTCAGCTCGAAACACCAAACAGTTGTATGATATGAATGGAGGATTTGCTTGATAACAGATTACAAATGTATTTATCAAATAGGTACCTTTAAAAAAATGCTATGAAAAGTATAAAGTACTTATATATTGATTATAAAACATAAGGACGGTGACTTATATGGAATGAATGGACAAAAATCAAAGATTATAGACACTCACTCACTCACACTGATTACACCTTCATTGCAGGGGTAACAGAAACACTAGTCATATAATATATAATAGCATAACAGCAAGGCTACCAGTTTTCAAGACCTTCTAAATTCTATAGTAACAAAATCAAGAAATGTGGAAGTTGGCCAGGAGTAACATTGTTCAAACTTCAATAGGAGTTCATGAGAAAGAGGAACAATTACGATGTTCCGTCACCGCACCAGTTTTTGTGTCATGATTTTTTTCGAGATAATTACATTACGACATCAAAACATGAGACGCATTTACAATTCAGGAAATATGGTAACGTTCTCTTAATCTATACTTCATATTTATTATCAGTTCACGCTTATATTGTGAGATTAATACGTGATGCCAAAACTTTTGGTACCGTTTATGAAAATTGCTTGGACGAAAGTGTATTAAAGGTACAATTATAGAATTAATTATATTATTATATACATATAATTAATAGTAGTATAATTAATTAGTCATGTAATTAATTATTGTTGATTATATTAGGTATAGAAGAGGGTGTATAAAATTAGCTTTATCAATACATTAAATTATTAAACTAAACCTTCACGCACACCAATGCAAAAGATTTACACACACGGGTATACATTTTACTGTAAGATTGAGACAAAGCGAAGTCATGACGACGGCAAAAATATTAATTATCAAATATTACAAGTATGTAGTATAGAAAAAGATATTGGAGTGTTGTCGTGCGGATACAATGCCGCTTCCAAAAACCCGCCTCGCACTATTGACTGGACATTGACTGATACGGTCACATGGTAGGGTTGAACCAAGCGCACAGTATTTTTTTATAATTTTTTTTTCTATAAAAGAATTTTTTGACATCTAGGGAGTTAATTCATAAAGTCGAAAGTCTATATTTTTATGAATCTTAAAATAAATTAACTCCCAATTTAATTAAACAATCTTTATTACTTTAAATGTTGCATTTATTTCGATCTTCAGTGAAGTTTAAAATCAATTATTATGTTCAATCCGTCAACATATCTGCACATTTAATAAGTATCTAGTAACCTTTGCATTTTGCAAGTATATTTTATTTTTTAGTTTTGTAGTCCTCGAAGTGAAAGAGTAAAAAGTTATTTGTTTTAAAATTCATAACAATTTGTCGTATACTAAGTTATGACAAAATCGAGAAGTACACGTGCGCGTCCATAAATTGCCTAAAAAGAGAATAGAAAAGTATGTTGCAAATATTTAAAACAGTAGAAATTCTTCTTCATCATTAATTAACTGTAATGTGCACAAATGTACACAACATTAAAAAAAAGTTTTAAACAAAATTGATCCTAATTAAAAAAAGAAAAAAATAATATATAATGCAATCCGTAAAACTCTCCTGTAATGCATCTTAATCTAATAGTTACTTTATTATTAATTATCATATAAACATTGCACTGTTCTGATAGACCGGGTGAAGAACGAACATATCCGAGGAAGCTTTAAGATTCGTCCTATCGAAGACAAATTGACAGAAGCCCGTCTCAGGTGGTACGGATACGTAATGAGAAGACCAGCAGATTTCATTCTCTGGTTTTATGGATATTAGGATATTTGGGGATTCCTGGATGACTCTGATTTGGGGTGTTTGTCTGGTCTAAGGAATTTATTAATCCGCCCTTTAAAAATTCGCATGTCATAGGATTGTGGGAACACCCAGGAAGGCAACTGATTTTTTATAAAGTTCATTTTTTTGCTAACGGTACTTTTTATCTTTTAATAAGCCGACAAGTTGATGTTATTATTAAGATGGAATCGCTCAACCAGATTTATGCTCCTGCACAATGTATGATAATTGCCATTCTCTGCAAAAAAAAAATCAATAATGTTTTTTTTCGGTCTTACTCATTAATATTGTTTTTTTTTTATTAAAAGACTTTAGATCTCAAATTTGATTCCAATGTTACTCTTCATATGAAACTATGTGTATTTTAACATATAAATTCAAGCAACAACTTAAGAAATGTGCCAAACGAAATTAATAACTAAATATATACAGGACTATATGACACACGGACGTCTGTTCCTAAGGTAGACAACTTAATGCCTGTGTTATAGGTAAAGTCATTATGTCTGATTACTTATTTATAATGCCGGAGCCAGACATAGCTTCATTTGAATGATCATGTAGTGTGGCCGAGGACTTTGTGTAGCGGCGCAAAGTTTTTTTGTCTTCAAGGAAAAAAATGTACAAACACTTTGAGTTATGTGTGGCTCAAGCATAAGAGATGTGATGAATAGATAAAGTATGGATGATACTTTTTCTTTAATGTGATTATACTAGGACTATTTGTGCCCAAAGTAGCTTTTTTTAAACTGTGCTAGGAGTACTAGGCACGACTAGATTAAGTGGGCGTGAATTGGTTAATTTTTTTTTTAAATTATGAATCTATTATTATATTCATTACTTCAGAATCTATGTTTTTGTGAGCTTTTATTTGACATTGTATAAATTTAATTACTACATTTATATGTAACATTTTGTTGGCCAACTCTTGACAGTATGTGCGAACGAATACAGAATTTAAACACTACTCTAAATTCCTGGTTATAAATACATCAGCTATAATACAGGATATACGATTTTAATCGCCATTTTGAATGACTAAAAGTAATTACTTAGGTGTAATGCATAAATTACGTCACGCGAGTTTTACGACTTTTTGTCTCCTCTTCTTTGTGTGTGAAAATATGATTATCAAACAGTTTAATTTATTTCGGTTAATAATTATTTTTATTCTATTATTTTTCAGAATTAAATATCTAGTGTTTATTCTCTATTTAGGATCCTTAAATAAATCTATGATATAATGCTGAAGAGTTTGTTTGGTTGCTTAAACGCACTAATCTCAGGAACTACTGGTCCGATTTGAAAAATTATTGCAGTGTTAGATAGCCCATTTATCGAGTAAGGCTATAGTCTATATATCATCACGCTAAAATTGAATTTATTTTATTACCTAATTTTACGCGGATGAAGTCGCGAGCACAGTTCAAGAGACCGTGGGGGTTCCGAGGATGGCGTCAGATGGCAATTGGTCAACTTAACTCGCCCCACAGCCATATCGAAGGTAGACATAGGATTAATGCAATCTCAAAGCTATCTCCTACCTTCCACTGCGCAAAGATCGAATATAGACAAGCTCTTTTGAATCTCTTCTTGATCTCTTTTGAAGCCGCGAGAACAATCAGAAAGAAACTCGTTAGCCACTATCTTAAAATAGCTCTTTTACGTCCAAATACGTCAGTTAGTATAGCATTTATTGCAAAATCTTCGAAATTATCTTACTAAACTGTGACGTTGAGTCAGAGAGCCTCAGCTGAGTCAGGTGTGAGTCATACGCGGTAAAACGCTAAATATTTGATAAGCCAACAATCTGCTACAAGTACGACCTTGTGGCATGCACCACGTGTTCTTACTCACAAGTTGTATATCAGTAAAACATATATATATTTTTTAATATAAGATATCTATATCTATGCACATAAATAAATTGTATATAACTATATACACTGTTAGTTCCGAGTAATCTCCGAAAAGGCTGGACCGATTTTTCGAGGAATAACATAGGCTAATTTGCTTTTACCTAAATAATTAGGCTTCCGCACGAGAAAATAAAAACTCCAGAACTGGTTAGAAATAAGCACTGCATTAAGCCATGCAATTTTTTTCCTTTTTTTAAAATAGATTTCTTTAGCCTTATTGTTTTATTGTAAACAATATATAGTATTTACACATGAGACGCATAGACTTTGGTTGGGAATAAACCCCACAACCACGTAACGGGAGTCAGGGTTATTGCCGGCGACGACCAGGTAGGCCGAGGAAGAGGTGGAGAGATGACTTGGACGCCTTTGCAGGAAAGTCGTGGTTTCAAGTAGCCCAGGATATGAAAGAATGGTTTGATAAGGGGAGGCCGTTGCCCAGCAGTGGGACACAATAGCCTGATAAAAAAACGAGCACTATTTTTTTTAGGACAATAAAGCGAACTCTTAGGTAAATACTAGTTTGTTAGGTTAGGTAAATGTTTAAATAAATATTCTTCATTGTTTTTGTTAGTGCAGTTAATATGAGACGCTAGTAGTTAAATACGTTCGCCATAAGCGGGACAAAGGAGGTTCGATGACTTTATGGCGATTTGGTTCCACTGCACCATATTTTTATATGATGGGAGTAGTAACGACATTACATTCGTCGAGGAGGTCACAGCTTAATCAATCATTTGAGTCGATCGTTAGGTTAAGCAGTTCTTACTGCCGCCGGTTGATAGATGGGTGACCCATAGTTATAACCTTTTCAAATGTTCGACCTCTTCCTGTTTCGAAAGGAACGTAAAAGAGTGGGTCCCGATTAGTGTCAGTGAGTGATATTAGTCGGTCGTCTTAACTCGTCCCACATCTACATCCTCTGCAATCTAAGCGGCTCTTGGTGATGGGTCGGGATATCGCTAGGAACAAGAACTGTCTCATAGAAGTTTCGCTTCTTAACTTGGTACCCTGGTTTATCCGGTGCATGAAGTTTTACTTTCGTACGAGGAAAGAAGCTTCGCTTCTGACATCGTAGCACGTTGGAAACATACAATAAAGTCGTTGCACCAATGCAGAACCACCTGCTAACCTTGCACTACCATAATTCGCTGCAGTTTACGAAGGCTGGTCTAAAGTTTATTTATATAATCCGCGCATGTCTAGTTGTTAAAGTGTATTGAACCGGACCGAAGGGTCACCAGTTCCTTTGCTTCGCTGAAGTTTACTTGCATTCAGTGATTTGTTAAATTTATCGATGAAGTCGTATGAATTCGGCAAAATTTATGATATTTGCGAATTTATCATTAGCATTCGACTTCAAAAAAGGACGAAGTTCTCAATTCAATTGTTTTTTTTTTTTGTTACCTTAAAACTTTCAACTGGGTGAACCGATTTTGATGATTCTTTTTTATAAGAAAGCTCCACCTTCCGTGTGAAACCATTTTAATTTAGCCTAGTTCTAACATATTAAAGTCGGATTATTCTTGTCAAAATTTAAAATTACTGGAATAAATAAATAAAATAAATAATAAATATTTTTATAATATAAATAAATATTTATTATTTAATTACTGGAATAGGATTGATTATTTTAAAATACGATAAATAATAGCAATATAAAGTAACGATAACAACAAACGTAACAATTATTTAAAAAATATAATTTAATTAGGTTTTTTAAGGATAAAGGTTGTTTTAGAATTGGGTACGCGGAGTCCAGCGAAGTGGGTGTTCAAACCGGGTATCTCAAAGATTTCTGTCTGTCTTTTTTACCGTTGAGCCATTGAGTCTTCTAGAGTGTCTTTTAGTTGCAATCTTTAGTTTATCAAGCGATGGCTAATTTATATGTTTCGCCAAAGAGACTGTCCAGGTATGATAATATATGCATATAAAAGGTTTTAGGTTTTACTTTGTTAAGGCACCGCCACAATAGCAGCTTTGAGATGCAAGACAAAGAAAATCTTGAGGCCTTTATGCAAATGCCTATTGTAGTTTGGTTATTTAGTTTTGTGTGGAGCGCCCTTTGCGAAGAGGTCTTTTGTTGAGATTTTTTTGAGTTTTAATAAGTATTCTACAGGTAAACATTTATTCTTAAGATCTTAAGGCACAGAAAATAAGTAGTAAAAATAAGAGGAATACTTTTGGTGCAGTTATAAACGTTCAGTATTTCTACAAAAGTTTTTAACACCACAAAGACAACCTTAAGTTTAATAATAGATAATGAATTATGACACAGTTAGATATGATATGGAAATGTTATTTTATTGTTTATTTGCATTTTTAAGTGAAAACTTATTTTAGTTTAAAAGACAAAAATATTTGTATCTCGGTGTTGGACGGAGATATCGGAATAATTCTTAGATTGGCTGATAGAGGTCGCTGGAGCGAAACTGTCTGTACCATTAACTCACTTTAGACCTAAAACGTAATAGGTCAGTTTGTGGTTAAGCGTGTGATTTTATAGATTTCAACAGCACTACGAATAAAGACCTCAAAAAAGCTTAATTACCAAAAGCATTCCCATCTTCAGCACCGTTACAACGCGAATATATCATCAATCATAACCCAAACCACACCTTCCACGAACAACGCATAGCCGAAAATTTCCCAACGCGACCTTCTAAGTACTAAAGCATGGTACACACGAAGGGCCCTTGGCTATTATTGCCTTTATAGCACAGACTGCGTGAGTATTTTTTATGTAACACTAGTGGAAACACGCGACTTCGCCCGCGTGAATTCAGTGATTTTGTTAAATTTTGAGGGAGGTTTTGTTTGGAACCGCACTTATTTGGCTAAAAGCAAAGTAGCCTGTAAAATCGGCTATTTATCAGTAAAAGTCGCGTGCAAATCGTTTAAGCCGTTTCGGAGATTAACCGTAACAAACAGACCGACGAACAGACTGACAATGTGAAACATGATTTTTTCCTACAGGCATCGTCAATCATATGCAATCATTAAAAAATAAAATAATTTCAATTTTATTTATATGTGTACTACTGCTACTAGACTAGCGACCCTCCCAGGCTTCGCGCGGGTGCGAAATGTAGATATATAATATATACGAGTATATATTAGGTATCTCACATGAGATCGGCGTGAAGTGACGGCAATCTAGTGATGGTGTTGTAGTCGCGTTTCGTTCGGTTTGTGAGACTTCCCGATGGTCTAAACTCGTCATTAAGGGCCGGCCGCGGATCTGCTGGCCTTCTGATCGTGCAGATGTCCATGGGCGCCGGTAGGCACTTCGGTGCCTGCTGCCTGCTCGTTTGCCGAGACAACAGCCCGGGCAAGGAGGAGTACCTCGAGGCCCGTACGCCCTGAAGTCTAGGCCGAAGGAAAACACCCCTGATGGTGTATAAGTTACAGCCATCTTCATAAAAACATTATGGTCACAGGTATAAAAATTCAATAGTTTCATATTTTTTTAAGTATCATTATGCTAGTGTATGTGGTCGCATTGCACCGTTTAATTTTCGCTTAGCCGCTTTTTTACGGTGGACGAGTTCGTTAAGACATCTGTTTCATAATTAGATGAGTTATAGTTTTTAGCGTTCCCCTTCTTGGATTTTAAGCCCATTTTTTTGGAACAACCTTTTCCTTTTAATTAAACTTTTTGCATGTTTCTTTTATTACCTTTTATATTCCACTAATAAAGCGCGAAAAAAAACTTTATAAATGTCTATAACTAAATGTAGCAAAGTATTTGAATTTTTATTTGCCATGTGAATATCGAATATAGGATTCTTTACACTATCATCAAACGCAGTTTATCCAGGTTAATATTTTCCCCTGGTACTAGACTGGGATAACGCTAAGAAGAAGAATATTTTCTATATTTGTACTTCAATACATATGTATCTTCTTGCTTAATTCCACGACTATAAGTCAACGGGAAGTACCCTATAGGTTTTGATTATCTTTGCAAATGTATGGCAAATGTGACATATGTAAAAGGTCATATCTATTGATTGCTTATATTTAGAGAGTTGGTATTTTCACAGCTTCGAGAGATTACAGAGCTCAGTATTCGGTATTAATTTCAACTCCATACCTGTTCGCGTTTCTGAGAAAAAGGGGATAGACAGACAGACACAAGGACAGACAAACAGACACTGTTGCAAGAACAAATTTGCAGATTTCGGATTTTTTCCTTTACTTTGATGTAGCTTCCTGCTAAATTTCATGATTCTAGATCAACGGGCTACACTGACTTTCCGATGTGCCTCAACGCACGTTTCGCTTCGACACCGAAGCATCATCAGGAGATAAACTCTACAATGGTTATTCGTAAAGTGACTTTACGAATAACCTAAACGAAACCTCGTATTCATTCGCGGATTAAAGCAAAGTAGTTTAGTTTCTCATGCAGAGTTCTAAGTGTTGTGCGTTTCATACTTGCGACATCTGTATTTAAATTCGTATTACAAGATGGACGTTGGCGACTTAAACTTTTTATTACTTTATACTTACTTATACAGTGTGTAAAAGACATTGTACCGCAAACTTAGTGATAAGGCTACATTTAATGTCCTAAATAAAATCACAAAAATCATTCATCTCGCAAATGAGAGGTTAAAGATATTGCCATCCTCATTCCATTCTTGAGCGCGCAATGTATCGTGAACATTGGGAAACAATCGTCAACAAAATGTTGACGCGCAAAACAGAATTTGAATTAACTTTGTATGCGAAAATGAAACTTGCTGGGTGCCTTAATCTGGTCCTATCGAATTTTCCGCCCCTAACGGATTTCTACCAACTGAAAACTGCCTGCTTCCCAAATTTCATATTTGTACGTCCCGCGGTTTTCGAAATCTCGTAATAGTTGACCTTTTGGTATTATATATAGATAGAAAATCTCTATTGTATAATAGTGCTTTTTATATTACGAATTTATACTTAATACATAGAGCTGAGGGCTTTGTTTGTTTGCTAGAACGCGCTTATCTCAAGAACTACTGGTCCGATTTATAAAATTTATTCAGTGTTGTATAGTCCATTTCTCGAGGTAGGCTATAGGGTATAAATAATCATTACGTTAAAATTGAATCTATTTTTTTTACGCAAACGAACTCACGGGCATAGCTAGCACTTTAACAGAAAGAATAAATCCTACGAATTTTAGCCCGTTGCAAAGAGCTCACGTTTCAACCTCAAATTGACACAGTATTTGATCCCGCTACCCTTTATATTTAAGCTTCACCCAATGAACTAGACCCTGAGGCGAGGTTATAATGGGTTTTATCAAATTACCTAATGGGGAACCAGTTTTAATCATTAATTAAGGGATGATTTACACAATACGCTATAACCAATGTAGTTAAAACATCGTAAAGTAGGTAGGTGATAGGTGATAGTGGCTTGTGGGTCACAAGCCACTATCACCTATCTATACGCAAAAAAATATTAGTTGAGTGAAAAAAAAATCCACTATTTAAAAAAATAATAAATACGTTATTTACTTAGAATTAACCATAAACCATAAAAGCTATTGAGTGTTCAGGTCGTAAAGCGAGAATTTCGCGCTCGGTCGCACATCCCGATCTATTCATGAGGTTTTATATCTTTTATGACAGATGGAACGGAAGGCAAATTCAGGTTTTAATTTTTATCATTTTGGAATTCAGAAATATCGCAACTATGGTAGTTTCATACCTAATTTTATTTGACAAAATTTACGAGTGTTGGTCTATAAATAAACACCTGTATTTATTTTATCACATATTCAATAGACAAAGACAAAAGAATAATGTATCTTTTTCACTCTGTTCATAAAGAGATTTTCTTTTCAATTTGGGTCTACTTACGATTTCTAATTTATTTATTCATTTATTAGAATTACCAACAAAAAGTTATAATAACACAAATACAGAATTCTTTTGATTAATTAACCATAATAATTATAATTCTTAATTACAGGTAATTACATCAATCGTAAGTTAAACATCGACAAAAAAAAAGAAGAAACAGCTTGAAAAAAAAAATGATAACACTAAACAAAGGAAAATAAATATTAACAATGCATATCATAAATTAACGGAAATTACAATAGGTTAGCCAACGCCCGACGACGACGAGCTGGACCCGGTGAGAAACGGCCCTCACCTTCCTCAAATTCAGTATATCTTTATTCAATTTTCTTCTTCAATTTTTGCTATTTTTTAATTGCGATATTTTGACGTAAAATAATTAACTTTAAATTAAGTTCTCGAGGATTTCTTGGACTTAGTGCGCTCCGTGTCGGTTGCGCGCGTTCAACTTTTTTAGCGGGCGTCTTGATGACCTGTGATTGCCCGCCCGTTGACGCTGACGGTCACTCGGACCAACAGCATTGCACGATCAGAAACCCCGTTGGCGCAGTGTGAAGTGACCCCACCTTCCGCTCCGGGGGTTGTGAGTTCGATTCCCGACTCGACTCCGGGTGTATTATCCGTATTTATGTATTTATTAATTTCCCAAAAATAAGCTTGTTTATACCGGGGGTCTGTTACCCCTGTGTTGTAATGTACACAAGCATTAAGTTGTCAGTAAAGTGTACCACTAAACTGCTCAGGTTGTGGGATTGTGTTAGGGCTCGCTTAATAAATAGGGAATTTTGTTAAGGGCAAGACCCGAGATCGACTTGGCCAATTCGGCCATTTTTCTTTTGTAAATTCTTTGAGGTGCACGGAATATTTTAATGGCAAAAAACATATACAAATTAAATTTTTGACTGAACGAAGTCTGTCATAGCATCTAGTATTAACAATAATTATTACAGGATAAAAATATTTCTTTCTGTACAATACTCATTCTTTGCACGATAAATGATATTTGTATCTTTTATTTAGATAATTATCATTACGTAAAATAATATTAATATAATGTATTAAGTTTTAGGAGCAAACATATTAACTCCATTGTTATTTCATAAGAAGAGCGATTTATAAAACGTCGCTCGCTTTCATAGCTCCCAAAAAATTGCTGACATTGAAGAATTGAATGAAGTCCCGCCAGCTGTCTGCTCGTTTGCTCCTTGTAAAATAAAAATAAAAACCACTATACCACTGCAAAGAAATATCCTTAATTGTTATAGGATATTTTTATCCTAGAAAGACTATTAGGGAAACGTGTATTGTCATAAACCCTATACCAATTTCAAATGCCTATATTAAAGCAACCCATTTTTAATACCTTCTATAAAACTAAAGCACGCGTCATAACTTATATGATGTCTTTAATGTTTCAATTCTACAAAAATTGATACCCTCAGTATAAGTATTGGCTGTTCCACTGGCGCAGTTGGCAGTAACCTTTACCTTATGCCCCGGGTTGCGTGTTCGATTCCCGTTTCGAGTCGGGGTGTACCATCTATATGTATTTATTTATATTTTTTCCAAAAAAATGTGTTCAACAGTGACTATGGCACGGGCATCAAGTTGTCTTCCTTAAATAATAATGAAATTACAAACGAATTAAAGGGGGAGACTGCTTTTTAATAAATTAAAATGGCCGTACCCCATCTATAAAGATATGTCGACCGCAAAGGGAAAAAGAATAAACTACCGGCGATATCTAGGAGATAGTGATAAGAAAGGAAAGAGTAAGATACTTTGTCTAAGGTTTAAAAACGAACTAATTTTAATTACTAAAGTAACAGATGTTTTTCTTGAATTGGCAAGATAGTGGCAATGGATTGACCATATAGCTTGAACAACCAATAACCGATGGAGAGTAATGGTTGTTGATCAACGCACTGGAGAACAAAGAGTTTGGAACTTGAAAGATCTCCTCTTGGACTTATGATAAGGCCAAGTGGAAAGTCTAGGAAAACAACAACAATATATATTTAGCAAAATAAGGTCCATCTCTATCAATCATTTTGTTTGTTTCTATAGAGGATGTAAAATATGTTAAGCAGTTTTGCAATCAACATGGCGTTAGCCTTCTGGTCATGCAGATGTCCATGGGCGTCGGTAGGCACTTAGGTGCCTGCTGCCTGCTCGTTTGCCCCTTGTACCATTAAAAAATATATATATTCACAAATAATTTCGAAATTTTTTAAATTCAAACGCCGGCAAAGCATTTTGAACCTGAAATGGTCCACGGGCATTGAAACTGCCTGCCCATTAGCCCCTATATATAAAAAACAAGCTTAAATATTCAGAAGTTCTATATACATACAGATAAACACAATTTGCTATTATCGATCGTGGTGAAATAAATGAATATATTTAAAGTTATCGGTGTATTTTTATCAACGGGCTGTCATCGAACGTATTCTGGGGCCGGATTTAATTTCACAGTGCGAATTTCGAGTTTGCAAAAATATGCATCGTATCTTCTTTTGATACGCCAATTTATTGCATTCTTATTGAATTCTCGGCATTGTGATAAACTTTCGGATTTATACCGGTCGGGTATATCTGGGCGGAAAATATGCACGTGCGAAAACATTATTCAATCAACGCATATTTTAACATTTCAACAGTGTTAAATTATTGCTCGCTAAAGCCCGATAAATCTCTGATTACGAATGCGGCTTTTGTTAACTTTATTTGCGAGAAGGTATCTTTAGCGGTTTTTTAGCGTTGTACACTCTAATTTACGATTGAGGGTGGCTGTCTTTCGTCTTTAGATATTGCTCTTATATTTAAGGCTCTACAGCTCACCAATCTCTACAATTTCTATACCTAAAGGAGTTAATAATAGTGGCTGCTAACAGCTGCTAGTTCATCTAAATGAACTGCTAAAATTCCAGGTTCATCCCAATAATATTATTAATCTTAATTGATAGAATCAGGCGTTACTTTGCGGAAATCCATGACATGCATGAAATGCTATTTTGCTTAAATCCGCGAATGAGTATGAGGGAAAATTGGTGCAAAGCTGCAACCTGGAAGCTTCTCCACCGAATCCGCTACCAAAGCACAGCACTACATTGACACTACATTGATTAAACATTAATACGTTTATTATGAAGTAAAGAAATTGACTTTTTTTAGTAAAAACTTTTCATAGTCACAATCGCAAATATTACGACATAAGTTTAAATTAGTTACGAATCGTGTTATAAAGGACCGAGAACAAAAACTTCTATACTCTAACTTTGTTGCCCCTACAAAATATTAAGAGGTTACAGTCAATAATAGACAACTGTACTATCAGAAGGCTTGCCGATGTGTAGCCGGCCTTTGAACCAGACTTCAAATTGTCAGAACTGGATCAAATTGAAATAGGACGTTTTCTGTTGTTTATTTGAAAGCTGGTGCTTTCAAATAAAAAAAGTATCATCAAAGTCGGTTCACCCAGTCGAAGGTTTTGAGGTAACGAACATGAATGAGGTAACAAATGTGAAAACCTCCTCCTTTTTTGATGTCCGTTCAAAATGAATACGCCTTGTTTGTCGGAGTTGCCTATATCTCATGGGTACGGGAAAATATACAAAGAACGATTTTTTGTCAGGGATAAATGAAAAGAAAGTAAGAGAGGCGATCAAAAACAATTAATAGGTGTCGTTGTTATTGTCGCTGTCGCTGTCGCTGCCGCTTCCGCTTCCGCCGTCGCTTCCGCTGTCGCTTCCGCTGTCGCTTCCGCTGTCGCTTCCGCTGTCGCTTCCGCTGTCGCTGCCGCTGTCGCTTCCGCTGTCGCTTCCGCTGTCACTACCGCTGTCGCTGCCACTTCCGCTTCCGCTGTCACTGTCGTTAAGAAGATGGGACCCGCACAGCGGATGCACTTCGACCCGGTTGGATCTTACGTACGTGTATACATATTTTTTTCCAAAAACTTTCATTACTCTTTAATTTTTTTAATAAAAAAAAAATTGGAGTAGTTCTTATTTTATAAACGTTAAAAAACATTATTAAGTAATTTAATTAATTTGACACTTATCATGTTGATAATACTAAAAAGTAACTTCTAAAAGGTGGTTATGTCAAAGGGATATTAGCGAGCCTGTAGGGGGAATACAGTTGGACGCAGTTCTAAGTTAGCAACTCGTAATAGTTTTGGCTCAATTAGTCCAATTTGCTTGTAGCGTTCCCCAGATGGCAGTAGCAGAAATTTATTATAAGTTCAAAAACGACTGTATTTTTGCGTCCTGTTAAGAAATATATGTATTTTTTTAAATATTCAAATCTATACTAATGAATGAAGCTGAAGAGTTTGTTTGTTTGTTTCCATGAACGCAAAAATCTCAGGAGCAACTGGTCCGATTTGAAAAATTCTTTCAGTGTTAGATTGCCCATTTATCGAGGAGGCTAAATATCATCACGCTAAAACTGAATCTAATTTTTTTACCTAATTTGACGCGGATGAAGTCGTGGGCACAGCCGGTGATTAATATAATGCTTTAATACGACTTAGGGACTTTAGAGAAAAGAGCATACTCATACCTCAAAAGCCGGAAACGCATCTGCAAGCCCATCGGTGTTGCTGGTAGTCACTAAAGTGACCTCTCCGCTTACTCGTTTGTCCCTTGTTATATATTTTAAAATATGCATAAACTGAATAGTCTAGAAGTGTCTCAAAAAAAAAAATGCGAGCGAAGCTTCGGGCAAAAACTAGTATGTATTTATGATTCAAACAACAGACAGACACTTTCGTTTTATTAATTTGTACTATTTAAGATTCTAAATCCGACATTGTATTCGGTGTCTGTGAGATTAACGTCCATAGAATGACTCGTATATATCTATAAAGGCCTACGCACATTCATATTTGCGATTTATACTGGTTAGGTTATCCGGATTTGCCCGATTGACTTAAAGTCTATCAAACACTATCAAGAATATCAAAACCCTAGCTAGTAGCGATATTTCTTTATCACATCATTGTGGTTTGAAAGAACTAATTGTCTATCGCCACGCAATATATGTTTCACTCAGAAATCAAAGCATTAGATATATAGATTCGAAGAGGTTGGGCCACAAAGGAAAATCATGAAAAAACTCATTGGCTGTTTATAGATTACAAAGTCGCTAAAAAATTTAAAAATAGATATTGGATTACCTAGTTACTTCTCCTTTACACAGGCTATTCATAAGCTGACTATGGCGATGATATGTCGATAAAAATGATTGTTGCTGAATTTATTTTTTGTTGTTATCTGATCTCCATCATTGTTATGTATTCAATTGAATTAATCTTGATTACAATATTTTTGAACAGTAAATAGTATATGAGAGCGAAAGGTCACCTAACAAGACATCTCAAAAACCGCAGCAAATACAAAAAATACATGAAATTTGTAAGCAATAGTAAGTTTTTACTTACGCTAGGACTGGATTTTTCTATAGGACCACAATAAGGAGTAAGGTTTAAGGGTTTTCGAATCTTTTTTTTTGAGGTTGAAATCGTGGGAAACAGCTAGTATTCTGTAATATTAAAAAACCTTTTTATGCCTTTATTATTATGTTTCTTCCACTACGTTCTGTTATATATTTTTGGTTATTAAGGCCTACGCATACTATAGTATACGTAGGCCCTTATAACCAAAATCCTTATAGCCATCTATGATAACGAGCGAAAATTTCACCTGCGATATTTATTAGAAATCGATTGTAAGACGTTGCGTGGTTGACATGTATTCTTCCAATGTAATTGGTTGTGCAATTATATTTTTAATGAATGGCCACTTGACACACTTAACTGACGGCTCAAAGATTGCCTAACATCCGTTTGACATGTACTTTTTTAGGGTTCCGTACTACAAGGAACCCTTATAATTTCGCTCTGTCCCTCCGTTCGTCCGTGGTTTCTCTTTTAACTTCACATGGTTACATATTAATTTTTCCTTTATTGGAAGGTGAATTATTTTAACATACATTTTTATAAGAATGGCATGACTCTTAAGTATAGGAATATTGGATCCTTAAGTATCTCTATATAAATAAATCTCTATTTCCCTTGGTCATATCTTGAGAATGGATATCTTCAAACGAAGATGTAAACTTCAGTGTGTATAAAATTGGGATAAAAGTTGTTCATAATATAATTTGTAGGGGAGACAGCGATGTATAGATAAACAAGCAAATTCTTCAGTTTTATATATTAGTATAGAGTATATATATATCTATTCTATTTTAAATATCATAATAGTCTTAAAAGAAGTTATATTGACACATCAGACGGATATTTTTAACTGTCAGTTTTATTTAATTTGAACATGTACTATTAAAACAAAGATAATTTTTGGCCGCGACCGCTGCTCTGTGTGTCCAAAAAAATATTCGTTGTTATACCATAAACTACAAGTTAGACTAACTTATGACAAATGATGTGTCATATAGTCCTGTATAGGTTTATTTATTGAAAAAAATTAAAAAAATTGATTGTCCGTATAGTCACTTTACGGACGATAATTTCGCGTGTAACGCCGAACGCTTAGATCGATCGTGCCTCTCTATCGCTTGTTCCGCGCTCTCGCTTGCACGTTCGGCTCAGGTAGAACGTGACTATGAGTCATGACTGTTCGTACGTGCAGCCATCGGTCATCGATACAAGTGTTCATGTCGATAAATTGTATTTTGTATTATTTTAAATAATAAAAAATTTAAAGTTGTCTCTTAAAAAAGCACAGCAATTTTTTTTTTCACTCAATATGAAAAGTAATATTATAAGTACCGAAAATGAAATCGAAGGCTCCATGGCTCAACGGTAGAAGGGATATACTGAAATTCGCATTTATTTCAAGATAAAATAATTTTTTACAGTACAGAATATCTTTAACTAATTACGCAGAGTTACAATAATATAAAATCACACGCAATTAAACAGAACCAATGGCTGGAACGAATGTCCATTTTAATTCATCAATTATTCACATCAGGTAGTGAGATTAATTTGTTAAATACAACGTTCTTCGCCGTCGTTTAATTAAATGCTTTTAAAATAAATCATTGCCTAGCATCGAGTGGAATTTTAAAAAATAGGTATTTGTTAAATTTCAAAATTAAGGCAATACTGACGCAATGTAGACTAACTACTTCAAATGTTTTTTCTAGTTTGTCATAGAATTTTTCTAAAGATTACTAAGAATTTTTTTTTGCACGATGATGAGGCGTGGCGATACAAATTCCATGAAAAAAATGGAACAGTAAGTAGCTAGGTAGCAGTTTCTCATCAAGCGTCAATAGAAACGGGCCCGCACTTACACCGATTTATCCACTGGCACATGTCCAAGGGAAATGTTTCCTTACACTTTATAATATCGAATTAAAAAAATAATATCTTACAATATTTTATTGAAACCGCATCTGTCTTCGCCGCCTTGCGTGCGAATTTTTTTTTCTAGAATTTATGTGCACGCAGGGTTGCTATGGAATTTATTATTATAAAGAAAAATTTAACAAATGTCGAATTTTGCCTTTAAACCTCGAACCCGGACAATAGGAATATTAGACATAATTAAAAAGTATTCTTGTTTTTTTTACGCCTAGGCCGGTCGTGCCTCTCTATCGCTTGTTCCGCGCTCTCACTAACATGCTCAGCTCAGACGGCACGTGACAATAAGTCATGCTTTTTCGTGCGTGCATCCGGCGTTAATCGATTCTTAGGAGGTTATTACGTCAGAAATCTTTTTAAAACTGAAATTGACATCATTGCTTATACTAGTAGGTATACTATATGAGACACGGACATCTGTTCCTAAGGTTAAGACAACTTAATGCCTGTGTTATAGGTAACAGAAGCCTGATATACACAATTCTTTTAATTGTAGAAATATATAAATTCACACATATAGAAGAAGAGTGTCATCTCATGTCACTCTGACGTTCAGCTGAGTAGCTGTCATTTTGTAGTCGTTGCACTGCTTTACAAATATTATAAATTTTGTGACTGTTTACTTTTTTTTTAGGCATAATTTGATTCTAAGTATTTTTATTTTTTATTTTTAGTTTCGCAAATTGTATCTTTTTTTCCCTAGTTAAGTTTATTTTTTCAGTTCGTAATATTTATTTGTAACTGTGTAAAGTGGTGCCAACCACTTCAAATAAATGCATTTCATTTCATTTCATAGAAAACCAGCTGTGCCCGCCACTTCGTCCGCGCAAAATTAAATAGAAAAAAGCAGATTTGTAAGTCCCGCGGTTTTCAAAACTTCGGGATACGTGACCTTAGCTTTTATATTTAAAGATTACTAGCTGTTTTTCGTGACTTTGCGTATAATTAAACTTGCGCCAGACCTCCAGAAAAGACGAATCCAGCCCTATCGAAAAATCCGTTCTCAGCAATGTCTACACACCACAACACAATTACATACCAAAGTTAAAACATAAACTCCACAAATTTCATCTTTGTACGTTCCGCAGTTTTCGAGAGTTCATGTGAGGTTTGGCTAGCCTTTCGCTTTTTAAAATATAGATTTTATAGATTCAATGTAATTCTTTGGTTAATGGCTTTTATCCATGCCAATAGGGGACAATTTATTTCACCTGAAATAAAATCTAAATTTTAAAACAATTCTGTAACCTAACGTTGTAATCAATATATCGCACATTTATTATTAAACTGACCTAACTCAAAAAACTGATTTTTCGGAGCTGATTAAGTAGCTAACTTAAGTAGCTAGCGTAGTAGAACTAGCTTAATCAGCCGTTCAAATATTTGACAACCTTGTCTAGCCTGTTCGACGTTTCAAAATTTGAACAAAAAAATGCTCAAGGAGGTTAAGACTGGAGCTCCGCTCCCCTCTCAACCTTCTACTAACCTCGCTGTTTTCAACAAGAGTATATGGAGACTTGTTAAGATCGATTTGCCCATATACCCCATTTGCCGATATTTAAAAAAAAAAAAGAATATTAGGGATACTTTTTAGGTATGTCTAATATTCCCTTTTTCCCCTCCTACTAAGCTTAAATTTAAATCTTGTATTAGTGGTAGGTGCGACAATACCCTAACCTTGCGGTTTTCAGTCCATACCTTATACCGTTGAGCTACTGAGGCTCTAATGATGAGGATATGTTGTGTTGAAATCAAATAGGTTAGACGGTTGTGACGGTACTGGACGAACATACCCGAGTGGGGTATCAGGAGTTTTTTAAATTTCTAATTTAATGTGGTTTTTTAATCATTTTTTAACATGTTTCAGACGCTGAATAATTTACTGAAACATTATTAAATTACGAAAATCTTTAATTGTAAGATTAGTAGTTAGACTTTAATAATGAATTTAAATTTGTATTTATACTAGACTTTTAAAAAAATGGAAATTTTTTAACTATTATAGTCAAATTTATTCAATACCATACGGATTTTTTCCGTTTCATTGGCGTGTTCTGGAAATATTTTCCAATTTAAATTGAAAAAAAAGAGGACTTTCACAATAAAGTAGAGGAATGACACAAAAATCTTGAGGTAATTTTAAAAAACTGACATACTGTCGAAAATCAAAATTTTTATAGGAGTTTAAGCTAAAGACTTAATAAAACATTTATAAGTGAGCTACATTAAATATTGCGCACGAAATCGCAGAGAAATTGCTTATAAATATAAACTAGCTGTTGCCGTGACGTCTACTTTATAGAATAATGCAATTATCTCTCCTATATACCTCATACTTATATAAGATTTTCGTTTGGAATTTTTATTTTTTTTTATTTGCATTATTACTGTGGTTATTTGAAATACTGACAGAATATAAGACCTAGTTTTGTAAATGAAAAAGAATTAGTGACTTTCTTATACAATAAATAAGATATTAAGAATCTTAAAAAAGTTCTACTCCTTTAAGTGAATATATTGTTTAACTAGTGTTAGGTAAATTTTGTTATTTTTGCTATTCACATTTTCAGAAAAACATGATCAGAATTGTCAGAAAAGGATGTAAGTCAAATCATATTCTAATTAGTTAATCTGCACTTATAATTTAACCGTCAAGAAGCGTAAATATAGTATTGCTGCATAATGATAATTTTGGTACCTGATGCCTTTATTTCAATAAATTTCGAAAAGTTTTATTTTCCACTTTAATACTTTAAATTCTTAAGCTTTAACGGTAAAAAGTTTCCTTTCACGAGACCTTTTCTGCGACTTCCTTAAAATATTTGTTATCAGTTTCTTTATTTAAAATGAATATTCATAAAGTCTTCAGTTTCATTGTAGTAATAATCTTTGGGACAAAATTAACTTTACTATGTCATGAGAAACTGAATAATAGTTAATTTATAAAGGCTATCCAACATGATGCATTTTTTTTAATTAGCCTATAATATCCCACAGCTGGGCAAAGGCCTCCCCACTCTTAGATTACTCTCCTCTATCCAGAGCTAAACCTAGCCATTCCTTTTCCGCAAAGGCGTCCAGATCGTCGCGCCACCTCTTCCTCGGCCTACCTGGTCTACGGCGGCCATTCGTGGGAGTCCATATAGTCGCAACATTGGCCCACCTTTGCGGGTCCATTGTAATTAAGAAACCGTATAAAGAAACGGCCAAGGCGTTTCTGAGGAGTTTGGCATCAAACAGTGACAAGAGACTACACCCCCCTTTTCCAACCACACCTTCCTTTCCTGGCCCATTTGAATCGATTTATTTTCCGCAAAGGCCACACACGAAATCTATTGGCCTAATTAAAAATTCAGTAATTGTGAATAAATAAGGTATATTCCTAGAAGCATTTACATTCTGTTTTATCAAAATCTGACCTCTGTATCTAAAAAAAGGTATGTAACTGCAAACTTGTATATTAGATCATCGCGTAAAAACTATAAACATAATTAAAAATCTAATTACTGTGAATTATTACGCTATATTCAGAATAATAATTATTTTTGTATCATCACTAACAACGGATTTTGCGACTGAGCCTAAAAGGGCTCTCGCCAGCTTATACGAAATCCTAGGTTTTTTGTGCCTGCGAATTGGAAGAGAGATATAATAATAAATAGCTAAACCATGACACGTAGGAAAAGATTTTACGACACGACCGGTTTACGGGAACATAATCGCTTGCGTGTCCATGTGTTCAACAAATTTTGATTATTTAATATATTAAAACAAACAGATATATACCTAACCAAAAAACGAAGCGACGAACGAGATATATAACAAGTGAAAATAGGCATTTATAATATATAAATTATATATTATTGTGTAGACTTGTCTGCGCAGTCTAACGAGCCGGTAATGTGTATAGGGACGTTCCGTTAGATATTGACTGAAAATTGATAATTAATTGTGCTTCGATCGCAGGCCCAGATACAAAAACTGTTCCACACACACTCCGGTGTCAAAATGACAGTCAAACAATACCTTTTGTATAATGTTGTTTTCATAGTGGGGAATAGAGTTATTAACGCTCTTGCGATAGAGTCGACAACGAATGACTAAGGGAGTAACTTTTTGGTGAATGGTTTTCATTACATTTATATAGCATTGCTTCTACCAGCCGTGAACGGCGTCGTAAGCCCGTCAGATAAGTTACGTAAACATTAAACTTAGTTCATTCAGTAATTTGCATCAACATGGAAAGATCTATGCGTCATATTGTATGGTATGGAGAAAGAAGTACTGGTACCCGGACGTGCCCAATTCGGCTGCAGACTAAAAGGACTGCAAGCATGGCGCTACTTCTAGTTACATTTTAAAATAATTTAAAGCAAATGGGTGTTTTCTATGAACACAAAAGTTGAATAGATGAGATTAGTCAGTCCCCTAATTGTAACAAAAAACAGCTTTGTTTCTTTGAACTTAGCGTTGCAAACCAATTTCTTTGTCGACTATACATTATGTAATGGACAGTTTTTATAAGTATTTTAATTAATACACCATATCAGTAACTTCACATCCAATTCAATTCAGTAGATTAGATCTCAGTGTCCCATTCGCTTTGCGCACGTACATATGTATATCGACAGACAGAATCGTTAACATAAAGAATAACAGGACATTCAGACTCAGTGTCTTTTGTTATGTTTAGAATAGGTTTCCTTTATAGTTCATATTCTTTGTTCTACTACATTAACAAAAATTACACGGTGCTTTGAAAGCCTTCTTAGTCATAGTATATATGTACCTAGTTATCTGTACGTAACGTTCTTAAATTCTGATTTACTTTTACATTTTGTACAAAATATTAAATCAAAATATTACTTGGTTAAAATTAGAAAAACATATACACAATAAATTTGTTTATATGTCATAAATAAACATACTTCTCGTCAGAAAAATCCAAACTCTTCTGTTTTTTTGACATATACATATGTAGTCCTAAATATACACATTTTTAGGAATAATCCTTAACAAAACATAAACTTGCCAGGTGTTTCGATTTTTCTGATGAAAATTTTAAATTAAACGTGAGTTTTTTGATAATAAATCTGCAATTTATTATGAAAGCGCCTAATTAATTGGTTAGATCACTATGTTTGTAGACACCGTGCTTCATAAATTTAAAAAATCTAACAGGACCCCAAGCCTTTTTTTGGGAAAATGGGATGTAAATAAAGTATTGATAAAACGTATATGTTCACGATAAAACTAGTTGGATAATAATAATGTCGTTCGTCGCTGCTCACCTTGGGAAAATCCGAGGATATCTGCCAGCTCATCGTATGATTTTCCAACAGAACCTAACAATGCCATCGCTAATAAACCTAGAAAAAAATTAACAATTTTTGTGAAATTTTATTTTTTGTTCTATTTCATATACGTAATTGCACAAAAATTCCATTGTCGTAATTCGTTGGCTAAAAAAACTCTAAAAGAAAGCGATTCCAGAATAACATAATTGTAGCGTTGCGTTAACAGGAAAAAATCATTCTAAATTCTACTGAATGACGTGACCTTGGCTCGTTCTATGTAGGGCTGCCATACAAATTGTCGCCTAAACAAACTAAAATATTAAAGTCTCCGGTTATTTGGGTCTTGTAAAATGGCGTTCTTAAAATTAAGAATCAATTTTTAAAATAACTTTCAAATACCTAGTTCAAAAAATCATTGTATTGTGGCAATCTATGACGATGGGAAGCAATAGTTTGGTTACTAAACATGGTTTTGCCATCGCTATTGAGTAATTTTATTTACAAAAATCCCGCCGGGAAAAATATTGGCAAGTTCTGATGTATTGCTCAAATGAGGCTTATTCAATAAATATTAAAATATTAAAACGTGAAAAGTCATCAATCAAAATGATTCAGATAATATTCAAATAGCTCAAACCTTTTTTTAAATTTTACACCTCGATAGATCATTATTTGAATGTATCCGAATCAAATAAGCAATTTTCATTTTAAATAATATATTATAATGCATGAAATTTATTTCTATGACCTTTTTCACGCGAGTATTTTTTGGGCATGCTAAATCCATCGATCGATATTTTGTCTCTCTGACTTTCCTTTTTCCAGGTGTAATCTTCCGAACGACTTATCCGATTTTGATGGAACTTTCAGAAGAAAATATTTTGATTTACAAGTATTCGCATATAACATTTTTTATTCCAAAAGTATTAGAAAAATCAGGTTACTAATTAGACTCCGGTCTTTGATTAGCGATGACCAGCATAGACATTTTCAAATTTTTCACAAGGCTATTTCACTTGAATCACTCCTACGACCATGGTCACACACAATCCATACGCTTTGAACAATGCAGTGAACGTTTCTTAATGTCGGAATTACTTATTTCAATGTTTTTTCCTACAATGATCATATTGTAAGCATCTATATTCTAAGTGTTACTTAAATAATTTATAATAGAATTAAGATTTACATAGTATAAATAACCTGCTTACCAGACACTCCAATAGGAGAAATAACGACATTTTTATTTTCATTACTTTGTGACATTTCGGCTACTAACAATTTGTAACCTAAATTATTAACAGCATCCACCAGCTCATCTTTTCCAATATTCTGTGAGTTAGGTGAAATCCTTCGAATACAATTTAAAAAAAGTTAATTAACTGCAAATAAGCCTCAACTACTAAAAATAAAGTGGTTTCGTATCTGATTCGCGATAAAGGTAGTTGTAAAATAACTTCAAACATTTTCCTTCGATTTCACTCAAAATAATATTCCTAATGAGTTTTTAGCATGTCACAACATGGAAAATGTAAAGTCTCTGCATCTCTTTTTTCTTCCTAGCATTATCACAGCTTTGTACCAGAGTCCGCTTAGATTGCAGAGGATATGGCTGTGGGGCGAGTTGAGATGATCGATTGCCATCTGACGTCATCCTCGGAACCGCCACGATCTCTGCACGTCACGACTATGTGGACGTCATATTCCGCTCCCGTGACCCGCCACCTTCGTTTGTCCAATTATTGGAATCTGACGTTCAATGAGCTTTGGAATCGAATCTGTCTAGCTTACGAAAAGCTTACATTACGTTAATGAGTTTAAGACAAACATCTCGTCTCTTCATGACAGCAAATGCAGATATCATTCATATCTTTAATATCCATTGTCTTCGCTTTAGGTCTTTCTGAAGATAAATTTGACTTTGACTAAACTAGATTGTAATTGCAGTGTCTAATCTACACTTATTTTAGAGTTATGCCGGAGTTAGACATAGCTCAAAGTGTTTGTACATATTTGTCCTTGAAGATTACAAAGTACTACAAAACTTTGCACATATGATGTATACAAAAATACAGAAGTTATGTCTGGCTCCGACATGATAGCAATTTAACTTGCCATTTGATTCCATATGAATACTAGGCGCGGATCCAACCATTTATGGTTTAAGATATGGCGTCTGTTAGTAAAATACTCTAACCGTAACGTTTTGCTCATAAGACATCAAAACCGCTACTGCTTAAAAAAATGTATTTTTGAATAGTGATGGTCAATTAAAGCTATGTAGTGAATACTTATTACCTTTATTTTATTCTACACTAAGTTATTACAATGCCGGAGCCAGACATAGATTCATTTCAATGATCATTGCAATGATCATGTAAGTGTGGCCGAAGACTTTGTGTAACTTCACAAAGTTTTTTTAGAACTTTGTGGACTTCAATGACAAAAATGTACAAACACCTTGAGCTATGTCTGGCTCGGGCATAATAGCATTGGGAATAAATGTGAACAAAAAAATGCTGCTTTATCATGAAAATGTAATGGTTTTCACTATTATATTGGTACCAGTGTATCGGTTTGATGGTTTTAGAAATAGATGTTAACTTAAATAAATGGTTATGTTCAAAATAATAGTCAATTAAGTAGAGTGGAGTAAGTGTTTTAAGTTACAACCAAGTTGGTTGTGTTTGGATACGCCATTACTGTCTACCGTACGCCTTTTGCAATTAATGTTCCCAACCGCTAATGGTGGCCAAGGGTGGCACTTAGTTCCAATTCGAACTAACTTGCTTGGCTGGCGTTTCCTTGCGGAAATTCGGAACAAGAAGGAAAAGTTCAATGCAGTGTATTTTGTTTATATATTATGGGAAGGCACACCAAGGTGGAAAGTTTTCGGCGAGGAATAAAAGGTGGGAGCGAAGGTCGATATGCTCAACCACTGCAAAGGAAGATCTTCTTATCCGGGCTAGTTGGAGTTGCCCGAGGCGGCCGCGACTCGCCAATAGTTGTTTGTCGGAAGGTCTATATATAGTAATCGTAAGTAGAAACTTCGCTAGCGTGAGTTAGTTTGTATGGAGATTTTCAGTGTAATGTGATTTCACGTTCGTTATGTACAGCTGTGCGACTGGGAAAGTACCTGAAGCCAACAGGAAACTAAAGCCAAACAACTTAATGTGGCTGCTTGGCGCCAATCATGCATGCAAGCAAGAATGCTTGTTTTCTATTTTATTTACCTAACAAGATACTCAGGACATTGATATGACAACAACATGGGAATGTCCATTTGATATCACTGATGATATTTAGGTTTAGTCGTGGAAGAGACTAGGTTTTAAATATAAAATTTTATTCTTTAAATTACGGATTTTAATTCAATGTAAAACTTCTGTGCTTATCTTGGAATTTCACAACTTTATTTCAAGATGTCAAAATAATTACGATTCGTTCTTTTAATTTGTAATTAAAATTATCATTGCGTTGGTTATGACTGTATGGTTGTTTGGTAATGGTTGAAATTATTAATAGAGACTTATATATGTACATACGTATATTATTTCGACTATAATGAATCCCTCAAGAATCCTGTCGCTAATGAAAAATATATTGTAGTCCAAACGACCGCAAAATTCAAACGCTTTAGGCACCGAATTTAAATGCCTCGGTCATTGAACGAAATCCAAAGGGACGCATTAATAAAGGGATCCCACACATATTGTTCACAACAAAGAGAACTTCAAAATAAATAAACAATATACTCTTTGTATTTAAAAAAAAAAGCAATTGACACTTACGAAGGTTTTGTATGGTGCGCGTACTCAACTCAACGATAGTTTACACACGCGTCGCGAAACAACGTCTGTGCTCAGCGAAACACTCCGGCGCAGTGCCCTGAGCTTGTGTTTGTATTCCCATAATATTTGCACGATGCACCCGTAAAGTATTACTCATGAGGTGACCAATTTTCCGTACATTCAATTAAGGATATTAAACAATTTAATATAAGGGTTCGATGTGGCGTTGCGGTTCAAATTATAGTGATTTTATTGGCAAGAGCTTAAATAAAAAGTAATTTATAGGTACACTAGCTGTGCTCTCGACCTCGTCCGCCTAAAATTAGGTAACAAAATAATTCAATTTTAACGTGATGATATATAGCCTATGGCTTTTCTCGATAAATGAGCTATCTAACACTTAAAGAATTTTTCAAATCCGACCCGTAGTTCCTGAGATTAGCACATATGAACAAACTAAATTCTTGCGCTATATATATAAGTATATATTAGTAATTTAACGTAGAAAATGACGTCTGTCGTTATCCTTATATAACTTTTAATAATTTTTGGAATATGTTTTAGCTAGATCTGATATTTCCGTTTCCCCGCGTACTAAGCCCTCTGTGAATGTACATACATACATATAAATTTCAAAATATATAAAAAGACAAATGTATTTGTCAGAGAATACAAATGTACGTATCAAAACTGTCACGGTTAATGATTCCTTCCTACTTACTTAAAATTACTATACGCGTAGTGCTGGTTGTAAATTCTCTATAATTCAATCGTATAATATAATAAAATACACTAATATAATGAAATACAAACAACACACACACATATACTATACATACATGCATACATACATCCATACATACAGAATACATACACAAAAACATACGCGTAATTTAATAAGATGAATTAAAATTTTGTTACAAAAGTAATCGTTTATCTAAGCTTGTTTCTTATATTCATATACTTTAAGTTATTTCACACTGTTTTATGGAAGAGCGGAGCATTTCTGACACAGGGGGAATAGCTTTAAAACACTACCCTTAAAAGAAGAAATCTTTTTCTTTGTTAATGCAATCGTATTGCATTTCACTTATGTTTGTTGTCAATGACTGGATAATTTGTACTGGATTTTTACCTTTAAACAACTTAGTAAACATATAGCAAGTTGTATACAATTTCATATCCAAAAACCTCTCATAAGTTTGTGGGGATATGAATATTCCTCAATATGCAATTATATAAAACAAAACAACGCAGCTAATTAATTAAATTAGTTATTAAGTCTAATTTAATTCTGTTTTTTATCATTCTGTATTTTATATATATGTATGTATAACTGTTTATCAAAATTTAATATTAAAAAAAACACAACTATACGATAGAAGGGACCATCATCTGCGGTGAGGCGAGCATCAGCTCCCTCACTAAGGCCAACGTCACCTCCAGATATAACTGCTACGAGTTGTTTGGCATCGATGTGTTATTGGATGAAGACCTCAAGCCTTGGTTATTGGAGGTATTTTTCTTTTTTTTTTTTTTTTGTTTTTTTTTTTTTACAATACTTGTATACGTAAAAATATTAGTAAATAAATTAAAGTCGCATACAAATATTAGAGCTTTTCTAAGAAGGGGGGTGATATTGCCTTGCCGTTGGATAGCATTGGGCAGGATAGTTAAAAAAAGTAGGACACGAATAGGCGAATCTCAGGTTTGCAGATGCGCGATTGTTATTAAAAATACTTGATTCTTATTAAAATACTAGCTGACTTGAAATAAATTGAATAAAACACCCCACAACGCTTAGTAAGTGCTTAAAATGCCATTACATCTAAATGGAATACTTTACTTCACTTATCAATTGTTAAAATTCCATTAAAAGTAAGTTTAACGTGTTATGTCATTTAACAATGCTTAAATGAAACAATAAACGACGATAAGTGTAAGTCTATCGCTTAAAGGCCTCTACACACATTGCCGGCGGCAGTACAGGCGGCAATCCTTTAGGTCGCCGGTATTGCCGGGTATTTCTGCCGCTGAACTTGCCACAAAAACGACTCGCCGGCATGGCCGCTGGATTGTGCCGGCTCCGTGGTAGAAGGATAGTCTGGAAACCGTAAGTGACTGGCTTTAAACCGCAGCCAATCATCTCCTCGGTCTGCTTGACAAAAATCCCGGCATATTTCACCAAGTCGTGCGAAAATTGGCAGACATGGGCGCATCAAATATAAACCGCAAATTGAAATTCAAATTTAAAAAATGCTTTATTCAAGCGTTGGCGGCTCTATTGAATGCCCAATACATTTTAAAATCTCCCAGACAAATGCAATTTGTAGACATATCAGGGAAAAGCTTTGAATAAGTAACCGTTACCAAGAATAACATTATTGCAGGCTCTTTATAATCAAAATATTAATTTATTAAATTACTAACTAGCTCTACTAAACATGACTATTTCACGTATATGTATATATATTTTTTAATTCTAAGTTTTATTGCTTTAAGCGAATACCTTCAGAGTGATCGTCAAATTTATTGAATCGAATGAAAGTGCAGATGGCCATGGGCGTCGGTAGGCACTTCGGTGCCTGCTGCCTGCTCGTCTGCCCCCTTGTAACATAAAAAAAAAGTTGGCAATTTGGGGTTACAACAATTTACGTGGGAGGTATCGATACCTACCTTACGTATGAGATCAATATTACATTCTTCATTCATTCAAAAAAATACCTATTTTAAAGTATTTTCAATTTTGCAACATACAATTCAATATTTAGGTCCCGCTATGTAATATGGAATTTCAGAGCTTACCGAAAATTTCGATTCCTGATAAAAATCTATTTTCATATATAAAATAGAATATTACAATATTTTTTGTATTTATGTAACATATACTGTACAAAAGGCATAATCGAAATATCAATGTAGGTCATTTTAATACACGCTTTTTTTAACTACACATTACTACGACTCTGTCTAACATTTGATTCCATACAATTTTTCTTGAAGAAACTTAATATTATGAAGAACCGACATCTTTGCCAACGCTTAGACATCATAATTTAATAAAAAAAGTGTCTAATTGTTTTGGATAACCTAATCATATACTAATATTTAACTTTAGAGCGCTATAAAGAAATTTAAAAGCTTGATAATTCATATGTATAAATTAAGTATAAAAAGTGACGTTATTTTGAAAAACTTCTAGAACACAAAGCAGCGAGCGGTGTTTCGCCGAGCGGATTGTTCGCGAAGCTGGAATATAGTTTTCCGAGCAAATCTTTACTGCGTCCGCTTAATTTCGCCAAACTATGCAGCGGGCGTACGGCTAAATTCATTTATTACGTGCCTATGGGTAACGCCATGTTTTCCCCCTTTTATGAGGCTTAGAAAATATTTTTTTGAAAATTTATATAGGCATTTTTGTTAACGTCGAAATATTTTTATATTGATTTTGGTTGCTGATGCGAAATATTTTAACAACGTTTTAAGTGGTTTTCGGTGTTCAGTAAATACTGTAAAGGTTAGGAAGTACTACCGATTTCTGTTTCAAAGCTTGTGAACGCTGTTTTGATTTTCACGTAGAAATATTATTAGTAGATTTTGGTTAAATTTTTTTCCTTACAAACTGTTTGTTCGGTTATTTTAAGTTACTTTAATATTTAATATTTAAACAGGAATATCTAACGGCTAAAATGATTTATTCTTAATATTTCATGCGATACAAAACACGTAAATAAAATTTAAAAAAATGCCGAATTGAGAATCTCGAGTGGATGATAACAATAAGGAATTCACAGTGTCTGCAACGGTCTCCGTAAAACGTATTTAGTATAATCAAATTAGATTATTCTTAGTGCAACTTAGCGCAAAATTTGTCTAGCAGAGAGAATTCTAGTGTGGAATTCAAGTCCTAACATATGCATTGGCTGGATCCTGGACTCATGCCAGCTACAGTTGCAGCTAGCTGCACTTAGCTTATTTTGCATCTTACATTCAAAAAACTAACGATTATAGCTACTGAGATCTGGTCTTCTAGTTTTATTGAGGCTATAGTAACGAAATGCATTGTAAAGGGCTCTTAAGACTTAGTTTCAATCTTAATTTATAATTGTGGTTACTTTTAATCACGACTTCGCTGGAATTAGACAATTTTCCTATAGAGGCAGTATTTATTTTTGATGAAATGTAGTTTGTAATTGTTTCTCTACACCTGATAAAATTTGTGCCATATTCGTAATGGACGGGCGAGTAGTTAAGGTGTGAAAGCGTACAAGCGATTTGTATGCATTTTTAATTCACGTGTAACAGATTTTGTTTATTCGTTATTGGCGATAACTCAATTGAGAAAATTGAGACGGACTCGTAGAAGGCTAGGATCAGATAGCCTAGTATGGACATTTCGAACCGTTCGAGTCGAAGATATGACTTTGAAAATATTCGTGCTGGGCCCACATCGAACCCTCCTTAGTGTCAACGCGGGTTGCACAGCGTTGATTAAAAGCGTGGCACGATAAAAACTTGCCTCCTGTAGGCCTAGCACGAACATTGACCTAAATTTTGTATATTCGAATTCGAACGATTCGAAATGTTCGTGCTAGGGCCTCAGTACATATACTAAATCAGATAAGGATATAATTTGTTAGCAATACTTCAGGCTTTTTAAATTGCGTAGCAAGCAAACGTACAAAACCTTAAGCCATCGACTCTCTTAAGTCTTAGCTAGAGTATTAAACGTGTAATTCTGGTTCCTATGTAGGAAACATATTCCTCGGTATAATATGGAGACTTGCCAGTTGGTAGTTTCAGCTTACCTAGGCTTACCTAGCTTTACTGAGCCGCTTTCTACTTGTAAAAATGGGAGCTAAGTAAGACACTTTATTTGTTTTAAGTGTATAAATTAAACAATATAATAACCAAATTTAATATTTACACATTACAACTGATTTTGGTAATACCTTCTTGTCATCAAAACTGCACCTCACTACTTTTATACTTTAATTTTATTTATTCTTATATAATAAGGGGAATGGGCTGGCGGTACACCTGAGTGACTACCAACGCTCATGGACAACTGCAACAACAGAAGACTTGCAAATACGTTGCCGTTACTTTGAGGAATGTGTATGCTCTTTCTTGATGGCCGCTTATGTTGTATACTAGATATACTTTAAGAGATTCGCAATCATATATCATGTCTTTCTACAAATATTTTTTTTATATTTTTAATATAAACCTGTATTCATAGAGATGGATCTTTTGGCAACTTACATGCTAATTTGTACGATATTATCTTAATTCTCTACAATTGTACCTTTAATATTAGATATATTTGCAGTTATATCGGAAGATTCTCAATCCTAATACATTAATGATCTTTGTCTAGAAATGACAGTCCTTAACGAGCAATTGCACTAAGCTTATAAAAGTAATTAGTATGTTTTTATCCTAAACCTCTCTACAACTGTACCTATAACATTGATATAATTGCTGTTATATCAGAAGATTCTCAATTCTAACACATTAATGATCTTCGTATTTGTGTGTTTTTATCCTAAATCTCTTTACAACTGTACCTTTAACATTTGATATATTTGCAGTTATATCGGAAGATTCTCAATCCTAATACATTAATGATCTTCGCCCGGAAATGACAGTCCTTAACCAGCACTGCTCAATGCGGAAATTGCACTATGCTTATAATAGTAATTTGTATGTTTTTATCCTAAATCTCTCTACAACTGTACCTTTAACATTTGATATATTTGCAGTTATATCGGAAGATTCTCAATCCTAATACATTAATGATCTTC
>JANCMC010024009.1:0-61755 GCA_024363005.1 Charaxes varanes | reverse complement strand
GCCCGGAAATGACAGTCCTTATCCAGCACAGCTCAATGCGGAAATTGCACTAAGCTCACCTAACTTCAGCTATAGTAATTGCAAATCGTACGTAACTAACGTTCGTAGCTGATAGCAGTGTGATTTAGTAGATATTGAAGTAATTTTCATTATATACCCTTAAAAACCTTGATAACCCTATAGTACAAGTAATAGAAAACTCAAACTTAGATATTTCTATGAAAATCGTGACGACGTTTTTAACCCAAATGTTGTAAGTATCGTCATGCGCACAAAGCATTCTTTAAAAAAAGTTTTTACTGAAGTTAAGAATTGGGCCTTCTTCTTAGCGTTATCCCGATCTAGAATCAAGATAGTGGCTGTGGGGAGAGTTAAGATAAATAAATAAATATATACAGGACTATATGACACACGGACGTATGTTCCTAAGGTAGACAACTTAATGCCTGTGTTATAGCTTCATTTGAATGATCATTTCAATGATCATGTAGTGTGGCCGGGGACTTTGTGTAGCTGCACAAAGTTTTGTAAAACTTTGTAGTGGTCAAGGACAAAAATGTACAAACACTTTGAGCTATGTCAGGCTCTTGGAAAAAAAAGAAAGTTCATTATTCTTCTTTTCATTTAAACATACTTTATAAACAAGTCTGTGATCACTTGTGATCAAAAAATGAGTTTTAACTCGATTCATCTTGAACGCGTCTGATTTTTTTTTTATCTAAACTGACTAATGCTTTACCGTTGTCTAATATATGTTTACTCAAGCTCGAGCACGTTCAAAGTACTTCTGAAAAAAATGATTAATATTATCTGTATATTTAACGAAGAGAACTGAAATATATTTTTGTTTTGTTTTTGTTTCGTTTTTATTTATTTATTTATTTATTTATGTGACGTATTAACATTGCGAAATTTTCATTTGTTTAAAATATATACATATTTCCTTTATATCCAGATTTTCATTTACACTTTAGATAGTGCAAAATGACCTTTATATTAAATCTTGTCGATTGAGTTTCCTTTCTTACTTTGAGTTCCTCATTTACGAATTAACCGACATACACTGAACAACAGTTTTATTTATACCGTATTAAATATTTCATATTTGGTAAGGAAACTAAAGAAAAAAAATATTAGTTGTCTGTAAAGTCTGAATACTGATAATTTTACGTGATATCGCCACATATACCGATTGTGCCCCTCTATCGCTTGTTCCGCGTTCTCGTGTGCACGCTTGGCTTAGACGGAACGTGATACTTTTTCGTGCGTGCAGCCAGCGTTCACTGACTTATAAAAGGTTATCACATCACACAAAATAAATGCAATACAAATAAACTTACCCTTTTTTAAAATGAGTCCACTTGAAACAACAACGGTTAAGTTGATTTGCGTGCATGATAAAATTTTATAAAATAAAATTTCTTGTACTGTAAAAGATAAAATTTCTTGTACCTAGTTTAAATGTCAGCTATATCTAGCTGACATGTAAACGATATTGCAATAAGCAAATTTACTTATCTTAGTTACTGGGGTACCTTTATTTACCAAAACTGTAGATAAAATATGCAATAATATTATTGCTTACCCGCGTTTCACGTCCTCATATTGCGGTTACAAAACTTTGCGACGATTTCTTCAATTTAATTTTACCCTAACTACACTTTACAATTTCACATATTAAGGATAAATTGAAAACGATATTCTCCCTGGCGGCATATCTGAGTTGCACTCTCTTACAGCAGTAGTAGAGGCGTCGTTAAAGGATGTGACATAAAATTTTGATCCATGCAGGAAGCCATACGCAAAGATGATGATGATTGAAAACGATATAACTTTGCTTTGCTTTGACAAATGCCGACCACTGATTAGGCCACGACCTCCTCAAATACACATACCTATTAAATTGAAAATACATAAATTAAGACGCACTTCATATTAACATAAGAAACCAATCGAATCAAGAAATGCCTTATGTAAGTAGACTTTTGTAATCTCTTTTGCATTGTCAAATATTTTGAAAGCTTAAAACATGATTCGGAAAAATCAAGCCACGAGAAGGATCAGCGAGAAACTCGTGAGCCATTCTTTTAAAAATAATTCTTACCAAAAATGCGTTTAATACATTTAAATGTTAATTATAAAGTACAAACGACTCAACTTCAAGCAGTTTTATTTTTAATATAGTCTTCGATGGTACAGTACGCCTTACGAATAAGCGTGTTTTTGACATGTTTAGATATTTCAATAGACATACAATTACAATCATAATTGAATCGAAAGCGGACCAAATCGCGAGTAACAGCTAGTATACAATAGATTGTATATAACACTGTAGATTAGAATTATTATCTCACAATATTATTCCAGGGAAGAACCCAAATTTGCTAATCCTCTATCTTGGGTAATCTTTGGTGTTTACTGTACTGTATTATCAGATTTTATTTAATCATGAAAACAGACCATGTAGTTAAAATAATTACGTTATATTATTTTAAATAATCATAATAGGAAAACTAAATAACTTTGTAGAAATCTATAATCTGCATGGCACAGATATACTCAATTTTTATACGCGGTTCTATGCAGGGCAATTAAATTTTTCAGCATTTTAAGGTTTTCCGCAAAGTATCGTCAGATTCTATCAATATTTTATTTATTTTGAAGTAATTAAAGTAATAAGGGACTAGCAGACTACCACGAATTTTATGCATTCATGATTGGATGTTTTTTAACAATAATAAGTTTTATATGTTTACAGTCTATTCAATACAGTAAAAAGTGGTTGAATATTTAGATGTACATGGGAAGGTTTCTAGATAATCAGCACTAGTTGTGATTTGTGGCGTAGTGCAGGGTTCAATTTTAGGTCCCCTATTGTACTCAATTTATACTGCGGATTTAGTTAACCATATAAAGACATCTATAGTTCACATGTATGCGGACGATATGCAATTACTGCGTAGTATAAATACAGCAACAGTATTAGAATCGCAGCACTGCATCAAGGAGTTGAACGCTGATTTGGAACAAATTAGAGAATGGTCAATTGGTAACGAACTTGTCCTTAATGCAGAAAAATGCACTTACATCATACTAGGCACTAAAAAACAAGTTGACAAGATTCGTCTCGGTAAGCCAAATATTGTTATAGGTAATCAACAACTCAAAGAAACTCTGGAGGCTCGTAATCTTGGACTGATACTTGATAGTGATCTAAGTTTCAAAGGACATTTACAAAAGAAAATGATTTTTAGTTCTAAAACTTAATGTTTTGCATTAAGCTAGTTTAATCTGTAATAATAAATGAATCTGTGTTTCTAAATAAGAGGTTTTTTGTGATTCATATTGTGAAGAACGATATGATCAAAATATATTATTTTTCCATTTCCACACCTATTAGTACTGTCGGCTTTGATAGATCATGGAATCAAGATAAACTTTACACCATTTAAAAAACTATTACATGAAGATTATTAATGAATTTAAGATAATTAATTAATGCAAGAAAATCTATTTAAGATAATTAATTTAAATAGCCCAGGATAGGAAAAAATTACCAAACGCGTGTCAAGACACGCTTATATAGAATGGTTCCGTATTTGATACACTATAAACGTATTTGTAACGTATAATTTCAAGAGATGTTGTCCTATTTCGTTCAGAATAATTTTTCTAGTGCGTTTTTAGCATGTTCTATCAACATGATAACTTTTTTGTAGAACTATTTAAGATAAACATTTCCTTCATACACTATTGACGTGTAACTCAACGGTTTTTGCAGCGCACGCCAGTGTAGCTCGCAGATGGCAGTATTTTCTCCTACTTACTTGACATTTATCTTTATATTTTTGACAATTTACACAATATCTTTATAATTTATAGCCTATGTGTTATTCTGACGTATAAACTATATTATTGTAAAGTTTTATCAAAATCCATTAAGTAGTTTTTCTGTGAAAGAGTGTTAAACATACGTCCATGTGTACAAACATTCTTGTTTATAATATTAGTAAGATTATGTTTTGAAAGTTGAAAAATTAACATTGAATATGCTATATTAAATAACGTCACACGATAAAAGGAGGTAGACAGGGCGGGATTATCATCAAAATGTGACAATGTGTGACAACGCGCCCCTTGCTCGTATTGTGCCGGCGCCTCCGGGTACCAAATTGTGATTTGTGGGTTTATGCAGAAAAAAAGAAACTTTTTAAAAGAAAAAAAGAAGAGTTTCGAGATTTTTGTTTTTGCCATACATCCACGTGTAAAAACTTTCGCGTTTATGATATTAGTAGCAAGTAGGATTTAGTATCGACTTCTTTTTGTAAACTTATTGTTGTAATCAAAAAGGTCTAATTTCGCTTTATCTAGCCTTAATTTATACAAAAGTTCCATAGAAAAAGAAAGTACATGTGTTTTTCTTTTCGAAATTAAAACTAAAATAACAATATTTCAAAAACTTGTTTCATTATCTAAAGTGAAGACTATAACAATTTGCAGTCTTTAATTTCCTTTATTACATACTAGTTAAAATCCGTGACTTCATGCAAACAACACGGGACAACAATACCATCACTTGACGTTACAGCATTGCCGCCACTTCACGCCGATCTCATATGGGAAAGATGTATTGGTACCGCAGCTGGTCTACCTCTCCGTCAAGGCATATCAGAACAGGCACGACCTTCATCATTGAAGATACCGATTAAGAAGAAAAAGTTTATAAGTTAACTGTAAAGAAAGTACCTATATAGTTAAGGAGTTTTCAGGAAAAGTTCTATAACCAAGTTATCTCGTCTCGTCTCGAACCATAGCTAATTAAAAATAAATACACTTCAGCGTAATTCATAAAGTAATATTTTATTTTAACTTGAAGTTAATACAGTAAACCAATCAAAGGATCGTCTTCTACAAAAATAAGTTAATGTCAAATAAATATATACAGGACTATATGACACACGGACGTCCCTTCCTAAGGTAGACAACTTAATGCCTGTGTTATAGTTAACAGCCGCCTGTTATACACAAATATTTTTTTTTTTTTTTTTATTCATAAGAACCTACTGACAATAACAAACATATCAAAAAAAGATTGCGCGCGAAAAACACATCATACAGCTAAGTGGAAAAAAAAGAAACAAAAACAGACACACTTAAAGAATGTACCTGTTTTGTGTTTTGTGTTTTTTTTTTTTTTTTTTACTTTCACGAAGGAATCATAAATATTTCCAGGATAAACTTTCCTCATAAACTCCCTTGTCTTCCTTTCAAAGTCCCATCATACTCTAATGCCGAAGCCAAACATCTCAAAGTGTTTGTACATTTTTGACCTTAATGTCTACAAAGTACTACAAAACTTTGTGAAGTTACACAAAGTCCCTGGCCACATTACATGATCATTGAAATGATCATTCAAATGAAGCTATGTCTGGCTCCGGCATGATGAAGCAATTGAAATGTTATAAAAGACATTAAATAAAATTACTAAACCGAAATACAGATAAATAAAAATCGTGTGCGTCCTAATACCATACTAAATACTAGGAAAACTCTGAAAGACATTTCAATTTAGTTTATATTTATTGGATAGAAAACTTCAGGTTTTAGATTGAATTTTCAAGTGAATTTCTAGTTAAAGAATATGTCACGTCCAAAAGCTAACTATTACATTTCAAGGGAAAATTTTTAAGCATTGACCTATCATGAAATTTCAAAATATTTCACGTGTAATTCCACGGCCGACATTTTTATAAAATCGTGTGCTATGGCGTCTTGACATGTTATGGACAGTTAGTTGGTAACTTACCGGTAGTGGAAAATGCTTTTCTTTTTTAAATACCTAACTTTATAACCGATTTCAAAAACCAACTCTCTCAATTCAACTCAAATTTTTGTATTTAGGTAATTGCTGGATGACTAGAGTTTAAAATACGAGTTAGACAATTGTTGTTTTTGCCGAGGCTCACATAGTGCTTTTCTCAAAAAAATGCAAGGAAATAAATCAAAGTTCTATTGAAAAATTATATGTAATTTAAATAATATTAAAAGTTATAGACAAATATGATTGTATATATTGGGACAATTGTTAAAAGACATTTTATGTTTGTTCGATTTCCATAAAGCAAAGGTAACAGAGCCATACAGCCCAAAAGTTAAATTATAAAATAATAGTAAAACGAACGCATTCCTTTCTACTATTATGTTACATTCTAGGCTCATAACTATAACTATTCTTTTTGATTTTACCTCTAGGCTATAAATATAATTAAATAGTGCCGCCATTTTCTGAATCAGTTTTTTTGTAGATAAGTTGTATCTCGTTGGAATTTTGAAAATACCACAATAATGAAATTTCATACAACAATGCAGGCGCTTTTTAAGTTCGAAATTTGAAAAAATGCGACCATAATGAAATTACTTATATATTTACAGGCGCATTTTGTTTTTGTTTTTTTTTAATATGAGTATCCGTAAAAGGCAAACCTTTAGTATTCTTTTTTCGAATGTAATGTATTTCCGCGCATGTTTAAGAAAAAATAATATTTTGGAGTAACAATACAGAGCTGCATCATTCGCATTCGGAATATAAGGATATAAAGGATGTGTAGGATGTATTTAAAAGACCTTGGTCTGGCATAGGCAAGTATAAAAGCCAATTCCACCCAAGTGTAACACGAAATGAAATTAATTCCCACAAAATGTCACGTATTATTGGATCGTTCGGTGGATTTTATGAATGCGGATTGCTGAAGTCGTCTGTACCTATGAAGCCATTATGAAAACTTGGTGGCACGCCAATATCAAACTGGGTTAACCGATTGCAGATGGAGCATCAACTATCAAATATCAAGAGGGCTATAGAATTAATAACATATAAATTTTAGTTAATTGATCCATTAAAGAGAGCTTAGCGTAGGGTCTATTCACAATCATTGGAAGATACAATTTTTGCCAAGAACTAGTAAGTATTTTAATGAAATTTCAATTGTTATAACTAGAGTTGATATACTTTATTCTATACGCACAAAAAAACGTAAGCTAAAACATTTGTGCCACTCTGTCTGTCTGTAAGATTCGGGCACTCTACGAAATGGCTAGAGCGATTTGGCCGGGACTTTCACTGGTAGACAGTCGATATTACAAGGCCTAACACAGGCTACTGTGCTTTTATTTCAATCGCACTTCAGACATAAAATTACAAAAATCTTCAAAATTCATGAAAGCTAAATCGCGGTTATACAGCTAGTCTTCAATATAATCGTCAACTATATTATAGGCTTGCTTATAAAATTTAAAAGCATTACCATCCTAACACTGAAACGATTTAACTTAATATTATGAAGGTACCCTCATAATATTATGGTTATGCCTTAATTCCATTCTGATATAACGTCAATTCGGATCGGGTTAAATCCCTTGAGGGTTAAGTTATAATATACAAAGTGTACTCTTCGTTCCTATAGTATCAAGACATATTGCAAAGTTATAAAGTATTTTAGGATATTTGGGGTACTTTCTACCCATGACCGTAGAGTTAAGACCTCTTTCAACATGTATGTAGGTAGGCGTCAGACCTCTTACACCTTGTACTTAGAGAAAAGACCTCTATTCAAAATCTACTTAGATATAATGTATCTTTCATTATATAACTTCTTCAGGATGTCTTCAGGCGTAAGGTTTCTTTCGTCATGTACTACATGCGGCCTCTTTTCCTAGACGTAAGACCTCTTTTCAAATTCTGCTTAGATGTGAGGTATGTATTACTATGTAACTATGTAAGACCTCTTTCAGTATGTCGACAGGTCGACAGGTAAGGTTTTTTTCTTCATGAACTTATACATAGGACCTCTTTACTTAGACGTAAGACTTCTTTTACAATCTATTTAAAATAACGATAACAATAAATAATTTTGTTTCAACCCATTGGATCATTGTATTAGTATTAAGTTAGTAAAAAGTTAATTAATGTTTGGCATCGTACAACAATAACTTAGACGTAAGACTTCTTTTCAGAATCTACTTAGATTTAAGCTATATTTCAATATGTAAGACTTATTTCGGTATGCCTTTAGGCGTACGGTGTCTTTCGTCATGTACTTATACATACAACCTCTTAACTTAAACGTAAGACCTCATTCACCACGGAAAGGCTGTTCCACGTTGTACTTACACGTACGACCTCTTATACCTAGACATTTCTTACAATGACCTCTTTCACAATGTACATACTTAAACTTAATTTACTCCTACTAAAAGTTTGGAGCGGATTTTAAATTTCTGTAATACACTTTTTTTACTCTCACAAAATTCTTCAAGATTAACGTACACCACAGTTATAAAAACATTTTTAATCTATTTCAATCTCCGTGTACAAAATTAATTCTTAAAATTAACGAGATGTCTGGAACGCAGACGTGTGTGCTAAATTATTCCGTACTAAAAAAAATCCAGAAGAAAATCGCTTAATTTTTGTCGATGAACACTGAATCAAAAGAAGACAAATATACTCGATGGAGTCAAGTATTACTTTGCGGAAACCTTAAATTAATTTGTATCTATATTAAATAGTATGCAAATTAAATTCTGTCTAAATTATTTTGGAACGTAAGTTTCTTTACGCGGCCGACGAAAATTGCCGGTAATGCGGTTTCACAGACATCGTCACGTTACGAAATGCCGTATGGTGCGTGAGTGTTTGTGCACATAAGCAAGTGAATGCGCAGCCGGGTTCGCAACTCTTTCTCTCTGACCCTTCCCCAGGGAAAAGGGTAGGGAGGGGAGGGGAAGGGGAGGAAGGGGAAAGAGAGCGATGGTGGGCTAGGGTGGTTTAGGGCGGGCGAGGCTGGGCGAAGGTGGACTATTGTGGGCTAAGGCGGACAAAGGTGGGCCTCCAGAAAATGATGGACAAAATCCTAGCTTAACGATCGACTCGAATGCCGACCACTGATTAGGCCACGACCTCCTCAAATATGTAGCAAAACGCAAATATGCAATTTACTAATAACACCATATTATCTAATTTGTTTAGAAAAACACTAATGACTCATGTAAATAAGTAGATATTTTTCTTATGAATAATTACATTTTTTTTTAAATCAAAAACTTTGTATAAATGACTAATATTTATTGTTGGCGTGCAAAATTCTCTCTCTAATTTTAAAATTTTTTTGAATTTTATCTTTGACTCTTTCGACTCCAAAGGTTGCTGACCCCTGCCCTAGTACTCTAATCGGTAATATTTGAACATATTCTTGAATTGTTGCAGCCTTTCTAACGTTATGGGGTGACCAATGGAATAAGGAATACTCTAAGCCTGTTATACCTAATATACTACAATTAACCTCTATGAAAACGTGACCAGATAATGTACCTACAACGTAATTAACATTCCTTTTTTATAACGTTATGTTAGCATTTTAAAGTTTATATCTATACAAATAAATTAGCTTAAATGATCTATTTGACATCCTTACAAAACACACAAAGGAAAATATTTTTGTCTGTCTGCACGTTCTGAATTGGCTGGACCGATTTCGCCGGCACTTTCACTGGCAAATAAGTAATGTTGCAAGGAGTTAGGCTACTTTACTTTTAGAAAAATAAACAGGGTTCCTAGCAAAATTCAACAACACCACTGATATCAAACGGACTTGTCACGGCTCAGATTTCTGTTTGAAGTCACGTGATTTTATATATTCACAATGTTAAAAAATCTAACATATTTTGGTAATTCCTTTTGATTTTTGTAATATTTAACACTCTGTCGACTTTTCGAAACAATAATGTATTAGGATTTCTTATAGAGGAAACTACCCTATTTACGTAACAACTTGAGGTGCTTACCAATCTAAGCGGACCCTGGTACTTAACCGGGACAACGTTAGGAAGTAGTAGTAGGGGAGTGATCGATGCTAAATTTGTAGCGACTTGAGCGTTGTGGGGATCTATTGGATTACGTAGATTAAGTGCGGAATCGAAGAAAATTTTCATGTTAAGGTAAGGTTAGGTGTACGACTAAAGCCTGGAACGTGGATTTATGGAGCGCGTGATGGTTTCAGCTACTTTCCCTTGAGAAAGTCGTCAAATTATGTTTTCCGTAATCCATAGAGAGTTTCCTTCACAATAAAAAAAAAAAATCATCCGGCTCGAATATTTGCCAAGCGACGTGCGAACGTTTTCTTTTTCCAACTTTGTGACTCTCCCATTTTCTTATATCACGCTGAATTCTTGATAAATTTTGGTATCGTCACAATGTCACTTTGGCTTTTTTTCTAGAACGTGGATTTTAAATACGGCCCCATCGCATAATCAAACTCATGTTGCCCGCGCTCCACTTTGGCTTCCCACTGCAAAAACATACGAAATATTTTAAAGTTTTGTTGCTTGTAGTTTCAATACAGAGGCATATTGCACCTTCGGTGCAACAAAGTTAACAGCTTATTTTTAAATTTAAGATGAGATGACTTTTAAGATTTTTTTTCGCATCATATATTTCCTCATTTCTGAATAAATATATATAGTACGTTTGAAATCTTCATAAAATTGATTGTTTATTTTGTTAGATATAGTTTTACGTACAAATTCTATATTGAATTTGGCATATATAATTCTATTTTGCAGTTTTGATTATTTGCGACTTTGTGGCGCCGAAGGTACGATATATGCAAATACAAGGCTCAGTTGATACAAGTCTTTGTGTGTAAAAGTCCATGATAAATAAAAATTTGCGAAAAAAATTGTGTTATACACATTCTAGCACAGTTATACAATGTTAATCTTAAACTACTATTTCTATGATTTTTTTAAATTGCTCAATAGAGACAGGGTCATTTCACGATTTTTGACTATTACTAGAGGTGATAATGATCTGGACACTTCTGGTTAGTAAATTAAAAAAAAAAATAATCTATCTATACACAAGCTGTTTGCCACGACTTCGTCTCCCTGGAATTCAATTAGTTTTGTCTCAATTTCCAAGATATTTATTGCTTTGTATTAAAGTTAAATAAGCCTAATTTCTCCTTCCATATTCTTCTTAACATCAGCTAGAACTTCAGTTACACCAAAATCAGTCTAGACAGTAGACATCGTCTGTCTCTGAGATACAACAACACACAGATAGACAAACATTTTAAAAACAGTTTACTTTGTTATCAGTACGTTTTAAACGTCATCTGAATTTAGAAGAACAATTTTATTTGAACACTTTGAACCTAAATAAAATATACTTGCCAATTTATGTTATGCTATTTTTTTACATTTCAGTTTAGATGGATTCCATTTACCAATTTTTTAATTTATAAAAATAAGATTTCCAATTGAACTGATATTATGATTTGGCTACATTATTTTTAGGAATCTATCTATCTTCAGTAATGGGTATTAGCTGTTTAAAAATTACATTTACTTGTAGTTTTTAATTTTATCCTGCCCTTAGACTACTGCAGCAGAAGACTCGCAAATCCATTGCCCGTCTTTGAGAAATTCAATTCTTTTCTTCTTCAAGATAGACTACCAACCAACTACCAGGAATCCTCAGAATACAGATAAAAAAATAATACGATTCAGTCAAAATGTTAATTACATAAATTGAAACTGGTGACTTTGATAAATGGAGTCCATTACTTTTATTACTATTAGGATAACACTGCCATAAAAATTTTGTATGCTTGCAACATTTCTTCCTTTATAATTTAAATTATATAATTAAAGTACAGCAACCGTAGCTGATTCTTTTCAAGGACGTGAGCTACGAAACAATGGAGCGGGCTTTTGTTTTCCTAATATATTACCTATGCATATATTTATATGCATAATATATCTTTACTTTAATTGCCTAAAATATGAATATTTTATCAAATAAAAATACAAGTCTCTATGATATCAAATATCATTATGCACGCAGTAACTGGTATTTTTGATAGGTTATTATTTGGGTTGTATAAAAGAAATGCATTAGGGCAAGTAATTGAAGTTTTATATACGAATGTCCTTTACTCAAAGTAATAATAATATTTTTCGAGGATCACCATAAAAAACTGTCACTTCTTTAGTCATAGAAATTCATTATTTTATCTTAAAAACAATTACTGCAAGAATAAGTTGTTGCTATATCGATATCTCCTACGTAATTTGTTGTAATCCAGAATTCCCAGCTTTACATAAGAGGTTACGTAGTTTGAACTCGGTCGACGCAAGTACCGAAGTTGTAGGAAACGTTATATATTTCTTATAGAATAAAATTTTACATGCAATTCTTTCATTACGCTGAGGTTGCGACTCGTGTCTTTATTCAGGCCGGTGCAAGTACAGCGGTTTTACTATACTACCAATGTGCCCGGTGCGTCTGCCTGCGTAACAAGTTATATAACCATAACGTTTTTGCTTCATTTTAAAAATATTCGGTACCTTTAGTACTGAAGTGGCTCAATTCAAAATTGCACCTATTGGTTAATATGACTACAAATAAATATGTAATAAAATTCTCAATGAACAGGCTTAGAATTTATGTTAAAGTTTTTATCTATAACTAATACTTAAGTTTATGAAATAAAATTAAAATATATTAAAGGCCATATTTTTAAGATCTCTAAAGCTTCAAAGCGCTTTTTCGGGTCACTGAATTCGCAGCGATACAGTACAGTACAATACGCCATGATATTCAGAGCGTTTTAGCGCTAAAAGTTATGTGGATTTATAAAAACGCAAAAACGCAAAAACAGATGAAAGTTTGTTTTTCGCTGAAATATTTAAATTTTAACACTGTAACATAATGGTATAGGCATATTAGATTATATATAATATTGCATATTAGATTATATATAATTTGTGTTGTAATTACTACATGTTTCTCAAATAAACATAAAATAATAAAAAATAACATGATGTGCGTTTATAAAAGGATTTAATACCAACATATGTGATGTTGGTAAGAGCTAGCGATTGACTCAAACGTTCGCCGTTGGTTGAGCTACAACCTCCTCAACATAATTGTCCTATGTAATGTTTTGTACATTATACACATAATCACCTGTCCATTATCCGACTCAGCTGATGCCGTACATTATCACCTGATTTAAGAGATCTGTAGTTGATGAAAACAGATGTCTGTCAAATAATCATAAATATCGTCTAATCGTCTCATAGAGTGCCATTAGCCCTCATTCGCACAAGAGAACGTGCGTTAAAAAAACGTTCAAATATAATGTATGGATACTAAAGTTTATGTTCACACGGCAGCGCTTTTATAAGGCTACGCTTCTTTATCGAGCAATGTTGTATTTTCAACGCTAAATATACATATACGTTATATTTTCGTGTCGACGATGCTGAAAAAGCGCCATCGCCGAGATTTAACGCAACGCTTTTTAAACTCTCGTGCGAATGGGGCCTTAGACTTATACTTTGGAATCTAGAGCCAGTCAAAGAATCTATATTACATGAACTTTTGAAATGTACTTTTAGGAGTACATAAAAAAATGTTAGAAAAAATTACGAGTTCTTATTTTTAATTAATTAATAAACAAAAAAAAATGAATAAAAAAGATATTTTGTTTTCTGCATGTGTCTCCACCTGTCCCTGTTTATACATTTAAGCACCTGGATGGCCGAACTCTAATCGTTTTCTAAGAATGAAACATGGGTATTTCAATTAATCGCTTCTGAAACTCTCTGCATACTAAATTTCATAAAGATTTTTGGAGATTTAAAGGCACATAGATGCAAGACCTTTTTTTTGGCACTTCTTTTTTGGGGGCACATTAATTCTCGAAAGTTATAAGCTCATAATTTTTGTAAACCTCACCTGTTGCTACTGTGTTTTGAGCGTAGATGTATTCTGCAATTACAAAATATCAATTTTATTAAGCAATGAAATAAATATGAAACGGTACTTTTATGATAGTGATGTTATTAGTAGTGATAATTATGTAAATAAAGTTGAAAAAAATGTGTAGCTTCAACGAAGTGATCAGGGTTCTGCGAAATGAAAAACATTGAAAATTAAATAGGCATTTAATTTTCAATGTTTTTAATTTCTTATGACACGTTTTCGATACTCTCGAAAGCTCCTTGGAGCACTGCGTGCCCCTGTGTGCCCTCTCAAAAATGCCCTAAATAGATGTTAAAAGAAACGTCTTCGGCATTCATCGCCGTATCAAGATAAATTACATAGATTATCTGCATACGTTCCATATAAGAATCAAGTTAAATCCCATGATGAAACGTAAATTCCCTCTTTCTCAATAAAAGTACACCGAACTGTTAAGTTTATGACAGTAAAGACAAAATAGTTCAGGTTGTTTAAAGCATACGGCGAATTCCTCCTAAGGAAACTTTCAGTATAAATAAATAATTTGAATTAGGTAAGTTATGTAAAATTATGCCATTATGTTAATTATAACATATCAATTTTTCGCTTAGTCTTATCTTAAACAGGTTTAAAAAACAGCGGTAGCATTGCACTGCCTTTCATAGATTAAAGATATAAATATAAATTAATTTCTATATTCTGCCTAAACTTAACGCCAGACTGTGGGAGGGGTGAGCTTGCAATGTCTCTTTATTAATAAACACCACCAATCGATTTCAACCTTGTAAACTTGCTTCGGTATAAACTATTTTTGGTTAGATATTCAAGCTAGATAAGTATTCATGCAGCAGCCTTTTAATAAAATATTGTCACCTATACCATAGCTACTAACGAACTAAACACTATATTACTTGTTTAAAACATCAAATACTTGTTTAAAATATCTACTTCATCGAAAAGAATTATTATAAATGTTATTCTTATACGAATTTAAAGGAAAAAGGGTATGTAATTTTTTTTAGTAACTTAATACTACTACTACCAATATTTTAATTTTTTATGTACATGCCTAATATACTCGTAAACCTTCCAATTAAGCTTTGTTTTGTACAGGGAGTGAGTACTAGAATAGCCCTAAGAGACGCTTTTAAACCTTATGGACTTCTATCCGTTCTAGCACCATTAAGCTATCAAGATTTCATATATAAATAAAATATGGTATAATTGAAAAAAATAATGGTACATATGCTTTGAATATATTAATCATACATATTATGTACTTATGAGTGTCATCAACTTCCATAATATTTATCACTAAACTGGGAACGAAAATTTTTAATTCTTAATAATGTGTGCTTTGAAAAACATAACAAATTGAGTGTTCTCACCTGTGAATTCACGCATGATCTTTGACAGCACCCGGGCGAACCGGCGCCATTTTTCTTCAGTCCAGTTAGAAACGGCTTTCGAGTTGAACGTGTTACAATGGCCTGCAAAGCTAACACGATCGAGAAGAAAAATCTTACTTTTTATGTTTATAAATGTTATGTTTTAATTTAAAGTAATAAGCAGTGTTACTATTTTATAATTTATATTTATTTATTTAGCTCTTAAAAGTTTTAAAAAGTTGACAGTTTTCTTTTGTGCAAAAGTTGGATAAACTGTTACGTTCAGTTATTGTGTTGTGTTTAGTGTTTCGAACTGGATTCTGATCGGTTTGGAGGGTTTTAAATATTAACAGGTGAGTCTTATTCTTTTAGAATTTAGCCCTTATTTTTTTTTGCATACTAACAGTTTTCGTTTAATTTTTTACTAATTATCCGTAAGGCTTAATATTATGTTAGATATTTATTTACCTTTAATTAGTAAGACCACTTAAGTTTTATAGATGTTTTCAATTTAACGTTTTTCTAAAAAGTCAAATCTACAGTTACGATATTTGTCCGATATATACGCCGAATTTTCTAAAACGATCTGGATAAAGTTTGGCCAGTTTAAAATCTTTCAAATTGGCTAATTTTAAAAGAAAAAAAAGTTTAGTTTAGTTTTATGATATAGAGAAGACAACGTTTGTTGGATCCATGGCCGGCCCTACCATAGGGCTAACGGAGTGGCTGCTCCAGGCGTCGAGTCTCACGGGACTCTTAATACGCAATTATATATATTTTAAAAATATTGACAGGTCAAGTAAGGTGGACGCCATAGTTGGATCTCGCTCCATCCTAAAATTTATCATAACGCAAATTTTATCCTGATAAAAATAAGCAGTCCTATAAATAAGTTTTATAGTACTCAAAGTAATGCTCATAATGACGAAAAAGCATTAAAAAGTTTTATAAAAGCTTACGCTCAAAACTCGTCAGTTTAAATTTGTGTTAATTCTTCGCTCAGACATTAGATACTTTTACAATTTATCGAACTTCTTCAGTGAAATACAATAGTGTTATCCTGGAAGTGGCTGTAAAATTTGTGTTAGCTTAGCGGACTAAATCTTGAACCTTTTGTAGGAAAATAAATGTTTCGTTTGCAGTGATGTATTTATAGGCCATTTAATGCAACGGGGCAACAGTGGGCGGAGAGTTCACTTAGTGAGACTATATGGACTCGAAGGTGGGTGGGTGTTAAAGGTTTTTATTTGCTAGGATGTGGCGTAAGATAACTGCAAAGTTGAAGTGTTACGTAAAATTTTCCGTTTTCCTCAAAAGACTAAACGATGTCATGCAAAAATCTTTACACTTTGGAACACCGACGTAAAATCGCTTACCTATCGGTTTTCAGCCGACTTCATATATGGAAGTGATATGATTGTACTTTTTGTTTGTTGCCGCACAATTTTCGAGTGGGAGAACCGATTTTGATGAATCTTTTTTATTTGAAAATTGATGAAATTGATTTGAAAATGATGAATCTTTTTTAATTGGTGCTTTCCGTGTGGTCCCATTTTTATTTGGCCCAGGTACTGACAATTTAAAGATTATTCTTTACAAAGAGTGCCCATGAACTCCTCAGTTTAATACCTCCTTTGCCTTTTTACTGCCGTACCACCAGGCGCTGATTGTGTAAGGTGTGATAGCAGTTAAGCACATGTCTATCCGAAGTAAAAAAATACACTTTAATCAGAAGTAGGAAAACCACTCCAGGTTTCTTCTTCACTGACCGTCGCCGTCAATACAGGCCGAAATTTTGGACGGATTAATTATAAAATTCTATTACACACTCGCAAACGTAGCGGTATATGCAAATTGCATTTCTGTGGCGCTTCAAATTTTAGTATATTCCACGTCGTGTCCACGATTCTAAATCCTGGAGCGCACTAATTCTTTTTAAATTAAAAGTCTTTGGATTAAATTAACGCCTGGAGTATTATTTTACTTGCGATGTAACGAATATTTTAATCCTACACTTTAAAGGTCACTTTTAGGTCATCGAAATCCTTATTAACAACTAACTGAGGAGGTCGTGGCCTAATCTGTGGTCGGCATTTGCGTCGATCGCTAAGTTAAGTTGCTCTGGCTGTGACCGGGTGATAGATGGGTGACCCATTCTAGCACTGGTTTATATTTAGATTGTTGGATACTGTTGATCTGCACGGTTGCTGATGTCGGGAGCGATAGTAAGATTCGAATTATAAATAGGGATGGTATACTAATATTTAAAAATGTATTAAGAATAAGTGTATTGAATAATTAAATCATTCCCTAGTCACTTTTATATAATCAAAATGTACGTCAAACCCTTTAATATTCAATAAAAAGTGCAAAATTGTGTCGGTTATTCTTGGGTACCTTTAACTTCTATAGAAGAGTATCTCTTTAAGAAGCTGATGAGTAAATATAAAAATAATTACTGTTTTCCGTGAAGTTGATATGAATGGAAATATATAAAGATACTAATGGTGAAAATTGTTTTCTTTAACTTTAATGGAGTTCTAAATATTGCTATATTATGTATTACTAGTTGTTAGTTAAAAATAGATCCAATTTTGGTTATAGTCTATATACATCAATTTGATATATAGCCTATAGCCTACAACGTTTTTTCGTTTAGAGCATGAGCATTTTCCTCGAGCGAGGCACGTCCTGACTGACCGAGGAATGTGGAGGCAGCCTCGCGTAAGTAATTAATAACAAGATATAATCGATTAATAGTGACCTGTTAAATAATGTGCAGTCATAATGATTTACAGTGTTAAAAAACATAACGATTGAAAAATTAAAAACGATGAGCAATTTTTTTTTTTTTTTTAATTAGCCTATAATGTCCCACTGCTGGGCAAAGGCCTCCCCACTCTTAGACCGCTCTCCTATATCCAGAGCTAAACTAATCCACTCCTTTCCCGCAAAGCATTATATCACATAAAAATAGAATACTGACCTTGGCCATCTTCAGTTAAAAAACAAACCTACTTAAACATTAAACCAAAGGCAGGTATTAAAATTCAATGATGTTCGTTAATTTTCTCACGAGTAAAAGCGCGGGTATTTATTTTAACCTTAGGTGGTGCATTACAAACAATGGGTTCTTCATTTTCTCCGCATTGAGATCCCGTTCCAGCTAAACAAGTAAATTAAAGATTATTCTCTAACTGCTCTACCATATATTCATATGTAACTAGCTGTTTCTCTCGACTTCGTCCGCGTAAAATTGCGAGGTCGTTAGACTTTCTTAATCTGGGCCTATAGTAAAATCCATTCTTAGCGGATCTCTACTAACTATAAACTAGGTCCTTGCACATCCACAGTGGTCCCTAGCTAAAATGTATGCGTTTTTGAAATTCGGAGAGACTGGTAACGAACCAATTTTGCGAAAGTTACATAACAAAGTATTTGTTTGAGCGAGGCTTTACCAAAATTAATTAAAATCATTACATTGCATTTCGGCAAATATTTTCAAAGGGAAATCGGAAATCGTTTGTGAGCTACAAATTCCACTCAATTATTTTAATATTTAATTGTCATGTGCGAAAATTAAAAAAAAAAATTAAATCATTCTCAAATTAGGACCTTATATTTAGATTGACCTCAAAATTAAAATAATACTGTATACCTGAAATGGGTAACACGCATTACCCAAATAGCAGAAATCACCTGGTGCCAACTCCGAGACATTTCGGCCCGTGCGAGACACAAATCACTTTGAGTTTGCGCTCAACGTATGCTGACATTCCAACGGCCATTGCTGGAAAGCCAGATAAATTCCACACAAACTTTGATACGGTTAACATCGCACAGCACAATGTCAAAGTTAAACATTCTTGATTCGACTTGACTTTTGTAAGCTTAATGCGACTGAGTTTCCTGTGGGCTGTTATCAGTGCATGACGCCATTTATAATGATTAAAAAATAATTCATATTCATATTCATTTATTTAATTGCACATGATTATAATTATACATGATGCCCCGTTAGGGCGTTGCAATTTTGATACAAAGAGAAATTATCATTCTCTTCTTATTGTAAAATAGAATTAAGAAAGTAAATAGACAGATATTATAGATAGGCTCAAAATTTTACAAAATCACTGAACTCACGTGGGCGAAGTCGCTAGTGATAAATATGACAACTGTGTGGAATTAGGTACCCCGGCACCTCAATTCTAGAAGAGCTGACTGAAATTCGCAAGGTAGTTGGTTTTAACCCGGACCCCGCTAAGGTATCTGTTAGGCCAACTGCTAACGTAATGTAGGTAAGCAAGAAGGGTTTATTATCAATCGTTTCAGGCGCTATCTCTTGAGAACAGTATTTTGGAGACATTATTAACATACTTAACATTACATACAAAGATTAACAGACATCTTAACATTATATACAACATTTTAATTATTATTTGTACAAAGAAATTTTTATATCAAATATAACAATTAATAAACATACGGTCGTCATGACTTGCTTAAGTAAAGAGCTGAAACTGTCCGATGGTGAACTGACTTAGTTTGGTATTAAAATGAAAAAGTAAAGACCAATATTTTTGTAACTATTGAAATGATTAATGGTGAATAATGACAAGTACTGGCATTAGTATAATTGTTGCCATTGTATTTTTTTGTCATTGTAGCTGTCATTGTTACAGTCGCTGTCACTGTTGCTGTTGATGCCGCTACTATTTTTGATACAGGTTTTGATGCTGATATTAATGCGTTACTATTCTTCTTAGTATGAATATTTAAAGATCAGTAAACTATATTTCTTAAATAAAGTAGTGTCAAACTTGAATTCAACCATCCTATTACTTTCAGAGTTTAATTTAAAACGCAAAATATCTATGTTATTAAAAAGATCTATGTTATTAAAAAGATAATCGTTGCTACAATGATCTAGTTTAGTTTTACTTATGACCTCCTCGTGCGTTTAGGTCGTTAGAAACTTGGACTTCTTTAAGTAGTCCATTGAAATGTAACATTTTTTTTGGGCTTAGCGTGTATTTTTAGAGGATGCAATTTTGAAAGTTAAGGTCAAATAAAAGAAAACAACAATATCACATTATTAATAATTAAAAAGATTATCATAAAAAAATGAAAAGATGATTAAAAATTATGGCAAATCGATTAAAAATTACGATGATTAAAAATTACGATTAATATTTATGAAAAATTATGAAGAATGACATATAGGTTTCGCAACACTGTAAAACCTTCACTAATCATTTTCAAATTTTCATGGATTGTCGCTTATAACTTTTTATTTTCTGTTCTACGACTAAAAAGTAATTGACAAAAGTTGTGGATAATCTTATTAGCACCAAAAAAATGTTAACTAATCTTTTTTATCAGACCTATAGTTTGTCAGATAAAGTCTAAGAACCCGCCTGCATCAAATTTCTTATTTATCGCTTAATTTATTTGGCGAGGGCGTTATTATAATTGGAGACATTAAATTTAGCTTAGTTTTTTATCGCTCGAGCGAAATTGGTTCGTGATAAGCTTTAAAAAGCGAAAGGGAAGCAGGTTTGAGGTGGTACAGGTCACAAATTTATAAATTGCATCGAGCAACGCTTTCGCTTAATCGAAAAGTGTTCCTTTAAAATTACTGTTACAGTTTCGCCATTTCAGCTTTTCCTGCTTAAATTGCGAAGAGCCTCGATAGCTCAACGGTTGATAGGATTAAAGACTTGCGTCCTTCGACCTCCCACTGCGCTAAAGTCGCACCCTCTTTGCTTTACGTTCAATTGGAGGAACATTTCCCTTCCTAAGTAAATAGCATAGAAGCGAGAACGTCTTAGCATTCTATGAATACACGGTAAGCCAATCAGTGATTATGTTACTCATACTCAAATTTTAGATATGTGCGTTGAGGCACATCGGAAAGTCAGTGTAGTGCTGTGCTTTGGTGGCGGATTCGGTGGTGTAGCTTTCGAGTTGCATCATTACATCGATTTTCCCTCGTATTCATTCGCGGATTAAAGCAAAGTAGTTTAGCTTCTCATGCATTTTAAAAGTTATTACATTACCAGTGTATCTTAAACCAATTCAGATTTTTCCGCACACCGGCATTCGTCACCGCTTGCTCGAACACGCATTAGTGCATAGTGCAAAAAAGATAGTAACACATACAATAAAACAAGTGTTTATATTTTAAAAAATGGTTATGGGTCTCAGATGTTGAATACTAATTTGACATTAGGCGTATGGCATGACAATAACAATGGTAAATTGTCTGGCAGACAAATTTTAAAATATTTATTGAAAGAAATTTAATTAGAGGTAGCAGCATGCTTGTAGTCCTTTTGCTCTGCAGCCGAATTGGTCCGGGTTAATATGGAAACACTTTTCCCATTCACTAGCAGCTGCTCTGCGTCTGCGTAGCACGGGCGGTGGAATGTGCATGTCCGTTTATATCACATATCCCATACATTTGCAAAGGGAACCAAAACCTATAGGTACTTCCCGATGACCTAGAAACATGCAATTTGGCAAGAAATGTCTTGAAGTATAAGTATAGGACAAATTGCGGAAACCAAATTTTATAGTATCTTATAAATAATTATAAATCTATACTATTGTATAAAGCTTAAGAGTTTGTTCGTTTGTGTGAACGCGCTAATCTCCGGAACTACAGGCCCGATTTGAAAAATTCTTTCAACGTTAGATAGCCCATTTATCTAGGAAGGCTATATAGGCTATATTCCATTACGCCAAGACTAATAAGAGCGGAGCACCAATGAAGAATGTTTCAAAATCGGCGGTTTTTCCCCCTTTTGAGAGCTTCCGCTGCGTATCTCATGTGAGAAAGAGGTACTGGTACCCGGACGCGCCGGCCCAATTCGGCTACAAGCATGGCGCTACCTCTAAAACATCTAGATGATAGACGTTTATTTCGAATTCTTCTACGTGTGACCGGCTCTTAAGTAAACCACATCGTAACGGGTCATATTAAGCTACATTATGAGTTTGAAATTTAGCTAACGTCGGCTTGGCCCGCCGCCCGCCCGGGCCAGACGGTAGGAAACCTTTGATGGTAATTAGATTTACTATACTACCCAATTTCATGTAAACGCTTGATTAAGAAAACCCCGGTCTGGCTGTATACGTATTATGTTAGAGCTACTTATTTGTTACTGGCGAGATATCTATCGATATTAACAATATACACACCTAATATACAAGCGGACCCCTCGTTGTTTTAACCGATTTATTTTATAGAATTTTAGCAAATTAATACGCGGAAAAATTTCGTGTACCGGCAAGACAAGGATTAGAGCCAAAAGGTCCCGTACGGTCGCCATCTATTGAAAATATTCCGAATGCGATCAACTCTACATTTTTTAGCACTTTTAAAATAGTCTTTAGACCTTTCCTGCCTCTCTTTTCGTTAAAACCTTTTCCAGCAATAATGGGAAAAAAACAAAAAAAACAATAGTCCATCTGGCTCAGCCGTTTTTGAGTTACACCGAGAAACATACCTCATTTAGGTTACAAACCGGCATCAGCGCCACCTACCGGGTCAATTTCTCTGCAAGCCAACTACAAACCCCTTGGAATATACAGACAAAATTGGTGATGGTGGGTGGTGGACGGGTGGTTGACGGTCGATGAACGGGCGGTGGAAAAAGGGAATATTAAACATATCTAAAAAGTATTCCTAATATTCTTTAAAAAAAAAGTACAGTCCATTTAACATAAAATTTTCTCAAAATAAATACGACCAGTTCTCTCCTTTATCTACTATGTTACGTGATATCTTTCATGTAAGTACTAATAGAGATATTTTTTCTAGCAAAATAAATGAATTCTGTTGTAATAAAATATCTTGCAATTCCTCTGTATAATATAATTTTAAATTTAGCATTTAATGTTTATATTTACATTTCTTTTCCTTTTTAATTTAACACGTTCAATGTTTACTATTTTATTTTAGGAATGTTGTGCATTCCTGTAAGTTGGAGTCATATAATGACATGATTTAAAATTTTTTAGCGTATACACTCATAACAAATATGCACTTTAGTTGGAAAGCCTTAAATAAATATAAAATCCAATTTGAAGTAACCCTCGAATAATTAAAAAATTTGTACCATTTCGGTACAATATTTATAATACCTACTCGTAATTTAAAATATGAATCCGTGCGTGAAAGACACCAGACAAAGGCACCAAACAATCGCACTCATCCCGGGCTTAATTTACATTAATATGAGATTTTCTGCTGTAATAATACTTAATGATTATTCAGTGCCGCGTTAAGTACAATGGGGGTTCCGTTTCTGCGCCAACGAACAATTTGTCTGAATGGCTGCAAGGGTTAGCTAGGCTTTATACGAGCTGACACTTTATTATAATAATGATTACATACTAGCTCTTACTGTGACTTTGTCCGAGTAAAATTAAGCTTGCGAATGCCTTTACACCTCCTTAAACTGGCCCTATCGAAAAATCCGCTAGCGGATGTCACTAACTACCTCCGTGTCAAATTTCACCTTTGTACGTCCCGCGGTTTTCGAAATTTTGTATAATGTGACCTTTCACTTATCTGTATAGAGGGTAGTTTTCATAAACTGCACAAACTTTTAAATTAAATAAAAGTCATACAGTAACGACGTAGAGAGCTTTAATAAAAGTGAATATACTCATTCGTCTAAGGCCGTAAACGCTTTTGCGATCCTTCTGGTAGTGCAGTTGTCAGACATAGCTCAAAGTGTTTGTGCATTTTGTCCTTGAAGACTACAAAGTTCTAGAAAACTTTGCACAGCCACACCAAGCCCCCGGCGATACTACATGATCATTCAAATGAAGCTATATCTGGTTCCAGCATTACTCTAATAATGAGGGCAGTTATTAAATGAATGTACTGTCAGTTCTTAAACACATAATAAAAAAAAAAAAAAAAAAACAATAAATTAAAAGTAAAACACACAAGGATGGTCTCTCAAAGCGATCTCTTACGGACAACCCGGGCAAGGCCGGGTTTTTTGGGGATAAAAATTGGAAATAAAAATTTCTTTATTTTAAACCAATATCTTTCCGAGAAGTTGTTGCGCTAGAAGTGACATTATAGTAATGCACTATATGAAATATGAATGAAGAGTTACAAGCACCGCGGTACTAGTCTTCGAGTTATTAACTTCTGTAGAGCTCTTCTCGGGGCAGCCGGCGTCGGTGTACTGACATCTCAACAACCGCTAAGGGCTGAAATAATGGTAGACTGTAGCGCTTTCTGTAATAATTGTATCTCTAAATATATTAAATTTTAAATTACTTTTTACAAATCGGACTCTATAATTACAATTTTTTTTCTTACAATGTCATGAACAAAAGATTATGCCCAATGTTTAATTAACTTATTATTACTGATTATGACATAGCACAGTGGTCCAAAACGCTGAAAAGCTGGCCAAAATTACCAAAACCCAGGTTACTAGATCTGGGACTTTTTTTCACCATATGTTAAGTTGGTACCTGTACTTTAAGAGCACAGCATAACCAGTGTCAAAGTTACGCACGTGTCGGCAGCGTGGCGTCCTTTAGTGACGGTTAAAATACGTCAATTTAACAAGTTTTTTGTCTTTAACGGCTAATTTAAGTGAGTCAGATTCGGATTCAGCGACCTCAAAAACTATAATCTTGTATGTAGATTGCTTTTTTAAGCGCACTAGATTTTTGGCCAGGTTTTCAGCCTTTTGGACCACTGTGCATCGTGGCCTAATCAGTGGTCGGCATTTGAGTCGATTGCTAGGTCTTGCTGCGACCAGGTGGTAGATGGCTGACCCATTCTAACACTGGTTTAAATTTGATATGCGAAATCCTCCGCGTTTCGGAAGGCACGTAACAGTGCGACCCGATTAATGGCACTGAGTGATATTAATCGTAAGGTTGTAGAGATCGTGGGAGTTCCGAGGATGACGTCAGATGGCAATCGGTCATCTTAACTCGCCCCTCAGCCAAATTTTCTGCAATCTAAGCGAACCCTGGTACTAGACCGGGATAACGATAAGAAAGAAGAAGATTAATTATGGAATATATTAGTGGTTATACTTCACATATAAACTTTATAGACTCAGTATCATCATGATGTTTTAATTTTGCACAAATAGTGATTAATAAACTCAAAAATAATGATGATTTAATAAAATCTTTAGATCATACATTGCGTACTTATTTTGTAAAGACAAATTTAGTGCGAAAAGTGCGTTTAGTGCGTAATAAAACTCAGTGCAGTGTTGTGTTTTGGTGTTAGCAGTGTAGAATTCTAGTGACAGCATTAAATATGTCTTTCTTAATATGAATACCGTACTTTCGTATATTTTTCTTAATGCACTACAAGAAGGGACTTTTATTCTGTATACATGTATACATAAAGCGTTACTCTCTGTCTTTATATACACAGGGTAACACAGCGATTAATAAACTCAAAAAAAAATGATAATTTAATAAAATCTTTTGATCGTACATTGCGTACTTATTTCGTAAAGACACTTTGCTGATGATTTTCCAAATTTAGTGCGAAAAGTGCGTTTAGTGCGTAATAGAAACTCAGTGCACTGTTGTGTTTGGTGTTAGCAGTGTAGAATTCTAGTGACAGCATTAAATAGGTCAACTTGATGATAAAAAGCCACCGTCGTCGATAGGTTTTTGGCAATGAAGGCGGATTGAGATTCCAGCTATTATTTTAAGCTTAGTAGGAGGGGAAAAAGAGAATATTAGACATACCTGATAGGTATTCTTAATATTCTTTATTTAAAAAAAAGACATGCTGAGCGGGCGGATTTTTAGGCTATAAAATTGTTGGAATCGCCCGTGTAAATATATGTATATTTTCTTGGTAAAGTTTTCAAATAGCAATAATCGCACCTCAGATTAACCACATTGGTTACGAAATTGCCTCTGCGCAAAGTTATACATGAAACGTACACGACATGAGCGCGTATTTCTCAGATTTACTTTTAAGGGCGTATCACTCAGGGAAAGAATGTATTCAATCTATCTATACATTGATAATTACTGACACTAAGCGATACGCATCAGTCAAACTAAGAATGTATTATAAGAGAATCAATGAAAAGCGAAAATTTGCTCATAGTTGAATTTGATAGATGATGCCGCTTACATTCTATGTAAGGATTTTTTCTAAAAGAATTTACAGAAAATTTATACATGTGAAGTAACAATATCAAAATATGAGTTTATTAAATCACGCGTACGACATCATAGGCATAAAAGCCTGTATGTTATAAGTCCACTATTGTATTCCATGAATTTCAAAGAGAACAATACTTCAAAGCTTAAATCCCTACGATGACTTATTGATTGGGCCTATATGCTGCATTCGTAACGAATTTTTATTCAAAATATTTCCTCTGATATGTTCCCTTTGTGAGCTTCACCATTGTACTGAGTACAATATAATGATATCAAAGCCCATTGTACCAGCCACTGCCAATCTTTAACCTGGTCAAAGTTAACCCGGTAAATTTTAGAAGTCCCTAAGAGGAATCAGTGTTCAGAGCGAATAGAGTAAGGAAAATAGGTATGTCCAAGTGCTGAATCTTGAATGTACCACCGGTATTTCCATCAAAGAACAGGTTTGCACTGACTTTTTGTTGTGCCAAAATTCCCGTAACCTTCCGAATGCAGATTGTTTACGAAGCGAAATTCGGTATGGCTTGATCGATGTCAAACGAGCCTTTCATTAGAGGATACCTGATGTTATAAGAAACATCAAAGGCTATTTTAAAATTACCGAAATAATTATGCTTCCGCACAAAAAAAAACGATCAAAACCTTCAAAACATATAGAATCCAATTCGAATGAAATCAGGAGTAGTTAACAGCTAATTTATACCAATACTAGCTGTACCCCGCGACTTTGTCCGCGTGTGCCACTCTTATCACTTAAAGGTTTACAAATAGTTTTTGGATAAGGTTGAATGTTATGTTTATAAAAAGACCTTCTGACATAGTGCATTATTTTAGAACAAATTTGGTTAGGTTAGGTTAAAAAGGTTATACTGAGTCAACCTTAAAAGACTACTGACATATGCTGTCGCAGACTTTTATTTAGAAATTTTAAAGGGGAACAATTTTGTCATACATGACTTTAGCGAAACTTCATCCATTTACGCAGCGCACGCAACGGAAGCTCTCAAATGTGAAAAAACCCCGATCTTAAAACATTTTTCATTAGTGCTCTGCTCCTACTGGTCTTAGTGTGATCACATATAGCATATAGCCTTCCTCGATTAATGGGCTTTCAAACACTAAAAGAATTTTTCAAATCGCCACGGTAGTACCAGAAATTACCGCAATCAAACAAACAAACTCTTCAGCTTTATAGATTAGTATAAGATATAATAGTCATTCAATTTAAAATTTATTTCCTATAACTCAATATCAAGTACCTAAGTAGAGGGAAAGTCCGTATTGTTTACTATATTGATGTAGCATTGGACCAATATACTATTCAATTAAGTTCAATAATGTACCGCTGAGAATTAACTAGACTGGGGAACGACATCAATTCAGTTAATTAAAATGGCCAATCGGTAAAGAAAAATAACAAATCCAGTCGAATATAACAACTTTTTTTTATGTTACAAGGTAAGCAGCCTTCGTAGCCCCCGGCGGTGCTGCTATACGAACCCGAAAATCTGGATAACCTTGCACAAATAATAATAATTCGACTAAAATATCTACTATCGAAACCGATGAGTAAGGTGAAGTTAAAGATGGATTTATCCACAGTACCTCTAAAAACTTCATTCGTCCCTCTCAACCTCCACTATTGTAATCGTGGGTACATTCATGTACGGTACAAAATGGCACAGCATGATTTTTAATTTTATTTTAGGGACAAACATGCGCACTACCAGGAGATTCGCAGATGCGTTGCCGGCATTTATGGAGAGGTTTAGGCCACCGGATGGCGGTGAGATAAGACTCTTAGAGCGTTATCTGACCGCGTCGCCATGGTGCCGTCGCTGGCAACGCATCCAAACAAGTCGTATTAAAATTTAGGACAGGCAACCCACTTGGCGATGGTTTAGCGACGTCACCAAATAGAAGCGAGGTGAGAAACTGAGTAGTCATTGGCTTCTCCACTTGGCAACCATAGGTATTCATGGCTACGTAACCGACGACGTCCATGGCGTCTCGGTGAGATAGGGCTCTTAAAAACCGAACGAAACGCGATAAGAATAACATCACTGGACGAATTTATGTGAGAAAGAGGTGTAAATTGTTAAATAAATGGAGATTAAGGGAAGATGGCTTTAATGTTTTCAGGCTAAAAAGTTCTTTAGGTGCACTTTCGATATCTGAGTCTTGAAAAGCATGTTCTTTAAAAGTTAATTTTGATACGAGTACATTACGCCAAATACCCACTTCAGAGTTATATTGACTATGCATTTATAATTATGTATACAAAAGCGAAAGGTCACCTAAAACGCAACAACCGCGGGACGTGCAATAATTGAATTTGACAACCTGGTGATTTATAGTTAGTAGACATCCGCGCCAAGAAAGGATTTTTTATTGGACAATTTTACGTAAACGAAGGGAAACAGCTAGCTTATTATAAAAATTAGTTTATTATAAAGTAGCTGTGCCCGCGACATCGCCTGCGTAAAGTTAGATAGAATAAATGATTCAATTCAATTGTGATAATATATAAGAGCCTAACACTGAATTTTTTTTCAAATCGTATTAGTAGTTCCTAAAGATTAGTGAGTTCAAGCAAACAAACAAACAAACTCTTCACCTATATGTTTACAGCTTATTTACTATATATATAGTAAATAAGCAAATAGACCGCCTAATGGAAAGCACCCACTGTAGCCTATTAGTCAGCAAGTCACAATGATGGAATGTAAGATGAAGAACAATCTCAGCGACCAACTAATTTATCTACAAACGAAATTACGGAATGCGTCTACGTACTTGCACATTTCAAATAAAAATAGAATTAAAAAGTTTCCAAGTTGCACGAGCTTATTACGTTTATCCTCGGCAAAGTTGAGATAGCGTTTGGGGTAAATAGTACCGTAAGGGAAAGTACAAATTGCGCTACAACAGTCTTTTTTTTCCAATCGGAAACTTGACTGTACTTAAATGTTTGTATATACAACAAGGGAGAACATACTTTGCTTGAGCGAGCGAGCGAGCGAGTTCTTATTATTCGCGTATTTATACAAAGGCACTCTATAATTGCTGCTTGAGTTCAGAATAGCCAATTATAAGTACCGTTTGTGGTAAATGATGAGAATGATAGATTATGACGTCATAATGCTGAAAATAAAAATGTAGTTTCTCGCGCTACTCATTTAAATTACCAAAATCTATAACTTTTAAATGATATATAAATCCCTAAACATTTTTAAAAGTCGTCTGGAAAGACACTACGTATCTATGTAACTTTAAATGAGTATATGTTTATATATATTTGTATGTATGAATGTTTCTATAATTATGCCCATATGTATTTCTTTATACTTTATATATGTATATTAGTACGTATGTTTATTTTTGTGTTATTTTATTATTATTTTCTTTATATTTATTACTTGAATGTATGTATTGTACGAATTTCCCTTTTCTGTTTCTATTTGCACTATCTATAAAATTTTCTTTTTAAAATCTCCTTACAACAAAGGTTGTCTGTTAAGAGATTGCTTTTGCAATAAGACCGCCTTTGTACGCTGTATAACATACCACAAATTGTACAAATTCATTTCACTTAACTTTGTGTGCAATAAAGAATTTTTCTTTCTATCTCTCTATAAGTGTTTGTTTTAAACGTCATTTTTTTTTAATTAGCCTATTGTTTCTCATTGCAGTGCAAAGGTCTCGCCCTTCTGGATCATAGGACGATAAATTATTTTACTAATTACAATACTTGATAAGACGAAAACACAATTAAAAAATTTTTGTCTGTCTGTTCCGGATAATCCGCAACGGGTGGACCGATTTTGACGGGATTACTTTTGCTTTTAGGAAAATAACATGGATTCCGCACAAAAAAATTAAAACCCGCAAAATTTAACGAAATCCATGACATCGTGACATCACGCGAGCGAAGCTACGAGGTACGAGGCGAATAAAAAATAAATTACCCTTTACAAGTCAGAAACAACTAAACTAGCTAACAACTGCAGTTGACTAGGGCTTACCGAGTATTCGGAGCAAGCGGCCACCCCAAAACCGCAATAATCGCACAAGTTTAATTACAAAAACCGAACTACATATGTACAGTAAGATGAGAAACAACGCGAGTGTTATAAACTCCATCTAGAAGATCTACAAAAAGCCATAGAAACTTACTTCTATCGACAAAATTATTGAATTCGTTGCAGCCGGACTACCGGGTCTTACTTGGTATTTTCTTATGTTATTTGTTATTTAAGGTCACATCAGTCAAAAGGTCTAGCACGAACGTCATCTATTTGAAATATTTTGAAGTAACGACACAATTTGAATATTTTTTAAATATTTTTTTGACTTTCTCTCTTTTCTTTTAAACTTTCCCGGAAACAATGGGAATAAAACATAACAGACAAAATTTAAACTGGTTCAACAGTTTCTGAGTTTAAGCGAGACTAATAGCTGCTAGACATGTTTCGATAAATCGTTGCGAAAAAACTGTACAGTTAAATCTTTGCTAAAAAACTGTGCAGTTCGATCGACACGACTTTTCATACACACGTATCGATAAAACTGCGCAGTTTAAACTGTACAGTATTTACGCAAAGATTTATTGAAACGTGTATAGCAGCTATAAGGAACAACGATTGACTTTTTAAGATAGGTATATAAATGTCGACTGTTGCTCACAAAACGAATATTAATTTAATTAGGAACATACTACCGCGTGCTTAATAAAAATCTTCATAAATATTATATAAATTACTGAAGATGATAGCTAATTCTAGAAAATGTGCGAAGCAGGAAACACCTTTTAATTGCAGTATGCTCATAAACAAAATTTATATGTTTATTTCTCGCCTGCACGTATAACGCTTTGTTAGAGAAAATAAACTGTTTTCTTAACCGCAACTAGCTGTTATACAATTATATTAACAACTAGCTGTGCCCCGCGACTTCATCCGCGTGATTTCATTGTTAAATTTTGAGGACTTTTTTGTGCGGAACTCTAATTATTTTTCCAAAATTGAAGAAGCCAATGTTACTCTTTGCCAGATCAGTTATCTGTTTGTGTGAAGTGTGAATTCCGTCGAAATCTGTACAGTAGTTACAAAGTCTACCCGGAACAAACAGACATACAAAAAAGTTTTTTACTAACGTGTTTGTTATGGGTATATATTTCTTTACCATTTTTTTTTAATTTATAAAGGTGAAGAGTTTGTTTGTTTGAATTTTAGGCGGACGAAGTCGCGGTTGCTAGTCGCATATATGGTCATATGCAATTTCAACATTACAAACAGCCACTTCAACTTTATTTATACGTATACGTTTAAAATCTATTCATTTTCCTTATGCCGGAGCTAGACATAGCTCAAAGTGTTTGTGCATTTTAGTCCTTGATGACTACAAAGTTCTACAAAACTTTGTGCAGCTACACAAAGAGTCTGCGGCTACACTGCATGGTCATTAAAATGAAGCTGTGTCTGGCGCCGGCATTAGAAACTTCGTGCGGAAGATATGTTGTCTACTATATTTTACGTCAATCTTCATAAGATTTCATATAATTTAGCCTATAGCAGACGCATTGTAATAAACTGCGATGTGTTTTTTTATATTATAAGGAACAAACGGGCGGTTTTAACGTGTGGTTCACCTAAGTACCTACCTATGCATACGGGCATCTGCGCCACGGTATGCTCGCTGATGCGTTGCTGGCGTAACGTTATATTTAAGGAACAAACGGGCAGGCCGTTCACCACGTGACTACCCACGCCCATGGACATCAGCACCACCAGGAAAGTCCCTGATGCCGTGCCGGCCTTTGAGATATGAGAATGCTCTTTTCTTAAAGGTCCCTAATAGTATCCGTTCAGAAATTGCGAAGCTGGCAACTGATTCCACGCCGAAATTGTGCGAGGTAAAAAGTGTCTAGAAAAGCACACAGTTGTGGACTTTAGGAGATCGACCTAGGATAGGACCTTCCACTAATTTCTGTCTATCTATGGACGTCGGTAGTTTCCTTCTTCAAGTGAGATGACTAACCTGTCAGTATGTACCCTCATAATAGTCATAAACAAGCCATTAAACTTGAATATCTATCGCCGTTAATAACTTTAATTAATTAACGATCATTAGAATACCATTTCAGAATTTGTCAGTTAATATAGCAAAAGGCAGACAGTAATTCATGTAACGCCGCCTTCGCAAGACAAAAAGTGTATAAATAAAACCTCATTGTTAGAAATAAATCGCTGTGCCAATACTGTCAAATAAGATTCGCTTTCTAACTCAAATATGGCATTCCACTACATAAAAGTATTATAATAGATTTAAAGAACTGTTGTTTAACCATAAATTTATTTAATTAACTCGCACAACAGGTGGAGAGGTGTGGCCATGGCTACTTAATTCTGACGTCAGCAGACCATCTACAAATTGAAATAAACTCTATGGTGAAACAATAGGGCTTACATTCTATTATTTTTAATTATTAGGTGTGCTCAGTTGCGAATCGTAAATGGAATTCTCGGTTTGACATTTGAAATTGCGTTCAGAAACGCTATGGTGGTGATGAAATTGTAAACTATTGCCCTTTTTAGAGGGTACACAATCTATTCGGTGTGTTGTAAAATCTTAAGAACTTTAGATTCGAATTCAAGTTCTTGATTAGTTAGTAAATAACATCACGCAGGTTTAGACAAAAACTATATAATCAGAGTCAATTGGAGATGATGAAGAGATGGTTGTGACTTAGCATTGTTTAGACGTATGTCTTCTGACAATTTCTAGTTATTGTAAGATGTGGTGACAACAGGAGTGTAAATAGTCAAATACCATAAAGTCATGATATTATGATCAACTAAGTGAAGTCGCGGACAGAATAGTCTTCAGAAAGAGAAAAGCTGCATGGTATGGATGACACAGGGCAATTATAAAAATATTTTTTTGAGACCAGTCATTCGTTTAAAAGTACTTAACAGGGTATTCGCTTCGAAATGCGACAAAGAAATTGATCATTTGACATTTTGAATTACGTTCAGGAACGTTATAGTGAAACTATAACCATTTCATTTATAAGGAATTATACAATTTAATTGCGTCAAGCGCAACTTTATAGACTAATAAAATATTTCATATTGTCGTGATATTAAATTGGGTTGTAATAGCTCGCAGCTCCTAGAATGAATTAATATATTCAATGTAAAAGGAATCGAATCCAAGAATCAAAGCGGTTTGATGTTACATAATAATATTCGAATACTTATATATATTTATTGTTCTCTTTGAGCATCAAGAGAATATATTTCACAAAAAAACCTCGTATTAAGTTATAAGTCAAAAACGATAAAACTTGGCACAAAACTGTCAGCGTTAAATTTTATGCTCTCAGTGAAGTTGCCAAAAAAATTGTCTTTTCGTAATTTTTCGTTGCTTTAAATTATTGCTTGTGAATTAAAATGGCCAAGTAGGAGATGAGTTCTGTTGAAGTAGGTTCTTTATAAAATCTTCCAAGGTTTCGTATTATTTAGTGGTAATTAAGGTTCACTCATGGGAAAACTCTTAAGTTGTTAGTGGTGGTATGTTCTTCTTTAAAGCGTTATACAACCTTACTTCCATTTTTGTCCTATTCCTAAATATTCTCTCTGTCTAAGACATGTGTTCCACAGAAGGGAGAATTATTGTCACCACTTTCCCGCCTACGTCCCCTAGAGTCTTCGTTAACTTTTTTATTATTATTGCTGACAGCATCCGAGACTCATCGTCACATGTGTTGTCCACATGTACAAATGAAACCTGATTATCCAGTTATAACAATCAGTGGTCTAACAGCTATTTAAAGGGTACAACTTCTTATTAACATGTGAAGGCCAATATACTCTAACCTAATAAAGAGTGAGCAATAACCCAAACTGGATGTTGGTCTCGGAAACTATAAATATATAGGAATATATGACACACGGACGTTTGTTCCTAAGGTAGACAACTTAATGCCTGTGTTATAGATAACAGCCGCCTGTTATACACAAATATTATTTTTGTTTGTAAATATATAAATAAATACACATGGATAATACACCCAGACTCGAGGCGGGAATCGAATCCCAACCCGGAACAGAAGGCAGGGTCACTGCCTGACTCTGGCATAATCATAGTTAAGTGATGACTTGATGCATATATCTTGTCAGGCGAAATTCATCATGTAATAAATAGGGATAAGCAAAATATGAACGTAATTGTGAAACCTTATTTGTATAGTCGACCAAGAAATTGGTTTTCCACGCTAAGGTCGAATGTCATTTGTGTCACGTCAATTAAAAGGCTTATTTTTGCCTGTTATGCATAACGTTAATTTCTATCAATAATTCTTAGCAAAATTTTCTTAAAGTAGGAGCTGTCATCCGCATTGGTAAAGCACATTCTTGGTCGACTATACTAATATATTGTGACGGAACGAGCCGTGACCAACTGTCAAATTAAAAAACTTTTTTAGGCGGGAATAGTTAAACGTCAGATGAGTTGAAGCGAGATTAAATAAAGTATAAAACTATATTAGATTTCTCGAATAAAACTTGTTTTTAGATATTTTAAGTTTTATTTTAGTATTATAATGCATAACCTACTAATATTATAAACGCGAAGGACTACAAAGGTTATTTGTAAAGTCTACGTAAATTTCAATTGTATTCCTAGGTACATAAATAAATGTTGTTTTTCTTGATTTTTATGTTGCATTAATGTAGATGTTCTGTCAGTAGTAATTTTTGTTCTAACCGTACTTTTCTTTTTCTTTCTCAATATTTCTCCTATCCTATAGTATATAAGTTATTTTAAGTAAACACTTTACTGGTTTAGGCATATCTTCTTCTTCCTAAGGTTATCCCGGTTAAATACAAGGGTCCGCCTAGATTGCAGAGGATGTGGCTGTGGATTTAAGATAACCGATTGCCATCTGACGTCATCCTCGGAACCCCCACGATCTCTACATCCCTGCACTCATTGATTTGTCGAGGCTTTTTCCGGTTCCGTAGTACTACAAGGAACCCTTATAATTTAACTCTGTCCGAAAAATGAGTTTAGTTTTTGTTCCATTAAACTTTAAGGGTTGCAGACTAACGTCAAAAAACGTTTCCTTTTTTTGTGTTCAGCGAAAGCTGCCGGTGTGTGTGGTTTGATATATCTATAATGTTGTGTAACGTTTTCGCTATTTTATAGATACGGAGTACATAAGCTCCGAAACTCTTTCCGTAAAAAAATACGATGCTCTGTCAGGAAATTACTCTTTGGTCTTAACTCTGGCTGAACTGGTAAGTCTTATATCATTGTAATAATAATAAAGAAATAATATTTAGATTTTATGAGATAGAATATTTTATATAAACAAATAAACCATCGAAATACAACAAAACTGTATTTTCATAGGCTAATTAGATAAGCAGGCCCTGATACGTTCTTTTTTGTATGAGTTTCTTTAATATTTATTAACTTGTGGACCCGATAGACATTGTCGTGCCCGACGGTGGCTTACTACAGATTTGGTCGCTAATATTTCTAAACTTTTAACTGATGTGCCATTTAATAATTACTTCTTAAAACTTTATGCCAGTTTCACGTCACGTTTTATGGAAAAGACATGTAGAAAATCAAGAGAAACATTTATATATAAGTCGAATGTTTTCACCTCTCTTTTAATAACTCATCTTGTAAACTTAGTTTTTAAGGCTTTTTTTATTACTTTTATTTTAACATCCTGACATATATATAACTGCAATTTATAAAAACTCGTCATTGTACTTGATTTATTGACAAACTTTTGACGTCACTAGTTACGTTTGTATTTTTTTTTTAATTATTTTGCTACGCCCACCGTGACATAATGCTGAGACGGTGACCTTTTTGACAGTAGCACTAGAATACTGTTTTAAACTTTAAGCTTGGATTGTAAAATTTAAAGTTTGTGTTTTGGTCAAATAAAGTCTACCTACAATTGGATTCTTTTTGTCTTTGAAGACTACAAAGTACTAAAATACTTTGTGCAGTTACACAAAGTCCCCGGCTACACTACATGATCACCAATTACTGTTATAATATTTAAAACAAAATGATTAAATAACTTTCATTAACCGAGTATTTATAAATAGCATACAATTAAAAATCCATATTCTTCTATACATTTTTGCTCATTACACTTTCACGGCTTACACCGATCATGTTGAAATTTTGCGTGCACTTTGTCTGGGGTATTATGTTAGACGAGTAGGGAAAAATAGAACATACAAAAAAAGTCAACAAAATGGCGTCATAATGTCTTCAATGCAGCGTTTATTTCTTTTATCTCGGATTAATCCAAAAGAACTACATACGTGCAACCTTAATATAACGAACCTCAATATAACGACTTCCTCGATTTAACAAATTCTTCATAATCCCCTTGAATTGTCCATAAGAGAAAATTAACCTCTGTGAGAATAGATTTGATTACCTTCTTTTGCAATTGTTTCTAGAATTTTTTAAGCTACTTCTAGACTTTATAAATCGTATCACCGTTGAATCTGTGAGAATAGTTTTAAAATTCTTCTATTATTTGTAGAAAGTATAGCCTCTACTGAGCTATTTGTGGTGAGCTCTGTAAGAATGGATATGAAAATTTTCTCGTTGGTGCTATTTTTCGAAAATTTATAGACATTATGGTACTGTAAATAGCTCTGTGAGAATGGATTTGAAAATCTACTTTTGTTTCTTGAAAAACAGACAAAACTGGACTGTAATTAGCTCAGTGAGAATAGATTTGATTATGTTCTTCAACTTTCAACGTTGTTTCTAGAATTTCTACAGATTTTTCTGAGCAATGGGTAGCTCTATAATAATACATTTGATCGTGTTCTACAGTTGTTTTCAGAAATTTTAAAGCTTCTACTCGGCTATTTCGAAGGCCGTGCCGCTTTTTTTGCTCAATTTGCTTTGCCCCTGATTCTGATTAAATTTTGAAGGTTTTTATTTTTAGTGCGTAACGCTAATTATTTTTTAATAGTATGCTGCCTATGTTACTCCTGGTAACATCAGCTATCGGCTGTTGAAAGTCCCATCCAAATCGGTTCAGCCGTTTCGGAGTTCACACGAATCAAAGAGACATGCAGGTAGACAATAATTTATCTAAAAATAATTCCAACGGTATTAACAGCCATCCTTTTTGGAATAGTTACATGACTACTCTAGTCATATATGTATTTTATATCTATTTGTTACGGTATTATTTTAGTTTAGTATAAGTTCGGGTTAAATTTTTGTAGTTATGTAACTTTTTTTGAATAACGTTTTCATTCAATTATTCATTCATTCATTCAGATATGTTCAAGCTTAGTCCTATTGATTCACACACCGTTCCCAAGGCCGAAATGGCTATTAAAATTTTCGAATATAAAAATGCCAAGTTCCCTTTTATTCATCATTATTAATTGTTTCATTATATGTTTTGTGAATGAAAAGAAAATTAATAATAATCGAATATTGGCCCTTGTTAAAAACCCCTTTTTGTTTGTAAAAAAATTTTTGGGAATATTTCGAGACACGTCTAATACTCTTTACTAAAAATAGCTAACATATATTTTGCCACGTATTCATGTTATTTTTGCGTAAGGTATAAAATATTATAATATACTAGCGGACCCGGCAAACATTGTCCTGTCTTAAAGTTGGGCTACTTGCTATTTACTACATTCTATTATTCTATAACATTATTTATACCCTTTCCATTACATGCATGAGAAACTAAACTACATTGCTTTAATCCGCGAATGAATACGAGGGAAAATCGGTGTAATGCTGCAACCCGAAAGCTACACCACCGAATCCGCCATGAAATATAGTAAGTTAAAAATTCAATTGTTTATTTTATGGCAAATTTACTGGGATTTTTAGTTAGCCTTAATAGAGCGCATTAATTTGAGTTAGAGAGTAATTTTGATTAGAAATCTTTTAATAATTAGATCTTTTAAACTACGCAACAAGTTTAATGCGATCCTTATCTATAAAAAGAGTGATACAATAGGAAGGTTTTTATGTACATACCAATTGATACCCGCTATTTTGTCCGTGTAAAATTAAGTGATATATAGCCTATAGCTTTCCTCGATAAATGGGCTATCTAACAGTGAAAGAAATTTTCAAATCTGACAGTAGTTGCTGAGCTTAGCGCCCTTCAAGCAAACAAAAAAACTCTTTACCTTTTTAAATTTGTATAGATATAATGCCGGCGCCAGACATAGCTTCATTTCGATGATCATGTAGCGTGGTCAGGGACTTTGCTTAGCAGCACAAAGTAGAAGAAAGGGTGAGTCTATACTATTACGCAATAATTTAAAATAAATAATTGATCTTAGATATGCATATATTGCACGGTAAGTATTAAACTGGCTGATTATGCTTTAGGTCTAAAGTTAATAACACAGGCACCTTCGTTTCAACGTCCTCTACCATCCAATCTAAGTATTATTTCAATATCTCCATTCAACACTAAGATATAGCTATTTTTGTCCCCTTAACTAAAATAAGTTTTTAGTTAAAAGTACAAACAAATACTAAACTGTCATTAAATAACATTTGAATATAATTAATCACTTCATTAACCATTATTAAAACTCATAATTTGTTACTATATCGCCATCATTTTTATCGAATTATGAGTGGAATAAGACGTAACTGTTAAAAGGTTATTTGAGTTTTCCCAAAAATCTGCTTTTTTGAGTTAGGTCAGTTTATTATTATGCGTGCGACATTATTTCACTCCGCTGATTAGGCCACGACCTCCTCAAAATCAAACCCCGACGCCGCTGGCATACCATTGCGCCCACTTCTAACACAGCGATAAATGGCTTCACATGCGAACTATCCAGGACAGCCGAATTAGAGGTTTTGTAGACCGCCCTCTTACGATACAGTATTGGAGAACGGCGGCTAAATAACATAAGGGGACGTAGGCCAAAATGTACCTATCGCTTAGGTGTCATAGTTGAGTGCGAGATGAGTTCCTGTGGCGTCCTTATTGTGGCGAGGAGGGAGGACCCGGCACATTAGTGGATATTCCGGTCGTCGAGTCCCCCACTCTCAGCCGAGACTATTTCTCGTACACGAGTTCATCATCGCCTGAAGTGTCTAAAAGTAATTTCCAGAGGTAAAAAAAAGCTTCAAATTAAGACGGGAAAACGATTTAATAATTAGCGATATCTAAAAGCATTCGTAACATTCTTAAAAACAAGAAAATTCGGTGTATGTTCTATTATAAAATTAAATAATTTACGAACCTTTAACATTATAAAAAATATTAATATTTATTTACGTCTAGCGGACTAGGATGATGTTGATGGATACGCGTTTATTGCATTAATCATTTAGTTTTCAGTAACTTACATTATAGTAGAAAGTCCAGATAAACACTATCCTATGTTTTAAGTTGTACTAAATTACAGATAGTAGTGAAATTTTACCAAAATCGGTTCAGTAGTCGCTGAGTTTATTGCGAACATACATATTGACACAAGATTTTTACATACATTTGGTATAGCTTGTGATTCATTAGCATTCATATGTTTATTAGGAATTGAATTAGCCCTTCGTGTTGACATGCGAGGTGCGTCACGCGTTGCACGATTTATACAGCCCTTCATCTTCTTCTTCTCGATTTATTCAGCCCTTAACCAGTTGCCCCGCCATAGTGCATAACAAAAATCTCCGGTGACCTGTTAAACTATAGTTAAATGCTATATAATGTTATAACTACAAGTTACAAGGAACCAAGTGATCCGTTAGCATTGATATTTTTATTACGGATGGATTTAGCCCTTAGCGCGATGGTGGCACGCGAGGTGCGTCACGCGATGAACAATAAATCCAGCCCTAGCCTACTTATCACCATTACTAAATCGGATTACTACCAAATACTAAGTGGGAGTTATTATAAAAACAGCAGCAGTAGTATAGAATTATTTTCGATATTTTGACACAAACGTCATCTACGATTTGGTATGCAAATATACATAAATTTTTGGTTATGCAGTTTGGTTACTTTTCCCCAAAAAAGCATGTATATTTCTTTTTCTTTACGTATTTGTTGTTTGCACACTGATGTGATGTGAATGAGTGATGTTTTGTCGGATGAGACTGGTATTTTTTTTTCGAGTTAAGGTATGCTAAAATCGGGCATTTTGGGGCATTCATAAATGGAAAATTTAATAAATATATATGCATATTGGAATAAAGTAACCAAACTGCATAATTACCAAATTTATTTCTACATATAGATCATGTGTTGATCTGTCACCTGCTATAATGTATACATATTCTCCTTGTTTTTTTTTCACTTTCTTAATCCCTCTACATATATACACAAAGATACTTATACATCTATATACGTACTTTATTTCTACATATTGTAGGATCGTGTGTCGGACTACTAGAATGTTTACGTGCTCATTCACACGCGTGCGTCAGTGTGAGTGCGGCGTCGTTGCGCCTGCGCAGAGCGTGCCCTCTTTGTTTGTTGACAAGCCGAGCGCGCCGCGTTGTTTTGCCGTCACTTCGCGTGCGCACTCCGAGCGTGACGGCCGTGCGCTCCCATTTAAGCAAAACTTTAATCTGTTCGTCTGTTATTACTTAGCTGATTTAAGTGCACTTTAGTAGCAATCTTTGTGCCCTCCACAGTATTGTAACAGTGTAAAGTGAAGTTAAAGTGCGTATATCTACTCGACTTTTATCGTATGGGAATATTTCTTCGCCAACTAAATATATTTTCGCCGCTGCGTCGAAAGGTACGATGGTTGTTGCGTTTGTATGTTTGACTTTTGTGTTAAATATACTTTGTTATTTATTAGAAAGTTGCTATAATCCGGAAGTTTATACGTGTTGATTCTGTTCGATTTAGATTTGAATTTGTTATTCCTTAATAACATTACGTACTTACTTTAAATAAAGGTTTCGAAGATTAGTTCTAACAAAGAAACTAACAGACGGATAAAAATGTTTTGAATTGGACGTTTACTGTTATTAACCTATTATACGGTCATTTGGGATTAGTAAACGAATTGTATGTCGACGTCACAATCAGACACTTCAACTTAATTTATATGTAGATATATATTTTTTAATTTGTACTATCTAGTATCCACACATGTGATCACTCCACATTATCTTTGTATGTGCTATCAGCGAGTATTGTATGTATTTCTTAAAAAAATATTTCGATTCAGTCTATTATTTTTTATTGACTAGCTAATATCTGCGAATTCTACCGCGTTGAATGCAATGTCTCTTTTTTTGAATTTCGATCTTTTGATTTCGTCTTCAAGTTTTTTTGAAGAACCCTAATTAACTTTTTATCTTCATAAGTGTCTTCCTGGTAATTTAAATATATTTTATGTACTTTGCCGTGTATGTAAAATAGGGCTCCATTTTTATATGAAATAGGACTTTATTTTTATATGCAAGCTACACCGACAGATGTTGTCTTGCGCGAATTTATGCTCGTCCCGTATTAACCAATTAACCAACCAATGTAATACAAACGTCTTATATTTGAATTATTTTGAAATAGCGACCAAATGTATATTTTTTTTACCTCCCTGTCAAATTTAATTTTTGTACGTCACATGGTTTTAGAGATTTCCTGATAGGTGGCCTTTCGATTTTATATATATAGACAAGCGGCTCGCCCCGGCGTCGTACGTTACATTATCAGAGTTTTCATACGGATCCTTAATATTTTGAAAATATTGTATCCCCTATAGCCTATAGCCTAATGTGGGATTCTAATAGTGAAAGAATTTGTCATTTCGGTCCAATATACTTAAAAGTGTTCGTGCGAGGCCCACAGCAGACCCCTAGCGTCAACGCGTTTTGCATTAGCATTAATATATATATTTTTTAAGATTATTAGGAATAGTTTTTAGATATGTCTAATATACCATTTTCCTCATACTAAGTTTAAATTAAAAGCTTGTATTAGAAGTGGGTGCGACAATACCCGAACGGCGGTGGGGTTTGAACCGGGTACCTTGAGGATTTCGGTCCATACCGTATACAGTTGAGCTATTAAGGCTCTATGAGGGATTAAATGCGTGACACGATCAAGACTTTCCTCCTGTGGGCGGAGCACGAATATTTTCATCCGAAGTAAACTCTACTCTTCGAAATACTTCGGTTCGATAAGACCGTGCTAGGACCTCTAAGCCATTTCAATGCAAATAAACAATATAATCTTTCCTTTTAATAATCTGTACTAATATATAAAGCTGAAGAGTTTTTTTTGTTCGTTTGTTTGCTCGAACTCGCTAATCTCAGGAACTACGGGTCCGATTTGAAAAATTCTTTCAGTGTTAGCCCATTTATCGAGGAGGGCTATTCTATATTAATTGATTCAACTTTTTTTACCTAATTTTACGCGGATGAAGTTGCGGGCACAGCTAGTATATACAAATTATGTTACAGGACATTGTTTTTCGTATTTGCCTCTGATCACACATTTGAGTCTGATAGAATCAGGCGTTACTTTGCGGAAATCCATGACATGCATGAAATACTAAACTACTTTGCTTAAATCCGCGAAAAATCGGATCAGTAGTTCCTGAGAATAGCGTGTTCAAGCAAACAAACAGACTCTTCAGCTTTATATATTAGCATAGATAATTGTCGCAAATTTCATACACCTCCGTCTGCGCAATTTTCTTAAAATGTTTTTGAATATTTTGGTTTCACTTATCAATATATATATTTGTTCAAATGCTGCGGGAATATTGAGTTGCATACCCGTTTGTTTGGCTGATAAAGAGAAATACAATTTCATATTAAATGATGTATTGCAAATACAAAATTCAATATTACCGGAATTGCACACCGGCAGCAAAATCAGTAAGTATCGCTTTCATGCAATTATAATAACGTTTGAAAGTGATTTGTTGCGAATGTTTAATGCGAATTCCTGTTCACTAATTACGATTTATGTTGTTTATTAGTACTGCTATCGTATTTCATTAAATTATTTCGTTTGACACATATACTGTATGCATTTTTTAAGTTGAGAAATGCAGAGAGTTAAAAGAGTTAAGGAGGGAGTCTAGTTTATAGGAAAGGCCTTTTTGCTCGAACTTAGGCTATGTTAGGTGTTTAATGAAGACAATATTTTTATAACATATTTAAATAATTATTAAACAATAGGCATGACGGCAGTAATCAGAAATTATTCAAATTATGTATTTATCTGATATGATACATAAAGCTTAACAAACGTATTTATTTTTACATTGCGAGCGAGATTAAAAGGGATTAATAACAAAGGAATCTACAAAATACAACAATCCGCCATGACAGCTAAAACACCCAGCACAGCGTATGACGTCACCGTATAAGTGCGTTCCGATAAGCGATCGCAACGGTCAAAAGTGCTCATTCAGATATTCGACATTTGACGACTGCGATCGTTACGGTCGCGGCGAAAACGTAGAGTGACGCTTAGTGAAAGGCACTGGTAACATAAAGTAACGCGACAACAACACCATCGCTAGACGTGACAGCATTGCCGCCACTTCACGCCGATCTCATGTGAGAAAGAGGTACACTGGTATCCGGACGCGCCATCCCAATTCCGCTGCAAGCATGGCGCTACCTCTAATTAAGTCTTACCTTAAGTGAGTCTAATCTTACCTCTCGATATGAGTTATCTAATATTGAAGTAATGTATTAGATATATTAGATCTCGCTTATTAATTTGAAGGGACTCATGACAGCTTAGCTGATACAAGTGATTACATTTCAAGGTAATTTGCTGCTAAAATCAGTCAGGCCACTTTGAAAAAAAGTATTTTAAATTAAAAGTTACGAAACATTTATTTTAAATTTTAAATTAAGAACGCACATGCGGAAGACTGTCATTTTTGGTTTTCTCTAGTATTAGGTTTTAGATAATATTCTTAGTGTAAAAATAGTGTAGATATATGAATATGCTCTAATGTGTTTAAGAGGAAGGATTTCTTTTATTTGCATTGACAAGGCTCTGAAAGTACTTGACCGATTTGAAAAGTTCTTTCACCACTAGAATCCTACATTATCCCCGATGAATATAGGCGATGGAATTTTAAAAAAAAAATTACGGATCCATATGAAAACTTCGACAATGTAAATATACTTGCGAGGCCGCTTCGGACCGCTAGTACGCGATAACAAAAAAAAAACATTAATTATTATTTCCTTACTTTAAAAAATCGTTATTAATAAATATTTTTTGGTTTAACTGCAGCACATAATGTCATGAGATTAAATCAAAATGTAGATTTTTTTCCGTACTACAATAAAATATATAAAGACAGTGTTTGATAGACAGCGTCCTTTTTGAAATTAATTCAATCTATAGGACGAACCTAAGCTTTTATGGACAGCATATATAAATAAGAAATTAAGCATTGTTCAAATTATGGAGATATTATGTTTCAAATTTCTAACAATTTCAGCTTGAAATAAGAAAATGGGAGCGTCAAAAGTTGATTAAAAGACCGCTCGTCGCTTGTCTACGAGCGTGATTAATTTTTTTTTATTGTGAAGGAAATACTTTACGAATTACGGATAAATTTATTCTGACGATTTTCAGAAAACAATGTAACTAAAACCATCACACGCCTCATAAAACCACGCTCCAGGCGTTATGTACGATCATGACCTTATCTTAACATAACCTTTTTTTTTCGCTTCTGCACTTATTCTACGTAAACCGATCGACAGCCCCCACAGCACTTTAGTATCTACAAGTTTTTCATCGATCCCTCCCTACTATAAATGTATTCCCTACTTCAATTACATTGGAAAATGTGTATGTTTCAGAGTTCAGTCAGCTATGCAGTCTGAAAGACCACATACGGACTCACACGGGAGAGAAGCCGTTTGAAAAATTTTAGCGTGATAATATATAGCCTATAGCCTTCCTCGATAAATGGACTATGTAATACTGAAAGAATTTTTCAAATCGGACCAGTAGTTCCTGAAATTATCGTGTTCAAGCATACAAACAAACACTTTAGCTTTATATATTAGTATAGAGTACAAATGTAAGAAAGCACTATAGATAGAGTAATTCCCGAGAAGCTTAAAGTCCATTAAGCTCAATAGACGTCATTATGCAGATAAACAAGAGCAAATAAAGCTTTTGCATTGATCATACACGTCACAGTCCATTCGCTTGATTACATTTGTATCCCTTGTAAGCTTAGACAAGGACTAGGTTCTGAATAAATTAGGCTCCACTCAGTCTAAAGGATGAGTAATCGGAAAGCTGTTAGGTCCAGACCAGACTAGCGACATCTATTTCTACTAAATTTATCCCATTCTGGTTAAGAAAATAGCTTCTTTTTACATCAATCGAAATATTAATTATATCGGAGGTACACCAGATCTCTCTAAGTTCGACGCGAAAGATCCTTAGCTTTTAATCGATGATTTAATAAGAGAGTTCAATGGACGAATTGTTTATATATTACTTATTACCAGTGCCCTCGACTTCTCTCGCGTAAAATTAAGTAAAAAAAATAGATTCAATTTTAGCATGATGACAGCCTATAGGCTATCTAACACTGAAATAATTTTTCCAATCGGACCAGTAGTTCCTGAGAGATTATCGCTGTCAAGTAAACAAACAAACTCTTCAGCTCAATATATTAATATATATATATATATATATATAGATGAGAGATACTTTATTTAAATAAAAAATGTTTCATTCGGTAGCGTGCAACGATGCAAAAACAAAAAATCTTTAGTATGACATATAAACAAGAAAATTATACATGCTACAGAAAAGGCAGTAAGACTCAGCTCTTTGACCGGTAAGTATGAGGTTCAATAAAATAGGGAATACGATCAATCAAAAAGTCCAAATAGTGCGTACCGGGACAATGGGAGTATAATCTAGTTTTAATTCAAATAAATCGCTGTCTGTTTTCATTTTTTTTTCCTTGATAATGAAGTATCCAAGTTTAACAATGCTAAAGAATGTAGTTTTTTATTTCACCAAGTCGGTTTATTCCAGCCAGTAGCTTTTTATTCCACTGCATACATTTTATATGAAAGTTAATGGACATGAAACCTCTGTGGTACATTTATATCAAAATAAAAAAAAACGGGGCAGTAATGAATAATTGTGCAACAATGAGATTTCATAAAATATTTTCGCATTGTTTTGGTTCTTAATAATAAGATTATTGAAGTTGAAAGAACAAATTTTTAATTGTTCTTTTCGCAGATCTTCGATTCCTCTCTGTGGACTTCCTAAACACATTCCTTCCGCTTTTAGTGTTCGTTATGCATATAGGAACATATAACCGGTGAGCTCATAACACAATTTTTGGGAAGGTCTTTTAGACAAGTTCAGATTGCAAACAAAAAGTATTTTGTGAACTGAAGAACCGGAAATCATGATCCTGCCAGGATGAATGCGGTTATTTTAAAAGGGAAGATAATAATAATTCCAAGTCGCTTAATTTATATTTTTCTAGCTGATTCTTTTTCATATTTTAACTTCGACGTTTTTGAAATAACTGGAATCACTACGGTAATAATATTTGTTCGCAATCTGAACTTACCTAAAACATGTGTTACGAGCACTTGGGCAAATACCTTCGTTCCAAAGTTGTTGATTATACTCGTATACATTTGACGTCGTACGTTTTGATACAACGTATTGCGACTTTTACGCGCCATTTTTAAACATTGTAATTTTAATCCTATATAGTTTTAAGTTATTTAATAGTTTTTTTTTCTAAGCCAGCTTTTTCAGTTGCATCATAATAATTTGTATAGTCTTCATTCACTAAGTCTATAAGTCTGGAAAAAAAAAAACAAGCTTAAAAATAAAAATATGGACATAGTTAAAAGAAAAAGAAAATGTAGTGGCTAATTAATTTTTATCTAAGGTGCAAAAAACAGTCTGAGGGATTAAGCACTAACAAAGCTTTAAAAACTTAAATGCTAATGAGTTACGAAAACCAACGCCCCCTATCCCACAATGACTTAGGGACTGTCAAGAAAGGAGCATACTCATTCTTCAAAGGCTAAAACATCTTTCACATCTGCGAACCCTCTGATGTTGCAGTTGTCCAATAGAAGTTACTTGAGTCCAACCACCTACCCATTTGCCCTTTGTGAGACGAATTTCTTAGCATTCCATGGATTCACCGTGCAGGTGCCGGGTCCATCGTGTTGCAGAGGAAGGAACGGTATTGATTTTAGTAAAAGTTATAATTTAATTAGGATAAGAAAGGAAGGCATATATGAAATCGCAAGAGGTACGTTTCAAGAAAATTATATTTATGTAATCATTTTGATGCCGGGGCCAGACATAACTTCATTTGAATGATCATCTTCATTAGTATGGCCGGAAACTTTGCGTAACTGTACAAAGTTTTGTAGTACTTTGTGGACTTCAAGGTCAAAAATGTAAAAACACTTTGAGCTATATCTGGCTCCGGTATGAGAAGAGAAGTTTTTTTTCTTAAGTTTGTTTTACAAGTTATTGCTAATGCGTTTGTGGTCTGAAAGCAAGAATAAGAAGGTATCATATTAAAACAAAACCATTACGTTTGTTATTTATAAACCTTGTAATTAGAAGTAGTCTTAGGCTCATGGAGTTAAACCTTATTTGAAAGTAGCGACATATTTATTTTTTTAAATATCAGTGGTTATATTTGATACAAAATAATTGGGAACAAATGTTTGCGAAAATTAATAAAAAAACATGTATACATAAAATTTTCTTAAATACCTATTCTATCAAATAAATGGTTTTTTGTTATATATAACACAATGGGCTACCGACGCCTGTGGACAACTGCAACAGCATAGGGCTAGCAGATGCGTTGCCGGCCTTTGGGGAATGAGTATGCTCTTTTCCCTAAATCGTATAAGTTCGGAAACACCGAAGTTCGGAACTTATTTTTATAATGTGATATTTAGTATGTTAGACGTAATTCATACCATAATTTAAAAAAAAATAATGGGATATATCTTGTCTTCTAAAGGCAGGATTAATGTCCTGCTGCAAAGCGACAATGGTGACGATTCCTTGAGGATTAGGCACTTGAAAGCGTTGAAAATCACTCCTCATTGAGAAATGTTTCACGCACAATGGCGGAGTGTTCTTTCTGTTCGGATCTGTTTGGTCAAAATGGCGGCACTGATTCTTTTGAATTTGGAACGAATATTGAAATGATGGAATTTGTCATATATTTTTATATAAAAGAACAGCGTTTAACAGAACGTTTGACTATAACCCCCCTTGGGTTAAGTGGTCTATGATAGATACATATATATTCCATACTAGCTGAAACAATGCCTTAGCGGTTCTTCATTACGGGTCAACGTACGTTTTTTGCCAAGTGATATTGGCCCTAGTATACCAGCGCTGCATCTTAACTTTGCCCATTCTTATAAGAAATGCATGTATAAGAACATCGCACCTCATTTTATTTTCTTCTTAGAATTTTTTCTTATATTGCTTACTAGTTGTTTCTCGCGACTTCGTCCGCGTAAGAATAGGTAATTTTTTAGCGTCATGATATATATAGCTTTCCTCGATAAAAAGACTATCTAACATTAAAATAATTTTTCAAATCGAGCCAACAGTTTCTGAGATTATCGCGTTCAAGCAAACAAACACACAAACTTTTCAGCTTTATATATTAGTATAAATGTTCTATTTAGGTATATGTATATGAATAAAAAATTTGTTATATATAATTAATTTAGTTAGAGGTTTTGCACGTTTGCAGTCATTTTGGTCTGCAACCGAATTGTGCCGGCGTGTTCCGGTACCAGTAGCTCTTTCTTACATAAGATCGGAGTAAAATGGCGGCAATACTGTCACGTCAAGTGAAGTGATGGTATTGTTGTCACGTTCATTTTGTTCGGTTTGTGAGAGTTCCCGTTGGCCTTAACACCTATTTAAAGGCCGGCAACGCATCCGCGGGCCTTCTGGTGGTGCATTATGTACGAGCGTCAGTAGTCACTTAGGTCATAAACCACCTGCTCGTTTGCCCCTTTTAATAAAAAAATGAAACTCATAGATATAAGATTCCTATACAATACAAACATAACATAGTGCGTGGTTCTTATTCGTATTCCATGGTTAATACACAGGAACACTAAGTCTCTTATATTGTTACAGTCCCGTTGCCATTTGATATACTATTATAAATTTAGATTAATTATTACGAATAACTTTTCCTTTGTAAATATTCAAAACGATAGTTTTCGGAATAAAGGAAAATGTTAAATTATTATTTAAAAAGACTTAAATGAGATAAACAATATTATTATTAGGGGTTTACTATTCTTTTTTATTTTAAAAGAATAGTTGCGATACCTCTTAACGTATGTATGACAATAGCTCCCATTTTTCCTCCTATATAGCTTTTGTTACAAGTGGGTGCAACAACACCTTAGTACTTTGAGGATTCAGCACATCCCTTCTAATGTGGAACTATTGAGTCTCTACTCCACATTCATATGTCCGGGCCTATCATAAGACGAATGGAGTGGCCGCTCCAGGCGCCGAGTCCTAGAGAGCGCTTCAGCTAGGGGGCAACTCCTAATATGTTATTATTTTAAGTTTATTTTATATTTACAAATATAAACCAGTCAAGTAAAAGGGGGGAGGGGCTCCATAATTGGATCTCGCTCCATCCTAAAATTTTCCTCCGGCCGGCACTGGCTTCAGAATAATTTCTGTTCCAAATACAATATTCCGTGTCGATTCTAATAGCAATGATACCAGCCTAATAAGAATACGAAATCCCAAACATAATTTGCAGCAGTACACGCCAACGTTTAGGTTGACATCGTTTATTGCCGTTTCTACACTCACAAGTATGCGATGTCCGCCTATGACATTATTGACTCGTCCAATAAACGTGCGATGGCCGAGCGCCTTTTGTCAGCTCCTTGCGCTAAACTATGGAAAGAAACTCTTGACTGTGATATTTATTATTTGGAGAATATCATTAATAAAATAAAATAAAAAAAGCTTATATTTCTTGCAAAACACATATTCACTTAAATAAACTAGTTATGTACATTTTAACTTAAACCTATTTAACTTTTAAATTTTTTTTTTTGGAGAATATCATTACATAGTATATAATGAAGTTGCTTCCCGTCCTTGTACGCGTAGATCTTTTAAACTACGCGGCGGATTTTAATGTGGTTTTCATCAATAGACAGAACAATTCAAGGAGCAAGTTTATATGTATAATAAATAGATATTAAAGTCGCGAATTTCAAGGTTTTTAACATAACGTAAAGAGAGCAGAAGAAGGTGGTTGTTGGGATAAGCGACCAATACATAGCGCTATTTTGGTATTCAATATCAATAGTATGAGAAAGCCAACGATTGGGCAGGACATCTTATGGGTCCGCTAGTAATTAAAAAAAAATTAAAAATGCCTTTAATTAATTACAAAATTCTGCACAAGTTGTGGCAAGGGCCCCTGCACTGTATGCAAGTCCATATTAATGGGTACCCCGCTCATCCACCAAGCAAAAAATTGATGCAATAATAGAACTCAAATCTAGAGTAAATGTCAATAATTTTTATAATTTTAACAATTCCAAAGTAAGTATGTGTGTATATCTGTATATGTGTGTAATAGAAAGAGAGTTGTGTAATTTTCATAATAGCAAACTAGCGTACGGCACGTTTGATGAAATTTATCCACCTTAATCTATAAACGCTTGTAGCGTATATAATCTTGTAGCGGGTATACGATTAAACTCATGCGTTACCAATTCTATAGTTCTACACTCCCCATTCCGCAAAGAGTTCTAGCACTAAGATTTTACTTATCAGCAGAAACAACACAACGCGAAGAACGAGAGCTTATACGTTAAAACCAGTGTTTGGTTGTAGTTTTCTCTGTAGGGTGAAGGCACCTTTTATTAATAGGGCAAATACATTTTTTTTTTTGTAAGCCACATGTTTTTTGTTGTACCTACTGTTTGATATTCTGTAATAATAAAGAAATAATTTAAATCCCCCTCAATATCACCGGTGCTTTAACTCTTTTCAAGATATTACACTCGTAAGAGATCACTTTTTTTTTAGTAATTGACTCCATTTCTGACAGTCTACATTAAAAGCGTTTGAGTAAAAATGAAAGAACTCTTCGTTCTTATGATAAGAAAAGTTTTATGTAGATAAAGAGCAAATCTGGTTGATCAGGTATATCCCAAGGGGCAATAAGTGCCCGGTGTCTCCCTCTTTTTCACTCTACATGAAATGCGTTAGAGTAAAAAGCAGCCAAGAAACTTGGCATTCTCAACAAAATAAAGCGGTATTTCACACCTGATCAGCTTCTTTTATTATATAAAGCTCAAGTTCGGTCATGTATAGAGTACTGCTGCCATCTTTAGGATGGCGCTACTAAATATCAACTTGAGGCGTTAGATTCGGTGGATCGACGAGCAAGGAGACTCATAGGTGATATAAGCGACAAAAAAGATATTTTTATATTTAAAAAGTTAACGGACTCTTGAGAATACAGGAGGATAGAGAAGATATAATTTCTGAAAATTTTCGAGCACAAAGGACCCTTAATGTAGACGAGAGATTGACGATGAACATTAAGTTATAAAATTAACGTTACACGAACATTAGACATCATAACCAGTAAAAATCCTTTACGCTCTCTTACGCGGTTTATATATTACATCAGACTTTAAGGCTCTTCCACACAACGAGGTTTTAACGCGATTGATACGCATCAAATGAAACAGTAACAGCTTGTTATTCATGCACACAACCCACGCATTGATTTGCTTATTTCTAATACAAAATTGAGCTATTAATATGCCATTATATATTCAAAAATAATAAAATACAAAAGGCAATACAATACCCAATAGATGAGAGTTTTATATAATATACTTACAGATTTCATACTCAAATGTCCTATCTTACTCCTTATGAAAATATATATAATAATATATATAATAATAAATTATTTATTTATTTCAGGTAAAGTACACCCATACAATAATTCAATTGACTTAAATAATTTTTATAATAAATAATTAAAAGTTGATGTCAAAAATGAATACAATTTGTCATAGATAATTAAAAATAGAAGTTTTAATACTACAATGTCAAAAGTAACATAATTCAAATAAGTCATAAAAAAAATTAAATTAACATTTTACATATTAAAATATTTAAAAACATATTAAATTTTAATATTTTAAATTAATATAGATACATCTCAAATAAAGCCCTGTATTTCCCTTGGTCACGCCATCACACTTCGGCATCCGAAGTAAAAACAAAATTCATTCTTCTACGAGGTGTATCGCTGTAATTTCTACTTCTGTACTAGCATTTCCTTCTACGCACTCAACGTATGTATATTGCGTATCGAAACCAGTTTGTCATGCTTCTTCTTATCACGTCAATAGCAAACGATTATGAAAGTTTTTTCCTTTATTATTGACTTTTAATTATTTATTGTAATTGTTTTTTTATAATTTTTGTCAATTCAATTATATCCTGTATTATATGGGTGTACTTTACCTGACATAAATAAAATTTAATATAATTTCATTACAGCCTAGGAGTAATCTATATTATTTATAAAAGCAAAAGGTCACTTACCACGAATCTCGAAAACCGCGGGACGTATAAAGTTGACATTTGGCAGAGAGGTAGTTAACAGTTAGTCGATGTCCGCTAAGAATAGATTTTTCGAAATGACCAGATTAAGGAAGTCCCTTTGCACTCGCAAGTTTACCCGGACAAACGGCAAACAGCTAGTGATTGTTTTATTTATTTCACACATATAAATATATTATAAAAGTAATAACATCACCATTGAATGATAAACCTTATTAAAATTTAGTTTTTCTTAAAGTGCCATTTTCTCACAAAATTCGGCGATCATTTTGGCAACTTGTACTCTTGACACCGCCGCTCTAAATAATGAACGGGTGCTTTTCCTAAACCATTGACGTAGATTTTTCAGCCAAGATGTTCTTCTACTGCTCACACTGCGCTTGTCTTGGATAACAAGTTGGAGCAGCTGGTATTTAGGGTTTCTCATGATGTGACCAAAATATTCAAGTTTCCTCTTCTTTACCGCGTATAAAACTTCTGCTTTTTTATTCACGCGACTTAGAACGAATAAATTATTTTTAAGTAATAAAATAAGAATAAATTATTGCTAGAATGCAAATGTAATATAAGTAAGTAAGAGAAAGTAAGCATTACACAGACTGAACTCCATCATTCTACCGTGAAACATAAGAGTTTTCTATTTATTTATTTTTGTTAATCTTAAGGTCCTACAATTATAGGACCTTATTTAATTACATCAACATTATGGTAAATTTTAAAGACATAGCTTCATTTAAATGATCATGTAGTGTGGCCGGGGACTTTGTATAGCTGCACAAAGTTTTGTAGTACTTTGTAGTTTTCACGGATAAAAAATGTACTAACACTTTAAGCTATGTCTGCCTCCGGCATTAGGGACAATATAAAATCGTTTTCAGAAGTGGCAGTACTATTTTTGTCGCTTGACAATGTCAAATTTGAAAGTTAAAGTATACAATTTAATTGAAACGATTATTATAAAGCGCAAACTGTAATAGATTGTGACAGCTAACTTGAGACCTCTTGTAGTAGCGTAAAATTGTCCTGTATTTAGGGTGAAAAAAAAAAACAAAAGAGACTTATAAGGGAGAATATAATTTAAAGGAATAATAAATACTTTATTTAAAAATATTTAAATTTAAAGCACTTTAATAGTCCTATTAACCTACTTTTGTCATTAGTGCATTGAAGATTATTGATGTTCGTAATCAACTTATGACGATAAACTATGCACCGTTCCTGGAAACTTCTTATAATATATAAGAAGTTTCCAGGAATAGATAAAATGGCGCTTGCATATTAACAGATAAAATCAATGCTATTTTTGTGTTCCATATTGATTTGTAATGCAGTGACGAAAACCTTATCTAAATTTAATATTTGTGAACATTTAAAACATAAAATTGCTCTTCTCTATTTCCATACTCAATAGAGATTTTAAATAAAGATGTGTGAACGTTTTTTCTTATTAAATGCCAATAAAGAAAACGTTTTCATCTTAAGTGTACCTCATATAGGTACACTTAGAATGAAAATGTTTAAAATAAAGCTTTTAATAAATTGTTGCTATGTTATAACGTAAATATTACGTTACATTGAAGAGTAAATCAAGGTTTTTGACAGGCCGATGAAGTGGAAACTACCAGATTATATGTATAGTACATGTATATTATAGTAGGTAAAAGCCGAGCATTTTAGAGATTTGTAAAGTGCTATATACGCATGTAGCGTTGTGTCTCGTGGCGTGTTAACGCACTCATACAACGCCATAATATGTTTGAATTCGGTGCGGACCACGCCACCACACTCGACGCGCTGCGCATGAGGCCTTAGGCGTATCAGCACGATACGAATATGTTGCGTGTAAAAAGTGGGCAGTAACTTTTATTTTCGAAAATTAGCTTTAGTACATACTTTACTTTGAAGATACCTTCTTATTTTTGTAAAGAAATTGCTTTTTCGTAATTACCAGTTAAGAAAGCTAGTTTTAAGGCTTATTAAAATATTCCACAAAATGCTTTTTCATGAGTTGCTCCTTATAGTTACAAAGTAGTGATAATCAGAAAGGTGTCTATTCGTGGAATCGTAACGTCTCAATGAATGGACCGATGTCATTGTATTAAACAGGTTGTTATTAGTTATATATTAGTTTTAAGTAATTGATGTATACTTATTTGGTACCGAAAAGATAGATGGGGAACTGTAATGTTTTTTCGGATATATTGAATAAATGTTTTGCTACCCTTAAAATATTAGACACTTCAAAAGATCTTCAAGGCTTTAAAATTACACGTTATTTAATGAGGGTAAGTTCTAGAGTTATTACAGTTAAGCTATAGTCCCTCTAATTCACATATTAATTTATATATTTACACTTCCTTTACATCCAGAGGTGGTCGTGGCCTAATCAGTGGTCGGCATTTGAGTTGATCGCTAGGTTTATTTGCTCTTGCCGCGACCGGGTGATAGATGGGTGACCCATTCTAGCAGTGGTTTGCATTTGATATCCGACCTCCTCCGTGTTTCGGAAGGCACGTAAAACAGTAGGACCCGATTAATGTCACTTTGTGATATTGTACAGGTTTTCTGAAAAATTAAATACATTAAACTATTACCAAATAACGTTAAACTTTATACATTAAGTTTATAATTAATATAAAAACAAATTGCATGTATTATTAGCACATAAATCAAAAAAAATAAAGCCAATGTTGGAGTAAAACAATCAAAATTTTCATTTTTAAAATAAAAACTAGATTTACGCTTGATTCACTTTTTGAATTTTTTTGAATTTTTATCATTTTCATATTTTACCATAGTCCAAGATTGTTGTCCGTTTTGGATTTAACGAAAATTTTGTCTTTAAAAGAATTAACAGGTATTTAATAATACTTAGCTTACCCAGTAGTAATAAAATTTAACCATAGTTCTCTCATGACGGCTTTCATATTTTGATATTCTGGAGAAAGTTTTGTCTCGTCTCCTTGGATATAGATTAAGAATAATTTTTTATCTAAAAATTATAATAATTTCATTTAGAGCGTGCATACACCAATTTGGTAAGATATAATTACAGTAAATATTTAATAATATTTACGTAGTATCAGTGGATACTACACATACATATCCTGTATTTTTAATGAATTACAGAACAAAAGATTTCAAAAGATTCGATTTCATTATAATTACAGAAAACTTAGTTACTGTTTACTGTATCTATACATGCGCCAAAAACCCGTAAGTCACTTTAATTAAGTTTGTCATAAAATTGAAATCTACCCTCTCCGGGCCACACTTTACGAACTACTCTTAATCCATTCGCCTTTGAAGGAAACTTTTAATTTATTGTGAGTGCTAAGTTTCCCGTGACTATTCTAGTTTTAGCTACTTCTATATAGGTATAACTTTACCCTTGTTTCATGGACTGATGTAATAGTTCGCTAAAGCGATTGCTTTCCATCAAATCAACAGATATATATTTTGATTCCGTAATAACTTTTACTTAAATCTAATATCACTTAATATGTATGATTATTAGTCTTTAGAGACGGCGCGACACTATAGCATATGCCTCACCATTCTTTTGTTAAGCCTGCGGTTAAGGCCCCTAACTCACCGAGACGCCATGGCGACGTCGCCGGCGACGTAGCCATGGATATCTGCGTTACAAAATGAGTAGCCAGTAGTTATTGTGGACACGCTTTTTGGCGACGTCGCCAAACCGTCGCCAAGTGAGTTACCTGTCCTAAATTTTATATAAGTAACACAACCTTTGGGCAGAACAACGTTCATTTCGTCTTCTGCAAGTCAGCATTACAAACAAATGACCTGATTGCATATATATTTATATCTCCCCAGGTCGGATAAGAACCGAACTTTATTATCGCAATTTTAGAGAAAATTGCTTCCAATCGCAATAAGCTAAATTATCACACAGTTATAGATAAAGATAGCTAATTGCTTGCACGATGTGAATTTTGGTATCGCAAAGGTGACTCGTAGATAATTGTTGCCAATACTTGGTAGAATCAGACAATATATGAAATTCAAGAAAATGATTTTGATACGACTGAGGAACCTTCAAGGATTCATTTTTCAAATTCCGGCAACACGTCTGCGAGTCTTCTGGTGTTGCAGTTGTCCATGGGCGTTGGTAGTCACTCAGGTGAACCCCCTGGCCGTCCTGGATATGATCGGAATTACTAATTATAGTAAAAATCAATATTATTGCATAAATAAATAAATAAAAATAATGACGAAAGTTAAAAATGTCCAATTAGAGGTAGCAACACCCTTGTAGCCGAAGTGGGCCGGCGTGTCCGGATACCAGGACCTCTTTCTCACATAAGATCGGCGTGAAGTGGTAACAATGCTGTCACGTCAAGTGATGGTATTGTTGTCGCGTTTCGTTGGGTTGTGAGACTTCCCGGTGGCCTAAACTAGTCATTAAAGGCCCGCAAGGCATCTGCTAGCTTTCAGGTCGTACAGATGTCGCTGGGCGTCGGTAGGCACTTGGCTGCCTACTCGTTTGCTCCTTGTAAAAAAATGTGTCATTACAATAGGAAATTTATGCAAATTTGTATGGCGAACACTAATATCGTCGCCATCTATATAAAAATAATAAATATATAGGACAATTTGACACATTGATGTATGTTTCCAAGGTAGACAACTTATATGTGTTATAATAGGTAACAGACTTTTGTTATCCACAAATTTAATTTTTTATAAATATATAAATATACACCAAGACTCGAGGCGGGAATCGAATACAGAACCCGCGGAGCAAAAAGCAGGGTTATTGCCAACTGCGCCGAAGGGCGAATAATAAAAATCTTCACGTCACTATATTTTTATTCGACTCTCAAACACACGTCATATTATGTCATTTATGACATAAATTGCTTAAAGGACAATTTGTCTACTGTTTAATTTTTAGTATGCCTCAGTCGTATTAAGGCACAATAAAGAGAAAGCTTAAAGTGAAATTTGCGATCAATAGAGTGGAACTGATAGCGAAATCAAGGGCCAAAAACTCCAAAAAGCATTCATAGAAATAATAATAAATTAAATGGCCAACAGCGTGTCAAGCCACGCTTATATAGAAGGGTTCCGTATCTGATACGCTATAAACATATTTGTTAAATTGTTGTCCGATTTTGTTCAAAATGATTTTCCTAATCAGTTTTTAGCATGTTCTATCAACATGGAAAATTTTAAGTCTCTATGTCTAATAGTTTGGAAATGCTGGGGGGACCACCTTACGGGTAGAAAGACGGACGGACAGAGCAAAATTATCAGGGTTCCTTGTAGTACGACGGAACCCTAAAAAACTATGTAGTTCACTAGTAATTGAAAAAGTATAACCAAATGACGTAAGTGCCTTTTTTGAAGTGAAAATCATCATGAATTGGGCAATTTTTAGACGGGAAATGTTGGGCAGTTTTTCGGTTATTCCACACATTAATCGCATATAATTTAATGAAACTAACGTAACGATTTGATAATTACATATTACTACCGGGTACGCTAGTAATATGTAATAATGAAATCGTTAACTCCCACCCTCCACATTTTGCCAATTTCAATTTTTACGTTATCTTAATGGTTTTGATAAATTCCATGAAATACTAAACTATTTTAAATATAATAAATAAATATATACAGGACTATATGACACAGGGGCGACTGTTCCTAAGGTAGACCTTAATGCCTGTGTTGTAGGTAACAGCCGCCTGTTATACACAAATATTTTTATTAGAAATATACAAATACATATGGATAATACACCCAGACTCGAGGTGGGAATCGAACCAACGACCCCCGGAGCAGAAGTCAAGCCAGATAACACAAAGATGGGTTTTTCCAAAAATACACAATTAAAATTGAAAGTACTATAGCCGATATGCACGTATCGATAAATCGTTGCAAAAAATCTGTGCAGTTAAATCGAACGTTCCTAGAGCTCCGTGAAGAATTGTCGAAATGAGGGATCGCCATCCAAACGAACTGAAAATGCTGTGCAGTTTAATAGAAGACGATTTTTCATACACACATATCGATAAAACTGTGCAGTTTTCCCTGCACAGTTTTTTTGCAACGATTTATCAATAAGTGTGTAGTGGCTATTATCATATGAATATGATTTTATTTGAGTGTTAGCAAACTGTTGTTTTAGTTGCAATTATAGCCAAAACAGTTAAAATTAGTAGTTTTCTTTTCATTATTAACTATCCACAGTTATTTGATTTTTTTTTTAAATATCACTCGCAGATGATTTGCCGGCCTTTAAAGAGGAGGTCAAGGCATCCAAATTGACAATACATTTGGATCCACAACTTCTCCACAAAGGCATCCAAATTGCCTTTCCATTTCCATTCTCTTCCTCGTCCTGCAGTTTTGTCGCCAGCCATTGCTAGGCATCCTGGAAGTCACAACATTGGTCCACTTTTGGCAGGTCCATGCGTGACAAATGCCCCTTCCATTCCCACTTCAGCTTTGCTGACTTCTTTCCAACTTCCATCACCCCATTGATGAAAGGCAGGCTGGTGTTGCGAACTCAATCAGTTCTTTTTATACTTATTATGCTGCATTCCAAGGCTTTTCGGCAAACCTTGGGTCTGGACTTCTGCTATTCATTAAATGACCAATTTCGTACAACACAGGATTTTCAAGACATGATAGAAATAAATACTTACATTCTGATTTTGACTCCAGACCCTCTGATTGGCCTGAGGGTCCCAATACTCCCCGTCATCTTCAAATTCATTTGCCCGTTGACTCTGAGAGTATTCTGGACTGTTTTGATTGCAGCTACTTTCCGAAGACAGGGACTCGCTGGTTGATCGCAAGTGATCTTAAACCAGGAAACTCCTTTACACTCTAAGTGGATCCCGGTACCAGGACACCACATACTTCCAAGAATATAGAAAATAATCTACCTAAATTGGTCCAGCCATTCCCAAGTTATGGCGTGCCCAGGGGAAATAAGGATCCATTTTAAACATATGTATTTTAATAAACTGTTAAAGAACCTATTCATATGGCCTTGATAAATTACCGATAGAGATTTTAAACACCAAATATCACGTAACATGTTTGTATTTATGTCACGCGATGTATTCCTAGATCTCAGTGTCAGATAATGTTTATTATTCTATAACGGAGATTTCTATCAAGTATTGTATAAAAACTATCATACAAGCCATCCCGAACATTTGTTCTCGCATATAAACTTGATGAAGATGCACTATGCTGAGATATATGTGTCCATATTTTTTTTATATTTATCAAACAACATATATTTTGCTGTGGCTGGTCGTGGGTTCGATTCCCACCTCGAGTCTGGGTGTATTATCCATATGTATGTATTTATATGTTTCTAAAAAAAATAATATTTGTGTATAACAGGCAGTTGTTACCTATAACACAGGCATTAAGTTGTCTACCTTAGGAACAGACGTCCGTGTAATATAGTCCTATATAAATTTATTATTTATTTATATACTTTGTTTGCAGTAGTCGCCTCCGCGGCGTAGGCCTTTTTTTTGTTTAGATTTAAAACTTTAAAAAATTTGTAAAGTAGGTTTTAGTACAAATAAAGGCTATTTTTATTTTACTTTATTTATTTTATATACTTTGTTTACCTTTTGTCTCAAGAAAAATCGAATAAGGTATAGTAAATTCACATACAAAGACCGACAAATTCTTTGTAATAATATAATTCGTTATAATGGCTACCTTACAGCCATAAAAATTTTTGACGCTATAACACGCATACTAAACGACCAGCCGGCGCTCAATTAAGTGACTACCGACGCCCATGGACAACTGCAACACCCAAGGGCTTGCAGATGCGGACCCCCGATTTTGAAACATTCTTCTTTGGTGTTCCGCTCATATTAGTTTTAACGTGTTGGTATATAGCATATAGCCTGCCTCTAGAAATGGGTTATCTAACACTGAAATAATTTTTTAAATCGGATCAGTTGTTTCTGAGATTGGCGCATTCAAGCAAGCAAACAAAGAAATAAACTAACTCTTCAGCTTCATATATTAGTATAGATTACTTCTTCGCCTCTATTCATCGTATTATTACCAATGTCCCATTAACTTCTGAATTAAATTCTTTTTCATTAAATATTAATAAAAGCCATTTTCCAAGTAGTGGTTCCTTAAGTCTCTCATGTGAAAAACTCACGTCTCGGTAATAACTCTCCATATATGTTTTTTTAAAAGAAAAATTGACAAACTGGGAATTATAACAGTTCTTGCCTTTTATTCGTTCATAATGAAACAATTTTGCCGAATTTATGACCCGAATCATGGGAGAAACTGAGAGTGACAAAAAATAAAGCATAAATTAGGGCTTGCGATTTTTCTTACAAAGTAAAAGAAAGTCAAAAAATGCTTTGGGATAAAATACGAAGGCTATAAAAGCGAAAGGACACCAATCACCAAATCTCGAACACCACGTGACATATAAAGATGAAATTTGCCATGGAGATAATTTATAGTTAGTAGACAATCGCGAAGAACGGTTTTTTTGTTAAGGAGTTTTCTCGCAAGTTTATTTTAATGCGAATGAAATCGCGGGAAATAGCTGGTAACATTGTGAGGTTTGAAAACCTCGCTTTTAAAAAGGGTCGCTGTGCAATAATGTACTTCATTAAAACCATTTATGTGAGAACAACGGCCTTTGTGTATTTCTT
>JANCMC010023974.1:0-16674 GCA_024363005.1 Charaxes varanes | reverse complement strand
CCGGGATAACGCTAGAAAGAAAAAGTATGTATATACTTATAATAGTATGATTAAAGTTATAATATAAAGTGTATATCATGCGAGCACCCTAATATAGAGACGCAGCTTCTACCTGGAGCTAAGCGTGGCAGATTTTTGATGGTCCTTTAAGACAAGCTTTTCCTATTTCTAAGTCGTTTATTCAATCCAATATGAGGCCAGAGCCAGACATAGCTTCATTTGAATGATCATGCAGTGTGGCCGGGGAATTATATAGCTGCACAACGTTTTGTAGTACTTTGTAGTCTTCAAGGATAAAAATGTACAAACACTTTGACTTATATCTATCTCCGGTATGATAATTTGAAAATCGAAAATGTCATTGTGAAAATGGTAACAAGTTTGCAATGCAATAATGTATTCCATTTTACTTAGAACATTCAAACTTTCATTTTCGCAATACCTAAGTTGGTTTCTCCGTTTCCAGTGTCATCTATCTAAGAATTTATTAGTTTAAAATGTGGAATGTCTTACTCTGTAGATGATGGTTGACATTTCGTCGGAGTGATTCATGAAGGTGGACGATGACGTCTCGTGGATTTATAGTGGTGTCCGCTGACGTGAGACGTTATTGCGCCAAATAGCTCCGATGTGTGGGACAAATAACATTTTTGCATTGTTCTATCTCTACATAAATAACTACACAAAGGCATAACGACGTCTATGTAGCAATTTTAAAATGTACCGTGGCTTATTCTGCGGACGATATTTAGAGTTTCGTTGGAGTGATACGTGATGATTGAAGGTAGATGATTTCGTTTGGTGGATTTGTAGTTTAAGTATAGCTCCGATGTGTGGGATAAACTTATTTAGTGTGTCATCTATCTAAGAATTTATTAGTTTAAAATGTGGAATGTCTTACTCTGTAGATGATGGTTGACATTTCGTCGGAAGACGGTGAGATTGACCGTTCTAACGTATTTGACAAAGTTCGAAGCGAAACCTTTCAACATAGCCCATTTCAAAAAATAGAAGTGATATTTGCTAGTCTTTCTGTTACTAATTTTATTAATGATCAAATAACAGTTTATTTTATACTATATGCTTATATATATTATTATATATGTTTCTGTATATTATTTATATTGTTTGCATATGTTTATGTATAAATATAATTACACTCAAGGCTAATGTTGGCGATTTTTCGGTGAAGTGAAATTTAATGAATCATAACTTAACATTGAACTCGTTCGCAATCTTAAACATTTGAAAGTACTTCTTAAATGATGTTTGCGGACAATAATTTTTGTGATCAATTTTAATTAGTAAACAGTCAAAAATAAATTCACGCCACGTAGTGTCCAAGGTACGTTACGCTAGGTACGAACTTCTCGAACCAAAGTAAGTCGGCGAGTCAGTAAGTAAAGCGTTGTAGGGATCTATTGGATTACGTAGATTAGGTGCGGAAACGAAAAAATGGTTATATTAAGGTATGGAATTGGAGTGAATAGGTTCATTCTAGGCAAGCGCGTTCCAGCGTAGACCGCATCTACACTTTATCAAGTGTGACTGCGGTCAAGCGCTTGCCTATCTACAATAATAAAAAAAAAGTAATTGATTTGAACACTATTTATTTGAGTTTATTGAACTTGGTGAATATATATATTTTTTCTTGATTATTCACAGTACATTCGCACGCACAACGGTTACGCGCTTGCACGCACGCAAGCAACTTAAATTCGAGATAATTCGCGAATGGTTATAATCAATGCCAAGAGTATGTTTGCAGAATTGTTAAACATCTTGCTTCATATCATATGGGCAATCCGGATTTTAACATATTGGAAAGTGGCTCTGGACTAGTCTCTTGCAATCTGTAGTAACCTAAAAACGTTCCGCAAAATCCAATTTGACCTCGACTTAAATTAATGTATTGATACTTTTTTGTATAATAATGAATTGTCCTACCCGATTTACGGACACACAAACAATGTCTATTAGAAGTAATCTTAAGATACGGCCTATTGAGTTTTTCTTTCTTTATCTTTTTATAAACCTACCTAGAAATCTTCTTTTTTTTCTAGCGTTACCACGGTTAAGTACCAGAATACGCTTAGATTGCAGAGGATGTGGCTGTGGGGAGAGTTAAGATGACCCATTGACATCTGACGTCATCCTCGGAACCCCCACGGTCTCTACAACCTTACGACTAATATCACAAAGTGACAGTGATTAGGCCGTGACCTCTTCTAAATATCCTCCTCCTCTATAAACCTACCTAGCGATAATTCGAATAAAACAAAACAAACAGGAGTTAAAAAGGCCTATCTGCTTTTGAGTTGTAGCGATAAACGTACCTAATTTAGGTTAAATACCGACATCAGCGCCTCCAACCCGCTCCAATGTCTTTGCAAACTATTTCCGAACCCCTCGGAACATACACATAAAATTTTATCTAAATCGGTTCCGGGGCTTAGGACAAGGATAAGTAGGGTGACAAAGAGGGGTACAGTCCATTTTTATAATGTAGAGGACTCGCCGTAAATTCGTTGCATCTTTTATTTCCGCAAATTATTGTGAAATCATTTTGCGCTGCCACATGCTCGTAAGTGTACTACTTTTTTAAAAATTAAAACGCGCGCAACAACCATTTTTCTGTGAAAGTGCATGATAGGCGTGACATTTCCTGGAACCTGACTAATTAGGCGTAATTCGTTTCTCATAAATTAGTATAAAAAGCGAGTTCTGCACCTCACCAAATTAAAACCTTCGAAATTGAACACAGTCATCGAAAGCAACACGGACGAAATTGCGGCCAATAATAGTTGCTAAATTACGTTAGTCAAAACTAGTTGACACTGATTATTCTTTGTAGTCACCTGTATTTTGACCCGACCCAATTGTCGAATACCAGCGCGAGGTGGTACCAAAGTGAGTAATTACCTCACCGCAACATGTTATTGTAACACCTTCCCGTGACTAATGAGGCCATCAGCTGTTAATTTACCCTCAGCCTCCCGCGTTTACTAACTAATTGAAACTCATTCGAATTTACATTTTGCGAATGGACACTTTCGTGTGTTTTGCCTATAAAGGACACAGTGTACACAAATAAACAAAGATTTATGCAATATTTAACAATTTTGTCACGCAAGTTTGTACATAAATGTCTCTTTTGGCGTAAGAGGCTTTACTTTATTGTCATAAATACGGAAGCAGTGCTGGCAGATTTAGAGAATGGAATTATAAGCTCGGGGCTGGAAAATTATCGTACTTCACAAAAAAATATAGTACATGCACAAAATATTCAATTTCGAAAAAAAAAAAACTGTTTAAGACATATTTTTTTCGTAGTTTTCTATTTATTAATATAATTGCACTTTATTATATAAAAATACATATTTTTAAATTTGAAATAATAGAATTTTTCTTATTTATAGTATAATATATTAAATTACATTTGTAAGATATAAAATAAAGAGTATAAAGTACAAAATAGAATAAATTACATTTATCTGTTATAGGATATACATAATGTTACATAATATTGTATCCGAAATTATGTGTTGTATACTATAATTATCGGACAGATGCCAACACTGTACGGAAGGCTCGTGGCGGAAATACATTCGTTAGTTATAGATTCTGAGATAACATAAGCATGACTACATAAATTTATGCATTAATCTGTAACTATAGCGGCTGATCGCACTGATCGGTCAATTGGTCGAAATCGGCCACACGTCTCTAGATTTCCGTACTCTATGTTTGTTTAAAGCTATATTTTATTCTTAGGACAACGACATTTGACAATTTGATCACATTAAACGTCATCATTAACAAATACATACATGCATTTAGAGCCTCAATAGCTCACGGTATAAGGTATGGACTGAAATCAGCAAAGTACCCCGTTCAAACCCCGCCGCCGTTGAGATATTGTCGCACCCACTCCTCATACAAGTTTTTAATTTAAGCTTAGTAGGAGGGTAAACGGGAATATTACACATACCTAAAAAGTATTCCTAATATTCTTTTTTTTTTTGAAAAAAATAAAGATATTCCTAATATTAAAAAGATAAAAAGAAAAGATAAAGACATTCTTGTTTTGTCATGGTCATGACTACGCTTCGATATCATCCTAAATAAAATGTATGCGTACCTACATGTGTACACGTAATTTTTTAGTCTATAATCTTGTAATTGTGGTCGAATATTGACCCTTGTAGCCGTAAATAAGCACTACGTGAATATAAATTTTCAAGTTTGAGATCCGCGAATGCCATAACGCGAGCGTTATGGGTATGGAATGTGTGCATACGTGCATCAGCCGTGGCTTGATGGTTTTGCAATGGCCGGTCGTAGCCCATCAGGCGTGGACTGCACTCGTGTTGTTGCATAAATTGTTGCGAAAGACGGATCTCGGTCACTGCCGCTTATAAGCTAAGGGCACCTGCCGCACCCTCACTTTATCACCTATAGATGAATCATTGAAATTGTCGTTACAAAAAGGGATCTGCTAATAATTATAGTTGTTATAATTAGTTAAAAATGTAGATATTTTAATAACTTTTCGTAAATGTAAATTTATTTGTACTTGACGATTTGGATACCTATGCGGGGAAGTTATGGATGAGATTGGCCCAAGATAGAGGAAGGTGGATCAAGAAGGGGAGCATGCCCAGTAGTGGGATACAACAGACTAATAAAAAAAAATGTAAATTAACTGTACTATTTAGTCTGTAGTACGCTATTGGTATCGTGAGAGTGAAAGAGGGTTGATTAAAATGTTGTATGAAACTTATATTACACTAGCTTGACCCCGCGACTTTGTCAGCGTGGGTCACTCTTATCGCTTAGGATATTAAAAAATAGTTTTTGGTTAGGGATATTAACATCATGTTCATAGAAACACCTTCACAAATAATGCATTATTTTAGAACAAATTTGGTTAACATAAAAGAAGTTACAGTGAGTCAACCTTAAAAGATAGACATACAATGTCGTCGCGGACTTTTATCTAGAACCTTTAAAGGGGAACAATTTTGTCATACATGATTTTTGTGAAACTTTAACCGTTTACGCAGCGCACGCAGCGGAAGCTCTCAAAAGGGAAAAGAACCTCCGATTTTGAAACATCATTGGTGCTCCACTCCTAGTGGTCTCAGCGTAAAGATATATAGCCTATAGCCTTCCTCGATAATTAATTTAACTAACAGTGAAAGAAATGTTCCTAATTTGTGTGCGTAGCATTTGATAACATTAATCTATTCTCTGACAGATAGTAGTATCTTTTTTCGCTACCCTACAACAATTGTGGCCAACTTTTCTGTGCTTCCTGCAACATTTTCGTCACAAAATTTGGTTTTGCCAGCCATTGCCGCTCACATGTCCACAATTAGCAAGGTTCGCCGTTGACGAATACGTCAAGGAGGACAACAACAAGTATTAGAATATGCAATAAAAAAATACAGTAAAGTGACTTGACCATATTATTCAGTGGCGGCATTGATATGTATTTTTTATCCTTGTTAAACTTTTCTCAACTTGTAGGTTTGTATTGCCATATCTAAATATATTAAATGGTGTTGTGTCAATTACCTCAAAGCTGTATCTGGAAGTGAACGGAATGAGTAATGAGTACTTTGGCTGGAGGGGAGAAGATGATGATTTATATGCTCGGCTGGAGGCACATAATATTAAGTTATCTCGATTTGATCCTGCTATTAGTCAGTACCACATGGTTTCACAAAGGTTCCAAAGAAACGTGTAAGTTTCAGTTATTATTAAGCTAATTAGAGAAGATGCACATTAGAACGTTTTGAGCTACTTTTTTTATAGTAATTTTTAAAAAATTAGATAGTAAATGGTCACGAGCACGTCAACGCATGCTTACATAGAAATATTCCGTATTTGATATGTGGTAAAGGTATTTGTCAAATAACTTCAAAAGTTGTTGTACAATTTAGCCCAATATCATTTTCCTAATGAGTTTATAACATGTCCTATCAGCACAGAAAATTTCAAATCCCTACATCTAAATTTAGAAATTCTAGTGGGGGAACATCTTGTAAGTGGACTTGCGGACGTTTGGACAGAGGGAAACTATAAGAGTCCCTTGTAGGACTACGTAACCCTAAAAATGTATGTACATTGATAGCCTATCGTGGTTTTTTGTCAAATATTTTCATTATTTCAGGTTTTATCATGACATCCCATTTATACAAGATTACATGAGTTATACACTATATATTACTCACAACTAAATATTTCAGGGAAAAGAATGCCAATTTACTACATCAAGCAAAGAAGAAAATGTCAAGTGAAGGCCTCAACTCTTTGAAGTACACGGAGGTGGCCACGGTCCTGCACCCGCTGTTTACTCATATCATGGTGGATCTATAGCCTATTGGACAGAGCAAATGTTACACTTGTATACAGTACATGGCGATTTTTGTGTTTCACAAGGTCGTAGCTTAATCAGTGACCGCTATTTGAGTCGATCGCTAGGTTATATGCAGGTCCTACCGCGGCCGGGTGATAGATGGGTGACCGATTCTAGCACTGGTGTGTTAGAATTGTTCACGTGTTTCGAAAGGCAATGTAAAACAGTGGATACCGATAAATGTCACTGAGATCACTAATATCAATTAGTCGTGAGATTGTGACGATTCCGAGGATGACGTCATACGGCAGTCGGTCATCGTAATTCGCCCACAGGCCATTCTCTGCAAAGTAAGCAGAGCCTGGTATTAGCACTAGACAGGAATCAGACAAGCTGGGAAGAAGAATATAGTACATTGTGAGAGACTATGTACAAGTATCGTGTTTTTGCACAAGTAAATATTTTATAAAGAGAACACTATTTAGAGAACATTAATGCATTTCATAGCTTTATTCTGATGACTGAAAATACTGTACATTCAGATAGCCAAATGTTATTATTTGCTTACTTAAAAAGTTGTTATTAATATTTTTTAATTTACATTTGAAAAACCAAATTATTGTTACTTAATTAAGGTGATGAAAATAATTGTTTTTCTTATAATACACACACCTAGGTATATGTATATATCTGCATTTCACTATATTTGTTCTGTTGCATTGACAATAAAAACTGAATTCTCTTATCTATGTACAAATTGTTCAATTTTATATTATAATAAAATAATGTAATCTGGCAAAAATTGAAGAGCCTATATAGCATTAGTTGTTGCCTAAGTCAAAGCCACCACTTGAAGAAACAATTTAGCTAAAATATTGCAGATTGTGTCAAAAAATATCAATGAAGTAAGAAATTAGTAGAGATCGTTCTGTTTAAAAAGGTATACCCCTGTAAACCGCTAGATCTCTGCTAAACCGATCTTGCAGTTTGTGTGGTTGGGTTTGGGTTTACAATAAAGTCGCTGCACACACAAGCAAACGTTGTAATTAATATACATTTTGGTGGAGTGGCGTACATTTTTAGACTGAAGGCACTATAGCTGGCGAATTAATTAAATTAGCATTCACTCTTGCATGTAACTTGTAGTAATTAGCATTCATGAGAACGTACACTGCAAGAGGCCTAGTAAAATCAAGTCTGGTGTAGTCTAGTAAGTTATTATATTCTATTTAAATTTAAGTAATCCATTATTGTGTCCTCATTAGGACGTAACATCAATGACCAGACATAACTGATATAGTAAGATAGGGGAGTGATATAAACTGCAGTGCTACAAATCTAGTTTCCTTACCAATCTTCCACTAAGGTTAACGTAACAGCGGAGACACGTCGGTAACTTTACATTTTATTTAACATATATATTAATAGTGACAACATTTTCCGTCCATTGCTTTTTAGATATTAGAAAAATAAGACTGTCGTTTAGATAAAATAGTTCAGAACTACATGTACCTGCTGTTAAAAAAACTGATTGCGTAATATTGTAATCGTAGTTTTTTTTCAATTATATTGCTATACATTCATTAATTCCATAGTCAAGGAGGCAATGAAGAGCTCGTATCTTGATCGGTGGCCGGCTTTTGAGTCGATCGCTAGGTTAAATAACTCTTACTGTGGCCAGGTGATACATGGGTAACTCATTCTCACACTGGTTTTCAAATATCCAACTTTCTCCGTGTTTCGGAAGGCATGTAAAACTGAAAGTTCCGATTAATAAGTGATATTGTGTGGGTTTCGTGGATAACGTCAGACGGCAGTTATTTTCTGCAAGTTAAGCGGACCAGGATAACTCTAGGAAGAAGTAGTAAAGCGCGCTATGGAATTAAAAATGCGTAAGGAATTACTATGTTGACTTTGTAGTTAGTGCGCGATAGAGATATACAGTAAATGAAATTAATTATGACTGAACATATCGTTGAACATCACTGTGTATGAGCATCTATTATCACGAGCCGATAGCGTTACTGCAAATTGTTAAAAGTTCAGTTGACATTATTTAACAAAAATGTCTTACAGTTTGAAAATTATATAGAGGTTGCGTGCTCGGTCTTAATGCTCAAATATATGCAGGTAATTGGGATCCTATTAGATTATGATGTAGATGATATTTCGCTTTAATAAAAGTTATAAGATGTTTTTCAATGTTTTATTTATTTATAACCTACTTTAGCTATCAGATTTTACAATGACCACTGCAGATAGTTGGTATTTCCTTTAAATAGTTACTCAAATATGATTGAAAAACACAGCACTTCATTAAAACATGTATTTGGCATAAATTATTAAGGTACAATCGACGATACCTGGTCCCATGAACCCAAACTTAATTACACAATAATGACTGAATAAAAAAAACAAAAAAGGCATATTTGCCATGTCACAGAGAGATTTCGTCCTGTCCTAATTTTCATTTTTATTTATTACACGGACTTTATTCATACATAATAAGGACATTTATGAACAAGTAGGTAATACTTACAAGCACATAAAAACCATCATATACATTATGTATATGTAAGAAAGCACAACTTTCATAGTTCATGTATGAACAAATAATTAAAATGTTTTGTATTTTATACTTTTCACCACAATATCTAATTTACAAATTATAGAATGTATGAAATATCTCAAAATGAATATCCCATATGGACAATTAAGTATCAATTCAGGCGCATTTTTATTTATTTAAATATAACAATATTGAATAAATATTATAGTGAAATGAAGAAAACTTAGTCAAACTTGTATCCTCCACCCTAAAATATAAATGTTACAGATATAATATGAAAACTTGCAAAAAGTAACGGATGTCACTTTGCAATAGCATTGTATCACATAAGGCCAGTCATCACTTGAAGCTCTTCTATAATTACAAATCCAGCACTTTTTTTTATTTATTTCTATATAAATCAGTTTTATATTTTATACACTGCATATTACATATTGTGCATTTACAATCCAAGCGTAATAACACAAAACAAAAAAAAAAATTCAATAGATATGCAATAAAAGTTAAATTGAGCACCTTTGTCATTTTCTTATTCAACAACACTAGAATAGTGATACTTTAACAGCAAATGTTTAAAACAACTTCTGTAGAAGACACCAGATGTGAAAAATGATAAATACATGACATTACATAACAAAACTATGGACTAAGTTATCACAGCCCAGAAAACGACACAAAGAGGTTCATAGAAATATGTCGTGCTATTCTTTATTTAGCACACAATTTCTACCCTTGACCTAATTTTTTTATAAATTACAGTAGTATCATAAATGATAAATATTTTAATATTCAAAATATAATCACAATTCTGTTAGAAACATTGCCTATATAATATTTTATAATGATGCTTCCTGGTATTATTTGCAAAAACAATTAAGGCAATATAAGTTATAGCATACAGAATTATCGATATATATGCACAAAAATTTAATTAAGTCATATATTTTTAATACAGATTCCAGACAAAATCTATAGAATAATACACAAATCCAAGCACCAATTGATTTGATAAGGTATTTTTTATAATAATGTATATACACTATAGTTAACTAGAAATATTGCTTAATTTATGGCCTTAGAACTAACATACTTACAAGGCCAAGTACAAAAGAAAATACTAACTTCAGGTTGGATCCAACGTGCAGCCACTCTGGCCACTGGGACTTGGCCACTTGCTCAGGCTGAGTTGGCAGGAGTAATGCTGCTATACAGCACACACTGACTGCCACAGCCACAACGTTGATGGGCTGCTGCTCCCTGTAAATATTGACATTAGGTTCAGCATTTCACGAAAATCAAGTATAGAACACTTGCTATCAATAATTAAATATTTTTTGAGAAAATTGTCTATTTGTAATTCTATTTTCAAATAAATTAAGTCATGCTAGATCAAATTAAAAGTAAGCAGATTGAATGATTTAATCACAAAGCATATTTACAGTAAAAAAATAGAACCTAGTATAGGAAACAGTAGATTTTCAAGTTTTGCACCTTGCTGACTACAGATTTATATAGAACTGTTAGCGTTATCTACACTCTCAAGCTGCTATTTCACACAACAATAATTAATGATTGCTTGCTTGCTAGAGTTCTCCAAAGAAGATTAAGTGTATATTGGTTTACCTCACTACAAAGTGTAAATGTGATTTTTATATCTTCTAAGAAATAAGAATGTCTAGTCCATTTTTCAGAAAGCATGCAAAACAGTGGGTCCTGATTAATGTCACTGAGTGATATTAGTCATTGCAGGAATTGTGGGGAATCAGGGGATGACGTCAGACAACAGACAGTCATCTTGCAATATTAGTATACTGATGTGGCAGGTAGACCAGGATAAAAATCACTTAATGTACAAACATAATTTTGAAATGATACCTGTGATGTGATGGATTAGTGCAGGTTCTTGAGTTCTCATCTGGCCTAGTGAGGGCTGCCTTTGTTGTTAGTGGATGAAAGCTGTCACCTAAACTGTCTGGATTTATATTTGATGGTTCTCCTTCTATTAGTTTTGTTGGTATATCTCTCTTTCCCAACGCCTAAAAAGGTCAATTATCAACTGAAAAATATCAACAAGTTTCGCAGGAATTCTATAATTAGAAATCGCTGCTTTTTACATTATAATTTAGTTTCGTTCAAGAGGCATACTTATTCCACAAAGCCCACTAAGGCATCTGTAAGACTTCTGGTGGTGTATTTGGTACCTTTCGGATGTACAATGAATACCTTTTTAAAGTAAACAAAACCTCTGTAGTACAGTACTTATTGATTATCTTAAGTTATACTATATGATAACAGATTTCAATATTTTATAAAATTCATATCAAAGACAAACACAGTTCCAGATTTTCTAAAAAGGAAAGAACTAAAGATAATTAGTTTTTATATTCTAAATACCTGTTGGGTATTTCTGTCGTACATGGTAATCCTAAACTTCTCGGTAGTATTACAATGTAAAGCCGACGGTTGTGTATACCTTACGACAATATCTATACAGTTTTGCGGTGCTATTACTCCTTCTGGGTCCACTACTGTAAACTTATTTGGAGAGGTGCATAATACTGTAAAAAATAAACATGCAAAACATAGTACCTACCATATGTTAAATTTGTAACTAATTGTAATAGTTATACCTTTAAAGTTTACAGAAAAGTCATATGGATTATAAACAGTTAACAGTTGCTTGTGAGTGTGCCTCGCATTTAAAAAGAATTCCAATGATACAGGAAAAACGAATACTGGAAAATTCTTCATTTTTAATGGTTTTACCAGAACAAAGATTAAACAAAACAAAAACAATACTGACAAATTGGGGATGTGTAAAATAAACAATTTTTTAATTAATCGACTATTTTTATTATAATCGATTGTATTTCGATTTCAATAGATCTATAAATAAATATCGGAAGTATTTTCAACAACTGAAACTAATGGCAATAATTCTTACTAGCTTTCTCTTTCATCAAACTTAAAGATTTATAAGTTTTGAGAACAGAATAATTACCGTACTTTTTCTTATTTTACTTTTAGCTGCTTTATATTTTAAAGTTATAGAAAATTTGCTTTTGTATTTTACTTTAGAGACTATAGGAAAAGTTCACTTTAATTCTTGTAATTTGTTTAATTTTATTCTTGTTCTAGTAAAATGATAGATGATACTAGACATCTGTATTGATGTTGAAATCAAATCAAATGATGTTTTATTCAAATAGACTTTTACAGGCTCTTTTGAATTTAAATGGAGCCGGAATAGTCGAACTATGACAAGAATCAGCAAGAAACCTATTAGCCTCTCTTTTCAAAATACATCTTACAAAAAAAAAATAGTGTAATAACGGGCGATTATCTAAAACAGCCCGCGACAGCATATCTATCATTCATGTTTAAGCCATTAACGCCAAAATTGTGAACCAATATGTAACGGAAAGGGGTAAAGGAAAGGAAACGAGAGCAGAATGAAGTAAATTGTAAGTAACCCAACATTCGGACAGGACAACGTCTGCCAGGTCTGCTGGTTTGATAAATTTAAAAAAAAAATGCATCGCTGTGACGCTTATCTCACACGGTCCCACAATCTCGACACCACAATAGGAAACTTGTCACGCGGACAATGATGGATTACGCCACAAGCGATGCGAAAATTTCTCTTTAAAATTTATTTCCCAAAGGACTTGGAACTTTGGTGGAAACAATAAATCAAAACTGATGCAAAGCGTTAAAGATAAATATGGATTTCTGAAGCTGTTAATCAGACTTATATAAAAAAATCATATAACAAGATCTTTACAAAATATTCTAAGATCTATAAAAAAATTAAACATTGCTTTCAAATTGGCTTGTAGATTCGATAAAAAAATTAGTAAAAGAAAGCTTTATGAAAGGGGAAAATGCGTTGTAGGTGCTTAGGAAAGAGTGCTTAAGAAGCGAAACATCCAATCCAGCACCATACTATTATGATCCCTCTATGTGTCTATTTTGTACAGGACAACCTCGATCTAACAAATCGGAACAAGAAAATATTCGTGATATCAAGCAATTCGTTGAACTGAGGTTTGTTATGTTGAGGTTAGGTTGGTCTAAAATTCGTTATAAAGAGGTAAAAGAATAGTTTTATTATTAATAGTTAAATATTTTACAATAGTGACGAGCAGAAGTGTTTACATTGCTTTCCATCAAACAACAATAATTGTTTTACGAACAAAAGCGTGTCGAAACATGTCGCGACATGAATCACATACTATAAGATTAAGAGATATATATTGGTGGGACCTTTATATAAAGGTTTTGGGTTGACAAAATTCGTTAATTAGAGGTATAAATACTTTTTCTTGATAGTCGAAAATTCGTTATAAAGAGGTTGTTCGCAAAAAATGTTCGCATTGTAAAGGTATATTTTATGTTGACTCTTATGGACAATTTAAGGGGATTTCGAAGAATTTGTTGCACTGTAAGGTTGCACTGTATTAAGTTGGGTATATATTATCTAAAAACTAGCTGTTTTCCTCCAATTCCGCCGCGTAAAATTGTGAGAACCCTAAGAACTCCTTAATCTGATCTCATTGAAAATCCTTTTTTTCGTTCGTCATTGTTCGTCACGTGGTTTTCGAAATTTCGTGTTAGTTGACCTTTCGCTTTTGTATACATATATTTGAAACAAAACTTTAATATACGATAACACGGTATGAACTCTACCAAGGGATAAAATCTGATCAACTTAATGTCTTCAAAACTTGTTACTTAAAACTATGTCATTTCCAGTAGTTTCCTCGTACCGCCGTGGAAGTTCACAAAGGGGTAATTCCAATGCCCATTCCTTGTCGATGCTTTGTTCTTAATAGGTTTCCACAAAGTCAAGCTTATATCTATATACATATATATTTAGAGCCTCAATAGCTCAACGGTATAAGGTATGAACTGAAATCCGCAAGGTACCCGGTTCAAACCCCACCGCCGTCTTTGCTTCTCATAAAATAATTGGGGTTTCAATCAAAATATAATATATGATTGCCGACATGTCGAATATTAATAGGTGTAACAACAATCATGAATTTAAAATTACAAATTAATTTTAAATTCATGAATTTTAAATATAGTCTCGTATTTTTTTGTTATATTTATATAATAAGATAAAATTAAAGAAAGATTTTTAACAAACAAACTGTTACTGCTTGTAATTAAAATGAACTAAAAGGTGAAAAATAAAGTGTACATATACCATTTCATAGGTACATAATTTAAAGCCATTTTATTGAAATATAAAAATAGTGTTACATCGACTTTCTTTTCCTTGCCGTCATAATGTAACAACCTTTAAAATAAAAAAGAAATACTAAATAAAAAGGTTGTAAAAATTATTAATAACTAAAACCTAATATAGAGGGACGTAAATTACGCAAAGAGTACGTATTGAACGCATTTATTCTCGCTGAAAATGAAACTGAAGGCCCAATTATCTTATTTATTAAAAGTTACACAAAAATTTAAATACACAAGTTATTTATTTTTTGTTTAAAATCTAAGCAAATAAATAAAATTAAAGTGTTTATTTGCAATATCAAAATAAAATTATCTTACTAAATGTTAACAGTCATAAACCGTGTTGGAAATAAACCACACTTGCCTTTTCTGTCGGTTAGTCCGTCAGTGTACAGACTTTTATAGAGAATAACTCTGATATATTTGTCAAACTAGTGGTCCGTCTCGGTTTCGCATGGCTATTTATATTATCGAAGTTTTCATACGGATCCCTAAATTTATTGAAAAAATTCAATCGCCTATATTTATTAGGAATAATGTATGATTCTAATGGTATTCTTGCAGATTCGATCCTATTTCAATTAAAAAAATAAATAACCAGCCACAAAGTAACGTTAAATATAACGTTGGATAAAATTTATATGGTGGTCCAGACTCTTGAAGTATAGACCTCTGAAGTATGGTCTACCAAACAAAAAGAATCATCAACATGGGTTCATAAATGGCGGAGTAATGGCGTTACATACGTACAGATGAATTGAGAATCTCCTCCTTTTTGAAGTCGGTTAAAAAGATAGTTTAAATATGAAGAAAGTTTTAAAAAAGTTGTGTTTTGAATTCCCAAAGAGCTGTTGAATCTTTTTTGATTAAAAGAAAAACACACATATGTTTTGTTTTTATTTCATTAAAATTGTAATATTTGTTATTAGAATTTATTAAGTTTGTTTTTAAGTTTCCAAGGACCATTGATAAATAATTTATAACATAAGTCATTAGTTTCATTAAAATTTTAATAATAATAATAATAATAATTATTATTATTGTGAGGAAATATCTCAATCTGGAGCCCTAACCACCGGTTGCTTGGGCCTTGTTTGGGGCACAATTCGGTGTTTCTATTGTTTGACACATTTTAAGCTTTATATGCTTTCCAAGGGCTTAGATCTATAACAAATAGAATGTCTTGTTTTTTTCTTATCATTTTAATATTTGTATTTTATATGCTAACTGCAACTAAAACAATTTTAAATTTGGCAACATTTCCTATTAAAACGATAGACTTCTTTTCCCTTTTTAGTAAAAAAAAGTAGATAAATTATAATTAGATTTATATAAAAATATTCCTATCAAGATGTTACTCATATAGTTTTTATAAAATAAAAAATAGTTTAGAGTTATGAGTTTAAATAGAAAAGTTATTAATTGTTACAATCAATATTTAGATGTTCCTGCCATTATAATACTCAATATTTTAGTTTTTTTATAAAAATACACTTATAATTTTTTTACAATTTTGTAAAAAAAATAGGCATTAAAAACCTGAATTTTACCTTTTAATCTGATTAAGCTAGAACCTACTCAAATAAATCCACACCACGAACGCTGCACTGTACATGAGCGATGACCCAATTACTATGAGACCGTGCGCTACGCTCACAGAGCTGCGCTGGAACTTGTGCACAATAAATTATTAGATCGGAAAATAATGCATTCTTCCGTACCAAGCTTTTATCTCGTGCGTACACTTAAGTTAGCAACTTTAATAACTTTGATATAATTTACATTAACATTCATAATTAATTAACTAATTAGTTATATTACAATTATACATTGACATTTAATTGATAGAATCAGGCGTTACTTTGCGGAAATCCATGACATGCATGAAAAACTACTTTGCTTTAATCCGCGAATGAATACGTAAAGTCTTTACGAATAACCTTTGCAGAGTCTATCTCCTGATGATGCTTCGGTGTCGAAGCGAAACGCGCGTTGAGGCACATCGGAAAGTCAGTGTAGTGCTTTTTAAACTGCATGTTTATAAAAAGGTAGATACGATCTTCCACGGGTTGAGTGAAGTATTTCCGTGTCTTTCTTCATTTTCCAATAAAAATCGCATCGCATCGCATGAAGTAGATGAAAAAGTATATTAAATAAATAATATAAAATTTTAGCAAAAAAATACCGACTTCTAATTATCAGAATTACATAAATCGAAATGGGACCGCGCGGAAAGCACCTGCTTTCATATTAAAAAGAATCATCCAAATCGGTTTACTTAGTCGAAAGTTTTAAGGTAACAAACAATAAAAAAATACAGTCGAATTGACAATCTTCTTCCTTTTTTGAGGTTTTTGAAGAGTAAATTTAAACCCATTTTTGAACATTTTCTTACATTATAATACAGGTACAGTTTATACACCTTTATTATTAAAATCTGATCAAACCCATAAACTAGAACAACTTCCACTTCGATTGAATCGCATAT
>JANCMC010023862.1:6625-70100 GCA_024363005.1 Charaxes varanes | reverse complement strand
ATTTCTTTATTATTTATTAGTTAATCTTAATGTATGTACAGTGTAATGCTCAAAAATAAACGCTTTTTCATTTCATTCATATTATATCATTAATATTTTTCCCTCTGAAGTTATTGACGTCATTCCTGAAATACAAGCGCGTCTAAACTTTTGATAAGTTTGTATGACTTCGTTAACAAATAGCTGGCAGCCCGATGCTTACATATTTTTGAAGGTATAAAGTATATTATGAGTAGCTTTACAATTTATATCTTAAGATCTCTTTTAAAATGTATCTAAATAAAAACAAGTTTGGAATTTTTAAATTGTAATAGCCATGTCCTGACTAAATGAGCAGCCTCGCGGGGCAGCCTCGGACATTTGCCGCGCCATGTTTTTCTTTCGTGCATTCTCCTCGGACGAGGCACATCCTGACTAAACGAGGAATTTGTCACGCGGAGCTGCTTCGCGCAAATACTCTTTCAGACAGGATACAACTACTGACAACTCGCGTTTAAATACAACATAAAAACATAGCATGTATCTTCCACGTTAATTATTTTTAGTACCTGACAAAACTTGCCATTAGGGTTCACATACATTTCAAATTTACAAAAGTTTATTTTTAAAGCGGGAAATATGAAAAAATAAAACACAATATGTCCATAAATATTTATTAATACAATATAAAATATAACATCATTTTCCATTTTTCAAAATTAGTAATAATACAATTATATTCCATAATATTTCCAGAATATTTGTAATATATGGAATATGTGTAATATGTAAAACTACATATAGATGATCTACTAGGCTGCAACACCATATGCCTCCCATACGAGACATTAAAGATTCGTTTTCTTTATTATATAAGAAGTACATTTTGAACCTTAAAAAACTAAATTGCCAAATGCAAATAATGGCTTTTATGGCGTCTTTCACCAAGTTTCATTTTAATAATCGACTCTGAAATGAGTAGAACCTTTATTTTAAAAGTTACGTCACTCTTACGTTCACGCCGTTTTGTAACCGTTTGATGTCGATGAGTGATAAACCCACAGGGAACCCTTCTTAGTGTCAATGCGGGTTGCATTAGCATTGATTAATAGTATGACACGATAAAGACTTGCCTCCTGTGGGCTTAGCACGAACATTTTTAACCTAGTCAACACATCGTAATCCTCAGAAATACGTTGGTACAAATCATGCTGCTCTATCGCCAGCGCATCATTCTTCTGTTTTTGTGCTCGTCTAAAATAGTCTCTAATAGAGATGAGGACCATCTTTTGAGTTATCAAAAATAATCGTTAGCGTGCCTTTGGAAACTGCACTCTATCTTATGGTGTTGCAATAAGCTACTGTAATAATAGATAGTAATAGTAATAAATATTTTATTAGTTCAAGTAAATATACGTTCAAAAGAACGAATACATTTTTGAGTATTTTATTTAATAATCATTAAGTCACATATTTTTCAATCGATATTGCACAAATTGAAAACACACTGCGTGTTTTTTTTTTAAAGAGAGACAGTATAAATCCAACTCAATTGCCCTCCAGCTGGCGTATCGTGGCGTTGTTTTCATTTAATCATTTTAAGAGAGAGCGCAACGCACTGATATATACTCGTTGTATTCATATTTTGAGCGTCGGAATGATATGAAAGAACGAAACTGCAAAAATGTAAAGCGAAATACTTCTAAAATAATGCGAGGAAATTACGCGTTTTATTGAATGAATACCATTAGGGCTGTTTTAGGTAAGAATGAATTTTAATGCGTAAATAGGTATCCTATACAAAAAAGAAAATTCATTATATATACATAAATTCCAAAGGGTGTACTTGACGACACTTTTGCATGAATGTACAATTAAACGTCTTGTTAAAAGCATTTATGAATTAACGAGGAATTATGGTCGTTTTAGGTAAGAATGGATTTTAATACTTAAATACTATTTTCTGATCTGATTTAGATAATTTTTTAAATTACTTTAAGGGTTCGATCGCGTAGGGTCTTACTCCAGTCTTAGTCGATTATAGTATTTAAAAATCTATTTTAAAACACCAGTTCTATATATAATCTAATCTATCTGTCTATGTAATGGCTTTAAACGAGCAATTCTTGTATATATATAATTAGAATTTTGGAAACGGCTCAAACGATTTTCATCAAATTCAGTGGCTTCGGGGGCGATTAAACATTCTAGATAGGTTTCATATTTTAAAATGTATTTTTGTCCATAATTTCGGGCAATGAAAAACTGCTACTATATCACAAGAACACAAAGTTAAATGTCACCACAATCTGTAAAGTTATAATAGTTCAGGTGGGAAATCGGGCGGTCCCGTAAACAGAAGACCCAGGTTCGAAACCAGATTATTATTTTCCCTTTTTAGGGGTATTTTTTTTCATTCAACATATAGTACAAGAGGATGCCGCATACGTTATCTTTAGCCAATGTCTACTGGATATTTAGCTATATTAGCACATAGTACAGGCGCGTATCTAGCCTTTAAAAATTTTGGTGTACCACTCTATTTTTGGTCAAACGCTTTTCGCCGTATTAACTCGTGAATGATCGATTTAGTGTATTTCTACAAATGTCTTTCGTAATTTTAATATATATAAATTACGCGTCACATTGTTTGTCCGCGATGGTCTCCTAAACTACAGAACCGAATTTAATTAAAGTAGGCGTTTGTGTGTAATTTGGTTCAACTTGAGAGATAGAATAGTTTCTATTTAAATTAACAGCCTTTTTTCAAATTCTTCTCAAACTCGGCCACAGCAAACGTGGCTGAGTATGCATGTAAAATTAATGATTTTAAAACATTTATTTATGTATGTAGGGTATTGGTTATAACATTATCAGGTTTTCAATTTATATAGTTGTGGCTCGGCGCCTAGAGGCGCCGAGTCCCGGATGGCGCAACAACTAGGGGGTAACTTTTAATCGAGCATTTATTTTAAATATATTTTATATTAAAAAGATATAAAATATATTCAATACTAGTTGTATCCCACGACTTTGTTCGCGTAAAATTAGGTAAAAAAAAATTAAAGGTGATGATACATAGCCTATAAGCCTTCCTCGATAAATGGGCATTCGAACACTGAAAGAATTTTTCAAATCGGACCAGTAGTTCCTGAAACTAGTGCGTCAAATAAACAAACAAACTCTTCTGCTTTATATATTAATAGTATAGATACAGAGATAAAAACGAAAAACACGAAATATCGAAAACCGGGGCAACTAACATACAAAGATGAAATTTTGCAAGAAGGTAGTTTTAGCTATAATTATTAGCCCATGTATAGCCTGTAGCCCATGGGCTATATATCATCATATTGAGCGAGTTGGGACTTGAGAGAGTAATTTACTACATGTTACTTAACACAGAAAGCCATTAAGAAATCAAAATATCTAGCGCAATATCAATTTCTTTACTTTTTAATTTGTACATGTTATTTAGTTATGTAAAAAAAATGTTGGCTTTGCGTTATAAGGTAAGAGCCAAACAGAATCTATAATTTCCTAGTGATGACATACGGTAAATATACATTTAACTTTTATATTTCTTTAGCAGTGTAATATATTACACAAATTTTATTTGACACAAGAAATTGATCTTGATGGGTTTTTTTCTTGTTTATGTTACATGGGCCAAACGAATCGGCGGTTCACATAAGTGACTACCGACCATGGACATCTGCACCACCAGAAGGCTAGCAGATGCGTCGCCGGCCTGTAATGACGAGATTAGGCCACCGGGATGTTTTAAAAACCGTCCGAAACGCGACAACAACACCATCACTCTGTGAACTTGATTAAAATTAAATTTTATTATTGACGGTACTGTTTTGTTATTTATTGAGAAAAACTTAATTAATTAATTCAAATAATGACACGAATTTAAAATATTACTGGTATATACACAAGAAAACGAATATAAAGATGTACGTATTTTGTTCGATATGCATGTATCAATATCAATAACGCAAGAAAAATAGAATGAGGGCAAGTTTGGTTTTTTGACACGATACAAATTCATTTTCTTATCATATTGTATTATCGAAAACCTGCTTTCTGCTTCTTGAAATTCTGTTTCAATTGAAAAACATATAAAAAATTTAAAAAAATATTACTGGGCATAGTACACTATTAGTTTATTAAACATCGCTTTGTTATTAACAGATCATTGGGACAGACGTCCGTGTGTCATATAGTCCTGTATATATTTATTATGTATAATATGTGACTAGTTGAAGCCTGTGGCTTCGCTTACTCTGTCGCTTCGAAAAATTATTAAATTTTCTACATTCTTCATAATAAAGTGTTTTCGACGATGAGAAATCTGAACGGAAATTCTTTTTTCCTACAATAAAAGACTTGTCGGTGTATATAATTGTGCTTTTTTTGTTCACTTTATTGTACACATAAATATAATAGAAAAAGAAAAATACACAACGTAAATTAAAACTAGATAATGTAAGAATGTGTACAAAGGCAGCCCGCCTTTATATTTATATTTATTTCATATAGGAATCTAAAAGTGCCTAAGAGCTGTTTCGAATTAGTATTGTCTCCAGTTAAATTTAAACTACACGTAAAAAACACGCTTGTTCGTAAAGCGTATTATACTGTTGAAGACTGTATTAAAGATAAAACTATAATAATAATAAATATTAAATAAATGTATAGGACTATATGACACACGGACGTCTGTTCCTAAGGTAGAATTAATGCTTATATCGTGTCCTAGAATGAATACAACTGTATTGATATGTGTAGAAGTTAACTTTATAAACCTCTCAGGCTCGAGGTTCGAATCGAACCCGTAATTCCAGAGTACAACACAATATTACTGCCTATTGCTCAAACCAAACGAACGGAATTAATGACAAAGCATTGAAAATGGCTGCGGTCTAGGTGCCAATCCGGCGTACAAATCACTGCTATTACGTGGACAAGAGCGCAAAGCATTTTTTGTGCCACCCTATAATTACTTGTATTTTAACTTTATAAAAGGCACGAATTCCATTGCTCTATATTATAATAGTATTTTTTCTTGTTCACAAACAATTTAGATTTTAAAAAGCGCTCGTTATTTCATGGAAACCAAGAATTACCCTTTTCCAATGCTAAGTTTTATTTAAAGAGGCATCTTCAAGTCTTACTTTTTACGCCCATTCGAACATTATTATTGGTATTGGCAGAAAGCAAGGCACTGACCACAGCGCCAATATTTAAATGTTCAATAATTAGATTGTTTTCTTTTTTATCAAAATTGAAAAAGAAAGATTCAAATGATAAAAAATAGGAGTGTGTTTTAGACCACACGACTGAAGTAAAACTTCTTTAGCCCCATCCATATTTTCATAGTTTATTTAGATACAGGATGTAAAAGACATCGTACCGGTTACGCATCCCATGGGTTCAGTACGTGATACTAGACTCCGCCACGGGGAAATTTTTCATCAGCTTTTACTTAAAATATACAATTTTTAAAATTGAATACTGTATAAACCTTCAATATTTTGACATCAATCCGCAATGTAAATGAAACATAAAAGTACGTAACCGGAGTAGCACGAGCGGGTCGTTGACTTGTTTTGCGCGTCAACTTTTTGTTGACGATTGCTTCCCAATGTTCACGATACATTGCGCGCTCAAGAATGGAGAGGAAAAATGTTTTTAAACTCACCTGTACGTTGCCAAGCGAGGCGATCTGAATTTGCTGTATTTGACCAGACGGTGTCAGGACGTTGGCGACTTGTGGTTGCGCTTGCATCTGAAATGATTATCAAATTTTAACAAAAAACAAACCGACTTCAAATTTCAGAAATGGACCAATCTGAAATGGGGACTTGTAACAGCTGCAAAAACTATATTCTATATAAAAAAGTGCTCCGATATGGGGCTGTTACCTACTAGAAAGGAACACAAATAAAAAAAGGGTCATCAAAATCGGTTCAGCCAGTCGGAATATCCTAGGAGACAAACGTATTTTAAAAAGCAGTCGAATTGAGAACTTCCTTCCTTTTTAAGTCGATTGAAAGATGTAAATATTAAAGACAATATTTGAATTAATTATTCTTAACATTTAATTGAGTATCTCTTTAAAATCGAACCATCAGGGTTATAGGTAAGAGCTACTCAGCCTAGCGATCGACTCAAATACCGGTCACTGTTTAAGGTACAAACTCCTCTTCTCTCCTCCGGGAGAGAAGAGGAGTTTGTACCTTTTATATAAAAACTCGGAAGTTTTTATATGAAAAACGGATAGGCGATTTGATTATAAGCGACTACCAAATACCACGGAAGACTGCATTACCAGAAGCTTTCCAGGTATACAAAACGGCAGTTGTACCACCACAGCATCCAGAACTGGGAGACATTCAAATATACAATTACAATAATGAAATTTCAAGGAGGTAGTATATAGCGAGTAGACAAAAGACATCTAACTGATAGATTTAGGCGTTACTTTGCGGAAATCCATGACATGCATGAAAAACTAAACTACTTTGCTGTAATCCGCGAATGAATACGAGGGAAAATCGGTGTATTGCTGCAACCCGAAAGCTACACCACCGAATCCGCCACCAAAAAAACGTGTGCACAGTAGAGTAACAAATTTAGGGGGGGTTCCATTTTTTTAAAAATAATAGCTAATGAATAGGGCAACGCCTGAATGGCCATCGATAAAGTGTTCAGTTCAAAGCTCGACCCAGCCTAGTTTTCGTAGTTGTCATCTTTAACGGAAACTTCAAAAATTAGGTGTTTCTATACTCTTAAAAAATACGGAATAGTAAAAATTTGTCATCACTTTAGCATAAAAAAAGTTCAGTTTGTGGTCGCGTCTATTTATCGAATAAAAATCTTTACGTCACACTTTAGCATAATGTGAGTCAAGGATTACCTTATCTCCGGCAATGCGTAATGCGCGATTATGAATGATTGTACTGCGACATTCCATGGTATCGAACTATCTACGATAAAATAAAATAAAAGAAAAGAAAAGAAAAGAAAAGAAAAGAAAAGAAAAGAAAAGAAAAGAAAAGAAAAGAAAAGAATTTTGACTGCCGTACTATGTAAAATTATTATTTCACAAAACATTCCGCCAGATTCACGTTTAAGGAAAAAACATAAAAGAGATTCTGAAGTAAATTTTGACATAGTTATACGTCAGTTATATAATATTGTTTATACGTCATAATAACTCATAGGCTATAAATTATAAAGATATTGGGTGATTGTCCAAAATATAGCGATAAATGGCAAGTAAGTAGGAAAAAGTTCCGCTATGTGCGAGCTATTCTGGCGTGCGCCCCAAAAACCGTTAAGAGTTACACGTATATGGTGAAAGAAATGTTTATCTTAAATGGTTCTACAAAAAAACCCGCGACAGCGTATAACCATCGTGGAACGGGATCTTTTATGTTTAAGCCATTAACGCCCAATTAGTGAACCATTATGGACCGGGGATAATATTATAGCATAATTCGTTTTCTTCCGTGCACTCTTGGTAGAGCGGTCTTGTAGGACCGGGTTAAGTGGGGGAGGGGGGGTCTAAAGGGTCTCGAAACGTTTACCTATTTTATATACGGCACTTGTAACAAAAAAAAAACTATTTAACACTTTTCGCCTGTTTGTTTTATTTTACGAGTATTCTTTTAACGGTTTTGAAATATTGATGGATCTTCTAGAGGCAGATGGGTAATTTTATGTTAGCTTCTTTATTAATGGCAGAAATTTAGGAACAAAAATATGAATTTATTAAAATTATATCCTAAGTCATGGGTAACGGCTAATAATCCATAAAAGTAAAACTTTTAGTGATTTAATTTCCTGTCAACCTCTAGTGCATGCTCGTAGAATATATTTAACTACCTACAGCACGGTGCTTTTATAACGCGTTAATATTATCCTATAATAATACTTTATTATATATAATATTACATTATGTTTATTCGGGGCCGTGCAAACGCGTTGTACGAGAATAATCAAACGTGATTTGTAAGAGCATAAAAACATAGCATATAGATAAATGTCACTGCACTTATAATAGGTGACTACAGCATGGCCTCCACATATTTTGTATTATTGAATGATTCAATCTGACAGAAATTACAGCGTTTCTAATGAAGTTATTTTTTTTTTTGTTAAAATTGAATAGGAAACTGATGATCGAATACAAAAAATAAACAACGACAGCATTGATAAACGAACATGCTTTTTGCGGCTGTTTTTTTCTCTAATAAATATTTTTGTCAGTGTAATGAAAAGTTGTAATTGCAAATTGGATTCGACTGATGAGATCATTACGCCAACTCAGCGTACAACCTCTTTAATAATATTTGTTTGTATGAAAAACTAAACTAAAGTTGACTTTATGAATAACCTTTGCAGAGTCTATCTCCTGATGATGCTTCGGTGTCGAAGCGAAACGTGCGTTGAGGCACATCGGAAAGAATAATTACTATTTTATTATTAATTTACTATGTAATTATTAGTGGCCTGTTGGCGTAGTTGGCAGTGACCCAACACAGTGGTTGTGGGTTTGATTCTCGCCTGTAATCAGGGTGTATATGTATATAAGTATGTCGTTATACACACGCTTTCTATACAATTGTAAAACTTTGATTCTGCATATTTAGCTAGAACAGTTTAAACAATAGAAATAGCAATGTAGTTGAAAGAAAAGTACATTATGCTCCTTGCCGAAGTGAGTAATTAATGCTCTTGTGCATTAATGACTCCCTTTTCGCTTGGTGCAATAATCTACTCAAATAGGTTATTTGTGTTATACTAATTAAGAAATATAAAGTTGTACTGTTCCTTTTAACAATTGTAAATTATTTCTCACATAGCTCGCAAAATGGAAGACTGCCGAAGAAGTTGCAGCTTTGATTCGATCATTGCCAGTTGAAGAGCAGCGGAATTATCCCCCCTAGACGAAGAGAAGACCCGGCGGACAGGTGTAATCTTTTACGCCACCCCGTAGACCGATCCTATAGTGGTAACCACCAAAGACACGGAGATCTGGCTGAACGACCGCGATTGCGTCAAATGGAAGGTACTCGAAATTATATGGAGCAACGGAGTACCGGGTTACGGAAAGAGTACGAGGATAATAAACAACTTCCTCCCAGAAACAGACATCGTAATTGTCACGACGACGGAAGCAAAGAAGGATCTGAGAGAAAGAATCAGCAGCAGATTGGGAGCAACCGCCGCCAACAGATTGGGCACAATGGCCTCCGTTCTCGCGAACGGAGTTCAGGATCTCTAAGAACATAAGTCCTCTAGGCTGATAGCCGACGAAGCACTGATGCAACACTTCGGAGCCATTTTACTCATCTCGCGCATCGTAGGAGCCAAAAAGCTACTGATCACGGGAGACTAAACAGTCTCACAATTTATTTACATAATAACTTGGAGATACGTGTACTTTTATTCTATCACATTATTTAAATTCTTATTCTTTTACAAAATTGGTAATTAATTCTCAAAAAAAATAGCTGCATTATTATTTGTGATTTTAAAAAAAGGAGGTTATCAATTCAACGCGTATGTTTTTTTTTATGTTTGTTACCGCAGAACTATCGACTGGGTGCACCGATCTTGATGATTCTTGTCTCATTTGAAAGCTGGTGCTTCACGATTGGTCCCATATTAATTTAGACCAGGTCTGACGAAGGTTTCCACGAGAAAACAATAAAATTCTAAATTTTTATTAAGTATGTGCATAACAAATTGTCGAATAATCGAATGCTGGTAGACAGTTACTTATGTGTTGAAGTCGGTGCCATCTGCATCAATTTAGCGGAGAACCTATTTGGCTTGGTACGGACTTCAGCACATAGGAATTAAAAGCGATGAAATTATTTGCATTCTGTTCTTTTTACAGCTTTTTACTTGCAGTTTTATCAATACATTGCAAAAAAGGCGCTATCCAGCGATTAATTGTACACTGTGCCATAATGGTACCATAGAGTTATTATAGAGCTATAACTTTATGTGTTGTACCGTTACATTTAATTTTTTTTTACTCGAAGAGTATGACACAACTTACTATAATACCGGCGCCAGACATAGTTTCATTTAAATGATCATTTCAATGATCATGTAGTGTGATCGGGGACTTTGTATAGCTGCGCAATGTTTTGTTGAACTTTGTAGTCTTCAATGACAAAAATGCACAAACACTGACCTCTATCTAGAGCTGGCATAATGACGACTTTATGGAATAGTTCTCAGATTACGTAATAGGTCTTAAATAATCTAAAATATTTCAACGAATAGCCCATAAATATGAATTCATTTATAGAAACCCGTCGTATTTTTATATCATTTATCTTCTATAGAAATATAATAAATTGACTCTGTGTCGGGTTGATCTGCCTTTTTTTTAACAAAGGTTCTTGTTTATAAAAGTGATCACGGTGTTCGTTAGTGAGCAAGGGAATGATGAATTTTCTTTTTTTTTTTAATTAACTATCTGGGAGCCCTCACTTCACTTGCATGTTTTTATTCCCCTTTTCCCTTGGTCGTGGTATTACGCGTGAATGCCTGGACCGATTTTGTTAATTATTTTTGTCGTGTTTCTTATTGTCCGGAAAAGGTTTTTTGTCAAAGAAAAAAATGAGAAAATTGCGCGGAAAATAAGGAAATTTAGGAATACTATAATTAATATGGTGGTTAACTATTCTTCTAAGCCAAATTTTCATAAAAGTAGTTGGAAAAATCGACGGTAACTATCGATATTAACTATTTCATTGACAGAACGGGAACGGGAACGAGATATCAAATATAAACCAACCAGGTCACCCATCTATCACCGAGGCTAGAGGCTAGAGGCTACTTAACCTAGCGATCGACTCAAATTCCGACCGCTGATTAGGCCACGACCTCCTCAACCAACTAATCAGGTCTTAACCAACCTTTTTAAAAAAAAGAAGAAAAAAACACACAGTCGCTTATAACTTAGAGCACATATATTTATATGCGCAGTCACGAACCAACCACTATATCGCTAGTGTATATTTAAGTAATCTGTATGTTAACATAATATAACAACATACATTAACATATCCTGTAATAGTTATATACCTAGAAGTACATATTTGCAACCAGATATAAATTATTTTTAAATAAAAAGAAAACCGCCTTCAAAAACAAAAAGGGGAGGAACTAAAAAGCAAAAAATAAATAGTACTTTCATACGATTCAGTAGACACTTACTGATGTGCTGAAGTCGGTACCAATTTTAAAGTTAAACTTCTTTACACACGCTTGACCTTGAAGAGTTGGGAAGGGCGAATGCGTGGCGAGAGCGTTACGGAAGTGCATCATAGGGTGAGGCGAACGGAAGTTGAGAGGGACGTATAAGTTAAAGAAAACAACTTAATCAGTCGTTCAATCAAATGGCTAGCCTCATTGCTTTCGGCCATAGACTTTATTTGTCAAAGAAAGTTAGGTATTACTTTAGTTCTATCTAATATTTCCGTTTCCCGTCCTGATAAGCTTAAATCAAAAGCTTGTGCTAGGAGTGGGCGCGTAAATAGCCCAGCAGCGTTAGGATATGAACCGGTTACCTTGCGGAATTCAGTCCATTCTCTACCGATGAAGGAGACTGTATACTGTAAAAGCAATTTTTAATGAATCATTATTTAATTGAATTTACTTCAAATCATGCCTTATAACTTTCGAAAATTGCATTCTAGACTTATTACACACCTTCGCAGGAGCGCGCGTCTGAAGACGACCAGGTGCGCAAAAAACTCGAAGAGTTGAAGGCATCATACGAAGAAATGAAACTGCTTTCCGCGAAACGCCAACAGAGACTGCAGCAAAGCTTGAAGTACTTTAAGTGAGTATTCTAGTTCATTAGAGCATTTATATAAATAAAATTTATACAATCACTTTACAAGTTCAAAGATAGCAATTAATCCAACACTGATTCGAAAAGTTGAATTACCTAGCCATCAATCCAGCTAAATAAAATGTAAAAATTATAAAACTTGATTTCTCAGGTATTAAGCAACTTATGCGATGAATCAATGAATGGGTCCCACGTGCCTACCAAATACGAAGATCGGATACTTGAAAACCAGTGATAGAATTTGTCACCCATTCATCACCCGGCCGCGGTAAGAACTGCTTAACCTAGCGATTGTCTCAAATGCCGATCACAGATTAAGCTACGATCTCCTCATGAATGTGTTTTTAATATTATTAATCAAATAAAAATTAAAATGAAATTAATAAATAAAATAGAAGTTTATCAGTCATGCGCTGAAGTTGTGATACTTGGTGTGAATTTAATAAATAAACTGGATTTCATTAATACGAAAGACGAAGTGAGTAGTAAAATATCTGGTGAGTCATAGTTCAGTAGTTGCAGTCAATAAATAGGAATGTGTTTTTTTCCTCATTGCAGACCGCAAAGTGATTACACCAATGTCCATTCAACTGTTAGGTCATTTATTTATTTAAACTGAAGAAAATTCAGAAAAGTTGCCCGCTGTGTACGAAGTTTTAAACATAATGTGTGATTTGTGCGAAAAATCACATAACAATGCATACTAGAGATCGCTAGGTTGTCTAAATTCGCCCATAAGTCTATTGGCGTATCACAACGACGTATATTATTCTATTCAAAGAATAAGATTTGACAATTAATATAACGCCGGAGCCAGACATAGCTCAAAGTGGTTGTACCTTTTTGTCCTTGATGACTACAAAACTTTGCGCAGCTACACAAATTCACACTACATGATCATTCAAACGAAATTATGTCTGGCACCGGCATAACAAAATATTGTCAAGATTACGTATTTGACATCATCCAATATATGTGTGTGTAAATGTTTGTAAATCGTTTGGCGTTGGTGTGCGTGACGTTTTATTTTAATAATCTAATACATTAATATTGCAAATTTTAGAAAAATATTAGCATTCGCACACTATCCTTTGAATAAACTATAATTGTGCCAAATTTAATAGTCCTTTGTCTGCAAGTTTTCCACAATTTTTATCTAAAGCTTTCGCTTCGCGCACTAATATATAGATATTAATAAGTGAAGTAAAAACCTTCATTATCAATGAAACGAACGTTTACGATAAATGCGCGGATGGAGGAGTAAGTTTGGCACGATTATACTTTATATAGAAGAAGGCATTCGCAAATTGCTAATATTTTTTATAATATGCAATATTAATATATTAAATTAGTAAAATAAAATGATACGCACACTACTGCCAACCGATTTACGCACACATGTATAACTTTTACTATAAGATTGTAAGGCACAGACATGACGAAGGTAAAAATATTAACTATCAATTATTGCAATGTGTAAACAAAGAATCGAAATTTTGTATGTAATTTTAAATATGCATATATAATACGCAAATTTAAAGATTTGTGGCCGAATTTCGACCACTAGTCTAGTTTCTCTACATGGTATAAAATCTGTCTAGTAAATTATATTTAAAACTATTTTCATGTAACTTATTCCTAGCGTTGTCCCGGTCAAGTATCAGGGTCCACTTAGATTGTAGGATGTCGCTGTGAGGCGAGTTAAGATGACCGTTCGCCATCTGACGTCATCGTCGGAACCCCCACGATCTCTACCACCTTATTACTAATATGACAAAGTGACATTAATCAGGTCCTACTGTATTACGTGCCTTCCGAAACCCGGAGGAGTCCTGATATCAAATATAAATCAGTGGTCAGCGTCATTAATAATATCAATAATTCATTTACTTTTCCTTCACCAAACAGGATCTAATAATCCATTAGGAATTAATAGAAACTTAGATAAAATTCCTTTTCACCCATTTTTTACTTTCAAAGATTTAATTGGATTTACTATTTTAATTATATTATTAACTTTTTTAACTCTAATTAATCCTTATTTATTAGGAGATCCTGATAATTTTATCCCTGCAAATCCTTTAGTAACCCCAATTCATATTCAACCTGAATGATATTTCTTATTCGCATATGTAATTTTACGATCAATGCTATATAACTTCTCGCAGCAAGAGCTGCTTAACCTAGCGAACGACTCAAATACCGACCACTGATTAGGCCATGACCTCCTCCAAAAACTACATTTATTTAACGGTACATATTATTAAAAAAAGTAACGTTATCTATCAACAATAGTAGTGTTGTTTTTATAAATAGGAGGGTCGCCAAATTTGCTAGTTGGGTTTCCCCTAACGGCCTATCGGCAAATACTTCGTGATAAACACTTCTGAGAACTCGTCACAATGAACTTTGTAACCAAAATATCGTTGATACGTTAAACATATCAGTTTACGACTTATGGCGACAACAGGAAATGACAATTTTTTTTTAAATTTATAATACAAGTTCTTGAAGTTTTGCCTAAATTTCCGTTACCTCCAAATTATGATCGAGCAGGAAAAATTAATTATTTTTCATAAATCCGCGAACAAAGACAAGAAATAACATGGTCAAGACCGTGACACGCTTATGTAAGATGGTTCCGTATCTTATACGCGATGAAAGTATATGTTAAATAACTTCAAAAGTTGTTTTTCAACATCGCTCCGATAAATTGCCCTGGGTTTTTTTTTGCCTGCCATATCAACATGGAAAATTTCAAGTCTCTACATGTAATAGTTTCGAAATGCTAGAAGAAGGCGCCTTGCGGGCGGACAGATGAATGTACAGAGGGAAACTGTATGTGTTTTCTGTAGGACTACGGATCCCTAAATATCTACACTACCGACGCTGCTACCAAAGTACGCTAATTTTTTGATGTTACTTAACACACGTCTCGCTTCGAATCCGAACCACCATCAAGAGATGATGAGGGACTCTACAAATGTTTTTGTTAAGCTTTTTTATTGGTCTTTATTGTATAACCAATATAACATATAGTCATTTATTTTAATATTATCATTATATACTGAACTTGTCGTTTCCCGCGACATAGTCCGCGAGTCCTCTTTAATCTGGCGCTATCGAAAAATTCGTTCGTAACGGACGTTTACTAACTTTAAACTACGTCATGACAAATTTCATCTTTGTACAGCCCCCTCCTGGTCATGCAGATGTCCATGGGCGTTAGCAGGCACTTAACTGCCTGCTGCCTGCTCGTTTGCCCCATGTAACATGAAGAAAAAAGATTCCATTAGAATATACAAACAAAATTTTATCAAAATCGTTCCTGCGGTTTAGGAGGAGTAGGGTGGCATAGGCTGTACAGTTGATTTCTATATACAGTGCAACCTTACTATAACGAACCTCAATATAACGATTTCCTCGATTTAACAAATTTTCCATAATCTCCTTGAATTGTCCATAAGAGTCAATATAAAACATACCTTTACAATGTGAACATTTTTTGCGAACAACCTCTTCATAACGAATTTTCAACTATCAAGAAAAAATATTCATACCTCTAATTAACGAATTCGTCAACCTAAAACCTTTATATAAATTTCCCACCAATATATAACTCTTAATCTTATAGTATCTGATTCATGTCGCGACATGTTTCGCAAAACCAATGCCATTATATTCCGATTATTATCTTCAAAATCAATATAATTATTTGTATTCTAGCAGTGTAGGCACAGCTATGAAAATATAAGATAAGTTAGAAGTTATAAAATATTAAGAATTCAATTACAGAAATTATTTACACAGTAATAATTAATTCCTTTAATTGAATTCTTAATATTATTTACTAACATTATATAAATTATGTTAATGAATTTGAACTGAGTTTGAACTGAGAGAGATAGGCTTCTTGCGGGATCTTTTGTACACGCGAAAATCTAATCAACATATATTTTAAGAACGGAAAAAATATAATCTACAAATAAAAATATCAAAATTTTGAAAAATTTGTTTGTTATTACGTGTAATGAATATTTCGCTATTCTTTTTGTGTTATAACCTAATTATTCCATAGAGTAATTAAAGAAACTTTGCAGTTATATTACATTCGATATAATAATTAATCCTTGCGTATATGAGGCATGAATAGTCTGAAAATCTTGAATAGTCCTCAATGGTACTTCATGCCTCATGCCTCATGATTTCTTTTCTCAAAATCCGGCAACGCAAGAGATCATTCTGGCATAGCCGTTAACTATGATCGCCGGCAGACAGAGTTTTTTTTTTAATAAATGAATAAAATAATATTCATTTGGAAAGAACATAACTCTACCGATATTAAGTCTTAATTCAATACAGAACAGTTGTACCGCTTGTCGTTTAAAAAACACTATTGTATCTTCAAAATCCACAAATACATACAGTGCAACCTTAATATAACGTACCTCAATATAACGACTTCCTCGATTTAACATTTTTTTTTGTAATCCCCTTGAATTGTCCATAAGAGTCAACATAAAATATACCTTTACAATGCGAACATTTTTTGCGAACAACCTCTGTATAACGAATTTTCAACTATCAAAAAAAAGCATATTTCTTGTTTATTTATACTACAGTGGATTCAAGTTTAAACAAATAATTAAGCACATCATTGGCTAAGTCAAGTTGTTATCACTGTATATTCCTACCCTAATACTTGTGCCTGTGGTAGTTACCTTACCAAATATTTGTTGAGAAGTTTAGAGAGGAGAGGACAACAAACATATATATAGTCTATACAACCTATGCCCGCGACTTCGATCGCGTAAAATTACGTAAAAAAATGGATTCAGTTTTAGCGTTTTGGTATATATGCCTATAACCTTCCTCGATAAATGGGCTATCTAACAATGAAATAATTTTTCAAATCGGACCAGTAGTTCCTGAGATAAGCGCGTTCACGTAAACAAACAAACAAACTCTAGAGTATGGAGTATAGAGTATAGAGTATAGAGTATAGAGTATAGAGTATAGAGTATAGAGTATAGAGTATAGAGTATAGAGTATAGAGTATACTGTGTTAATTTTAGCGTGCCTTTGTTTCCGCTTTTTGGTCAGCACCTCGAACCAAGAATTGACATGAGATATTACTAAATGATAATATGTTACACTACTTATATTTTGTATCTTTATCTCTAAGTAGAACGCTCTTTTTTTTCATGTTATGTATCTGTGTGTTGTGCCGGAGGCACAGCTTCATTTGAACGATCATGTAGTGTGGCCGGGGACTTTGCATAGCTGCACACAGTTTTGTAGAAATTTTCAGGGACAAAAACTTTGATCTATGTCTGACGCCGGCATAACACAATTTTTAAAGTGTGCTCGTTAATCATACCACCAAATGTAATAGTTTTTTTTTTATATAATATAATAGAAAGTAGTGCCTCAGATGTTATAAAATAGGGATGTTAGGGAGGTTGGATTCCGATTCGGGAAGTTCGGAACCTCTGAATGATTCTATACGTTCGGTTCCTATAAATTATAGAACGTATAGTAAATCACCAGACGATTGGACTCCACAAATTGAATTATCAAATTAATACAGACTGCGTCCGTCGAAAACTAGGTCCAAATAATAAGGCCAATAAAACTTCTTTTTTAAGAGTTCGTCAACCTTTTCAGCGACTAATATACTACTTACTAGCTGTGCCCGCGACTTCCTCAGCGTAAAATTAGGTAAAAAAATAGATTCAATTTTAGCGTGATGATATATAGGTAGGCTAAAGCCTTCCTCGATAAATGGGGTATCTAACACTGAAATAATAAAAAAATTTTTTTTTTCTATATCGGACTAGTAGTTCCTGAGATTAGCGCGTTCAAGCAACATCTAGTAAATTAGAATTATGCCTAATTTCGTAATCCGTTTGTGCATTTTTCGTCAAATGGTACCGTAACTTTTTGGTTCATGTATATAGATACAATAAAAACAATGTTTAAAAAAAACATCAACTTGGTCCCGCTCTGTCTCTTGACAGTTTCCAAACTACCAGGAAAAGCTCATTATCATCCACAGCCCCTTCTATCTCACTGTAAGATATAGGTGTCTCCATTCGAACTATTTTACGGTCTTCAGCCAATCTGGACCAGTTTCTAAACTTAATTACTTGGCACATATTTGCAAATAGTCAAGGTAGAAAATCGATTTTAACTCGTATGCTGTATTATCGACACCATCATCAAATTATAGCACCGTACTGATTTTTTCTTAGAATGAAAATTACTTTGTATGAAGCCGCAAATAAAAATTAAAGAAAATCAGTGCAACGTATCTCGAACGCCGCTATACATCGCTGCCAAACAAAGCACTGTCCTGAATTTTTTATATTGACTCGAACACACGTTTCGCTTTAAAATAGACACATCATCAGGAGATAAAACTATTCAATAGGCTATTCGTAATTTAATTGCGGCATAGTGACAATGACCCGAGTTCCGTGATATCTGGTCACCCAAAAAGTACCTACACATCTATACAAATATACAAAGCTGAAGAGTTTGTTCGCTTGAAGGTCCTAATCTCAGGAACTACTGGTCCGATTTGAAAAATTCTTTTAGTGTTAGACAGCCCATTTATCGAGGCAGGCTATAGACTATATATTATCACGTTAAAATCGGATCAATTTTTTTTTACCTAATTTTACGCGGACGAATTCGCAGGCACCGCTAGTTCTTGTATTATGTCGACGCATAATAAAGAAAACTTAAAATTATATCAATGCACTTTCGGAAATTATATACGGCAATAACTCTTAAGTACTTACTTGCTATGATCGCTTTGAGCACATCAATCTGCAGTTCAAAGACGTTTCGATGAACGTACTGCACAAACGCATAGAAAGGCAGTGTGCGATATCCGAGGTAAGTGAAGAAAGAACTAAAAAGTACATTACTGTAAATCGATGAATAAATGAAATGAAAATGAAATGAAATTCGAAAGTAGTTTAGTTTCTCATAACCCCCCACTACCAGGATTTCCAAACTATTAGATTTAAAGACTTAAAACTTCCAATATTTATAGAACATGCTAAAAATTCTCTAGGAAAATTATTTTGAACGAAATCGGACAACAACTTTTGAAGTTATGTAACAAATACGTACTTATATCGCGTATCAGATACGGATCCCATATAAGCGTGTCTTGACCCGCTCTTGGTCACTTATACAATGTTACTTATTACGGTACACGTCTTATTGCTTGTAAATTGTACTATATTTTCGAAGAAAAGCCATTTTTACAGCCCGATCTTGGTGATCTGGTGGCTTGCGAACTTTACAATTTATTGAAATATTATGTTAAAATTATTTATAGATATTTATTTTTGTAGATATTTCAAAAAATAGACACCTAAAACTTTATGACTAAGCGTGCGATATATTTCTACCGAAACTTTCCTTTATTAAATCAAATTTATATCCTTTACCGCATTTAATTTCTCTGAATAAAAGCTGTATAATTTTTTAATAATATGGTTGGTTCTATACATTAAAATATACTTTAAAGTGTCTTCCCGGAAAGCTGCAGAATGTCTGATGAATCATGACAGAAAAAAAATCGAATATAAAATATAATGTAACTAATATTTGAAAATTATTATATTCGGTCGCCGTGACTTCCCTTTGCCATCATCTTACATCATAGTAAAATGTGCATATGTGTCTGTAAATCATTATTCAAGGATATTGTGTAATAGACTCTAAATGTAGTGGGATAAGATTTATTTTTGTGATCACCAGTTCCCGAGGAAAATCTTTTCTTTCCTTATTTTACTTACTACTTACATGTTTGGCAACTATTACAAAATAAATAAATTTCCGAGAAAATCAAATGCACAAATAAAATTCTGGGAGCAAGCAAAGTGGGGTTAGGGATAAAGCTATCTAAAACGATGTTGATAACAAACAGTGCAAAAAGTGAAATAACTATGAATGAGGAAATAATCATATACACAGAAATTTACATATATTTGAGTGAACTAATAGGGTTCAGCAAGAAATGCAATGAGCTAGAAGTGGATAGAAAAGCACAACAAACTCGAAGAAATACTGGTCTTTAAAAGAAATATTTAAATGCAACTTGTCCGTAACAATATTTAGACAAGAGTTATGAATTCATACCTAATACCATGTTTAACCTACACTTGCCAGATTTGGAAGTAAATATCAAAAATAGTCCCTTGTAAACGAGGAATACAGCGCAGTTAGATGTACTAAAGGATCCAAAAATAGGATAAATGGACAACGAGAGTAACATCCTGAATGGCCCACAAGGAAGGTACAAAAGACGAACCTGCACGAGATGGAATGATATAATTAAGACGGCTGGCCGCTAGATAGAACTAGCTAACGACAGAGACAAGTGGATATTTAGAGAAGGCATTTACCTGCGAAAAAGGGGAAACATATAGACAGAAGCAAAGATAGTTATATATTAAATTAATGCAAACACTTATTATAAATTTAATTATAAACTTTAAACAGTACATTAAGCCCAAACAATGTATACAGATAACTTGAAAATCTATGTAAATTGTGGAAGAAATAAAAAGTATTTTATGTATATATAGAATGAAAAAATAATTAATCAGAGCCTCTAGTTACAACGACGTAAGAAAACCTAAAAAAAATTTGCAAGACAATGTGGCAAATGTATCAGAGTATGAGAATATTTATAGAAAAGTGTATAATATATATCCTATGGTCAGTATTTTTTTGTAACATTTACTCTCAACTTATTCTGTGCCAATTTTGAATCACACTCTGAGCATTAAACCATAGAGTAAACATGTTACAACCAACCAAAATTGATAGCGCGTATTTCAAGAATTAACAAAATGATTTTTAAATCAAAGTAATAAATACAAGAGGCGAATAAAGTGTAAATCAAAAAGTAAAATCAAAGGCCACGCAATGTTTTTCAAAATAGCTTACGTTATTACATTGGCAATATATAATAATAACACTTCTTTAAAAGATATTCTATACATGGAGAAATAAATTAATCAAACGAAACATAAAGAAATAAGAAACATTGTCATATATGTATGTACGAATAAATATAGAAGTACAAGCGCGTAAAATTCAACTAATTTGAACAAGTTTATCATTTCCTTTATAATCATGGACATATCAAGGATAATATACAATATAATATTTGCAATGATCCTATCGAATATAAGTGCACTTATAAGATTCAACTTGCAATAAATTTACGTGGGAAAATGTCTAGGATTATAAGGGAAACACGAAGTAATCGTGCGATTGAGAAATGTCACCCGATCGTTGAGGATACACCTGACAATGGTGAGTTTTCTTTATACAATAAATGGCCAAGATCGTGTCAAGACACGCTTATATAGTAAGGTACCGTATCGGATACATGATTAATTTTTAAATAACTTCTAAAGTCGATGTCCGATTTCGCTCAAAGTAATTTTACTAATGAGTTTTAAGTGTGCTCGATCGACATGGAAAATTTCAAGTATCTGCATCTAATAGTTTTGAAATCCTAGGACGGGGATCTAATTGCGGGCGGACAGACAGACTTCGGACTGTCGGAGGAACGGTTAGACGGACAGAGTGAAACTATAATGGTTCCTTGTAGGGCTATGATACCCTAAAAAGGGAGCGAACGGGCAGGCGGTTCAATGGATACCACTCGATGTACTGATTCCTACGCCCATGAACAACGGAACTTCTCTATCAGAAGACTGCATTTTTTTGCCGCTCTTTGAGCAATTAATGTTTTTTTATATGAAGGATAATATTATTTACACTAATTAAGCATAGCAATGGGCTATCAATGGCTGACGATACGACGACGACGACGATGATGATGATGGTGATGATGATGATGGTGGTGGTGGTGGTGATGATGGTGATGGTGATGATAATGATGATGACGATGATGATGAAGCTTTTTGTAACGAAGTCAACATTGTTGATTATTGAAATATGTACAAAAAAGATAATTATATTATGTGCAATAATTTTTCGGGTGTTTTCGAACCGATCGCGATGGTTTCATAAATTCATAGAATGTTATTTTCTTTCGTTTATCTTCGCAGATCCCAACGATGATAAGAAGACTCGCATGAATTGGGTGGAATACCACCGTCTAGGTGTTATACACGATTTCTTAGATGACCTTGAACTTAACAACCCTTCCACGTGCACAGTTGGAATTATTGGAACGTCTCTTGAAGGCAGAGATTTAAAGGTGTGACGAATTAAATGTACTAGATATTGCTGCCTAGTCGAAATTCAGCCACAAACTTTAAATTTCCGCACCATATGCTTATTTTAAGCTATGTAGGAAATTTTTATTTTTAGTACAACGACATCTACTTCAAAATTTAATCACATTGAATGCCTTAGACGGCCCGACCTACAAATTGAATGGCGCTTTGAATCTCGACGATCAATTATAATGCACAATAATATGAACAGTGCGCTTTACGCCATTTTTGCACACACATATTGCGCAATTATGACCCTACACGATGCAGTGGAAAAATATAGTGCAATAAAAATTAAACTCGCTGAAACTTACGTTCAATCAACAATACGGTATACGGTCACCAAGGGGCCACCTTAATTAACAAAATACATTGTTATTTTGACACCATCCAAGAACTGTGAAGTGCTTACTTGTGTGTGTAAATCATTTGGCAATTGTGTTTGTTATGTTTTATTTTAATAATTTAACATATGTAATGGATGAGATTGGCCCAGGAAAGAGGAAGGTGGATCAGGAAGGGGGAGGCCTTTGCCCTACAGTGGGACACAACAGCCTAATAAAAAAAATAACATATTTATAATGCATATTTTATAACCTACAAGTTCTTCCGTCTTCGCAATTTTCGCAAAATGGTGCCAAAAGTTTTTGCTTCACTCATTAATATATTATATATATAATATAAATATTCTGTCCCATTGCTAGGCATCACTACCCTCTTCCCGTCTGTCTCTGTCTATATTTAGGATTTACCAGTTTTTGTAAATTTGTACAAAGTTGCACAAAAAATTAAAATTTTGTATAAATAAGCACATGGTACACAAATCTAAAGATTTATGGCTGAATTTCGATCAGCAGCCGATCACTACAAATTATTATCTGTAGTAAATTGTGGTAATCAATTTGTCATTCAGATTCTAAGGGTATCAAACACCAACGCTACCAACAAGGCGGTATGGATGGATGCTGGAATCCATGCCCGAGAATGGATCGCGCCTGCCGTAGCCACCTATGTCGCAAACCACATCGTTCACAACTTCACAACACTGCCAGCCAGCATGACCAATAAGGACTGGTAATTACAACCTTTTTTAGGGTTCTGTAGTCCTACAAGAAACCCTCATGTTCCACTGAGTCCAGCCGTCCTTCCCGGCCTTGGCAAAAGGATCCCCACTTTAGGTTTTCCAAACTATTTGACGTAGAGACTTGAAATCTTCCATGTTGATAGAACATGCTGAAAACTCATCAGGAAAATTATACAAGGGACAAGGCGTTTTATACAAAAAACTCCCTTTGAGGAGGTCGTGGACTACCATATTTTAATAAAAAAAATATTAACATTAGCACAACCTATCCTATATAAAATATAACTATGCCAAATTTTCTTACTACGCGCTAATCTCAGGAACTACAGGTTCGATTTGAAAAATTCTTTCAGTGTTAGATAGCCTATTTATCGAGGAAGGCTATATGCTATATATTATTGCGCTAAAATTCTTAACCTAATTTTATGCAGACGAAGTCGCGGGTAACAAATAGTGTTATTTATATAACAAATTGCGCCACGCAGGCTCAAAAACTTCATAAGCTTCCAGTAGGAAATATGCACAAATTATAAAATAAAGTGTATTTTTCAAAATGCACGTCTCTGCACGAAATTCCATTATTTTAAAGTGTGAAAGTAAAAATTAATTGCAACACATGTCTGTGTGTAGCGATTTTGTTTCAACGACTAAAAAGCCAATGATATTGATCGATGAGCGTGTATTCCGCCTGCATATTTTTTTGCATGTAGAGGTGAATACATTGGAAAGGCGTGCATTTTTAGACCGAACGCACTATATCTTGTCTATCTCTTGGCTTTAACGATTTAATTTATTCAGTCGATGTGCGACGATCGTGCCGGCACTGTAATTACAACACGCGAAAGGAATAGCTGCAGAATGTCAACTCTAACTCGAATCTATCTCCTAATTAAAGACTTTTACTCCCTATCTCACGTTGCCTTAACCTTTATTACTGGTATTTCACTACACTGATTCGTAGGTCAGGTTAAGTTCTACAAAAGAGACTCAATTTGGCTTCGCCTATTTAATTTCTTTACTAGATGTAATACTTTTAAGTTGAAAGTATCTTCTTATTGATATTTTTTTGTTTGAGATCGATAAGTAATAAGACTTTACTTACTGCACAAATGTTTAATTAATTCCACGTTCCACGCTCTCGGTTTTTGTGAGGTGTGTAAAAAACGTATCATCAATACTGAGGCCCTAGTAGGAACATTTCGAACCGTTCGAAGTCGAAGAGTCGACTGAATTTAGGTGGCATGTGTACTGTAAAAATTACGTGTATTTACAAGCGGTATGAACTAGACTGTTTTACACTATATAATTGTTTTGCGAACAAAATATGTCTCTTTAAGATGATAGGTAAATGCGACGGACATTTTATCGAGGGTATTATTGACCACAAGTTGTTACCCGCGTAAAATTAAGTGACAAAATTTAGCGTGACGATATATAGCTTGAAGTCTTCCTCGATAAATGGGTTTATCTAACACTGAAAGAATTTTTCAAATCGGAACAGCAGCTCCTGAGATTAGCGCGTTCCAACAAACAAACAAACAAACAAACTCTTCAGCTTTATATTTTAGTATAGATTAGGTTATAAGTGTCATTTTTGCGTTAATGGTATATATATGATATGATATTTACTGCATGGTACTGCATCATTTCGTGGAAGTTTTAGGTATACTGCTACCAAATGCTGGAACAATCTTCCTCCGCCTTCGCTGCGGCCGCCACCTCCGCCGTGGTCATACCGCTGATAGAAGACGGAGTACACCTCAAAATAGACAAGCCATTCGTCTTCTTCATTACCGACAATGAGTCGGGACTGGTTCTATTTGAGGGAAAGATCGCCGAGCCAACAGCGGTAGTTCCCGAGAAGAAAGAAGTTGTTCCGGAAAGGAAAGTGATTGGTAAAGATTCTATCACATTACTTTAAACTTACTTTTTACTAATGTATTTTACTTCACATTTTTTTAAATAAATTAGAGCTATATGACACACGGACGTCGGTTCCTAAGGTAGACAACTTAATGCCTGTAACCTGTGTTATAGGTAACAGCCGCCTGTTATTATTTAAATATATAAATACATACATATGGATAATACACCCAGACTCGAGGCGCGCATCGAACCCACGACCCCCGGAGCAGAGGGCAGGGTCACTGCCCACTGCGGCAACGGACCAACCGATCGCACAATAAGTTGACCTTGTAGTGCGTGGTCGAGTTGGAGTTTCAAATAAAATCGCTGCACACACTCAAACAACCGATGCGTTTAATATTTACGTTCACACTTATTAAAATAATCTATTTTACTGGAGACGCGTGCATTTTTAGACTAAGCTCACTATATACGAGTACGTATTTTGTAGATTGGAAATTTTCCTATTTCTTATCATTTTTCAGATTTTAATTTTCGCGAATGAAAGTGGGGATCTGTAGAATAGTTATTTTCATGAATGAACCTTGTATTTTAATACCTATAACTTATAAAGAAGATCCCTTGTAATCTAATAAACCGTTGTGCTAAATATATAAGGACAGGCAATATTTCAAAATGTGTTGTTGCAATTCACATTCTTTATTTGTATAAAGAAGCTGTTATGTAAGAGAAGATATATGTATGTATCTTAACCAATATTATCTATAAGTTATTCATCCTAAATTATTAATGGAAGAAAATGCTATTAATTTACGGATAGAAGTTTGATTAAATCCTCCAATAGATAAAATACTACGGAAAGTTTTTGTTTCACATATAAATATATAGATGGACCCATTTTTTTAAATTTATATTAGTTAAATTAAAAGTTCAAAATTATCAATCTTTTTAGCCATGAAAAGAGGAAGTTTCATGATGTATACTCATATAGATAGAACAATATATGCAAGGTAACTAGGCCTTTTTCTAGGAACTGATTGTAAAGGTATTAACTTGTCCTATAAATGTTGAACGTTTGTTGTTGTCTGTGTTTAGTCTATATTGTAAAATTCTATGTAAATATATAAGATATAATAAGATTCAGTTGTAAATATAATATATTTGTATGTCCATATTTATGTATATTTTGACAAAATACTTTTTTCAATATACTATAGTGAGACTACTTTCTTAGCGGATTTCTGGCAACCGGGAACTCCCACAAACCGAATTACAACGTGACAATAATACCGTCACTTAACCTGACAGCGTTGCCGCCACTTCACGTAGATCTTATATGAAGAAAGAGTTAAACAGACAGACAGCTACTTACTGTCAGTCATATCGGTCCTTTAAATCAGCAGCTTAATTTCAGACTTGACGTTGACAGCACCAAAAAGTGATTTTCCAATATTCCCATCATTACTACATATGGGCAAGAAGAATGTGGCAAGTAACAGGGTCGAGTTCTTAATTCTAGCTCAGCAGCTCAGGATCGAGGGTCGATTTTAATATCTTACGGAATTCCGGAATTCTCCGGTTCGTTCTCTGGTCTCCTTTAACCTAGCGTTATCCTGGTCTAGTACCAGGATCCGTTTTGCAGAGGATGTGGATGGGGACGAGTAAAGATGACAAACTGCCGTCTGACGTCATCCCCGGAACCGAGCGAAGCACGTCTTGAGTGTCCTAGAAAGTGATAAAGGTCTGGTTTCGGGGCACCGCACAGCCAAAGAACCGACGCGACGACTGGCCATGTAGCCTTGTAAACTTATTTGAAGTGGAAACGTCTTTAAGCGCGTTGCGCACTTTTTTGAGATTGAGAAAAAACATTCAGTTCGCGTCATCGTCGCCAAACGCTTTTATAACTGTGTTATGATAAAAGTGCCAAGTATTTATGGAATTAGTAGAACTCAAATCAACTTTAACTTTACTTTAACGTCATCAACACCTCTGACGATTCATGTTTACTTCTGCTGGGATTCCCGGAGAGCCATTGTATTAATTTTGTGCCTGATTTTATCATTAACGTAAGGTCATATTTTGTGATTGACGACAAACAAACTTAATGTTTGATTATCTATATTTTACACTAGAATGTCAAATATGTTATATGATATCTCTCCATTAAGGTGTAGGTTTAAGAGCACGCTCTTTATAGTGCTCACTGACACTCACCTTCACTGCCAGTGTTCCTTCCCCTGCCTAGCCCGATCCGACATGATCCTACCTAAAATAAATTGTAATATAACAGTGAGTTTTTAATGTATTATTTTATACAATAATGTAATCGTCTTTATTGAATACTAGCTGTTCCCAACGACTGCGTCCGCGTGTGCCACTCTTATCACTTAGAGGTTTTAAAATAGTTTTTGGATGAGGATTAATATTATGTTTATAAAAAGACCTTCACAAATAATACATTATTTTAGAACAAATTTGAGTAGCATAAAAAAGGTTATACCGAGCCAACCTTAAAAGATAGACATATGCTGTTGCAGACTTTTCAAATCGGATCTATACTTCCTGAGATTGGCGCGTTAAACAAACAAACAAACTCTTCAGCTTTATATATTAGTATAGATTATTTCACACTTAAACAATACCAGCACTTAACTTGAATACATTGCCGCCACTTCACGCCGATCTTATGTGTGAGAGAGGTACTGGTACCCGGACGCGCCGGCACAATTCTGCTGCAGACCTGAAGCACAGAAAGCCTGGCGCTATCTCTTAGGTACCGATAACATACAAATTTTAAATGAGTAAAATATATAATGCCAAACACACCTCTATTCGTAAGTCATTTTGAAAATGTCTCTATAAAAAAACTAAAAGTCTCTATAAAAAAATAACTTAAAGGGCATGACGACAAATTCTGAAAAAAAAAGGTTTATAACGTTTTCGAGTATGTACTATTGCCAAAAAGGTTTAAATTTCTGCCTAAATTAACGTTTTTATAGCAAAAGAAAACATTATAAATTTCAGGATTCAAATTCCCTCCAAAACACTCGAAGTTGTCATGACGTCACTTTATGTTAACTGTGCGGTCCACTAAATGACGATGAAGCGCGGGTGAAGCGCGGGTGAAGCGCGGGTGAAGCGCGGGTGTAGCGCAGCGTGTCAAGTGACCGGCGTGTTTCACCGGACGGCAGGGGATTCGAATTCGGCCGCATTCTCGCTCCTAATCGAAGCAATAAATAAATAAATGAAAACTAGTGTCGACCTCGTCGCGTAACAATGAACTGTCGACATAAACGAACAAGCGAGTCACCGTGTTACCGAAGGAATAAATTAAGAAAAACACCTAGTCATTTAAAAGGTTTCGTTCATGTAGAGATTTCAGAGAAAAGAGGTTGTTGTAAGAATTTCCATTAATACGTTCAGTAACAACCTATCAATATCACCCCATCCGATTCATCAATTCAATTGATAAGAAATAAAACTAAAGAAAAATGTGACAATAACAATTACAATATAGAGAAACTACATTACTGTGCTTAAACCCGAAAATAATTTAAAAACAGTAAGTCGGCACAATGCTTAAACCTGTGAGCTACATCGACACCACACCGTCACCGACACCAAACCACAGCACTGCGCAAATTTTTTGTACTTCACTGCATGTTTCATTTTGAAACCGAAGCATCACAGATTGACTCTACAGAGATTATAAACTTTTATAGAGTATGTTTATTTAATAAAAGGAAAAGCTTTGTCTTCTAAAAATAAAGATATGATTATTATACTGAATGTATATTATACATAAAACATACATTTTTGACATTTTATTCTTAATATGTAATTTTTTTGTACAAAATCGCATGTAAGTATTTTTTGTTTGTAAGTTTATGGAAAGTGATTTAGGAGAACTTGCGTAAATGTCTGCTGGAGCAAGTTCCGGTGCTAGAATTGGGCGGACATCCGCCACGGAGCAGGAACACGACATGTATAGCGACAGTTGCCGTGCGAGATGCCCTGGCGAGGTCGAGGCCGCCTCTAAGCGTGCCGCGGGCTGAAGGAAACGGAAGGAGCGAGCGCCGTCGCCCTACATTGTCGTCGCGCTGTATTCATGAGCCGACCGCTCTATATTTATAACGTTACCCAAACAGGATTCATATTCGATACGCTTGAGGTGACTAAAATAATACAAAGAAACTTTATAGATAACAAGTCAGTTTCGATTGTACTCGGTAAGTGAAAGGACGGATAGATATGTTCGGACCCCGACTCTTCTGGTCTCGTGGGGCCAACCGAATGATTGCAGAGAGTATTAGGTGTATTCCTGATATTTTAAAAAATAATCAATTGTTTGAGGAAAATGTTACTTTTTCATTAAATCGACCGTTCGCTACCTCTACTAACTGATAGCATATCTACATACCTTTAAGCCACAATGGTCGATCAGACAAAGAACTCTTATGTTAGAGAGTTGACATAGCTCAGCGGGTGGGATTGTCGAACCCCGTACCTTACGGATTTTATTCGATTCTCTGCCACTGCGTCATTAAGGCATAATTATGCACTTACGTAAGGCCATACGTAAGATTGTCAAGCCAGTAAGAGATTTGAATGACTAGACATGACGTAATGATGGTTGCGGGCGCTGATTCGGCATGTACATTCGCGAGGGGCGCTGGTTCAATTCAGGCCGAGAACGAATAATTGTTTATTTTTCTGCTCCTGGTAGTTTGATTAAATCTAACAGGAGCCTCCCGCCTATTTATACATGTTGTGAAATGTACTCTATTTATCCGATCGTGATGTGCGATGAGATGTTTGACAACTACTTAGGTTGTTGCTTCTCTATATATAATAGTCTTAAACTAATTTGTCAACAAACAAGCGCACGTAGTTCAAGCTAACGCCTTGATTAATATTTGAGCAAAGAATTTTAAAATCACTAAGACTATTCAAAGTGTACTGTTTTGTAAAACGTGAGGTGGTACAGACTTTGGACTACAGGAACTTTAACCAAAATTCCTGTAGTTTGGTTCTGGTGGAGGAGGTTTATATCAAAGAAAATAATAGAAGGGGTCTCGCCAGGGGGGAGGGTACAGTGTACTAACCTAACCTAACTCTAACACCTAAACATATTAAGAGTGACCTTCCTGTATTAAAAAATATACTAATTAACCCAAAGCATGAAATGGATGCAACGCTAATGTTTGTGGATATGTTTAGGAATGACGCAATAATCATGTACTAGTATTAATAAAGAGGGACCACGTGAACAACAAATCTAAAACAGATAACGATATTACACTGTCGTGTTCAGAGGCTATCGCGTCGGTCGTAACCTCTCAGGCTACTGATAGGGGTCTTCCGGTACAAATTCAAATTCAACAGTTCATTTATATACATTTATTTATAAAAAATTCCACTTTGTACAATATCAATTTGCAACAAGTAAGGTATCTTGAATATTTGTATCCTGGATAACTTGTGCTGAGATATACAGGTGCGGTGGCAGGCGCATGTACCGCGCAATACGATTATGTACAGTACGGTACGATAAGGTATCGCGCAGTACGTATGGTATCGTTAAGGTGAGGGCCTAGCATGAACTTTCCGAATCGAAGTAAGTCGACGAGTCGACTTTACTTAGGTTGAAAATGTTCGTGCTAAGCCCACGGCAGACCCCCAGCCTTTCAATTAGCATTGATTAATGGCGTGACACAGAATTACCAGTTACATATTAAGGATAGGTTTTTGAATATAAAATTTATAGTATAATATAAACAAATACGATAATATTAGGTAATAGTTTAAGTAGCGTTCAAATACATCCATATTATTTGTTGTAACTACGCAGCAATGTTATCATTAATCTCTATATAACCGATCACAAAGGACGCCTTTTTTGCTTTGGACCAAAATAATGCAGTAATTGCAGTATGAAATTTCTTTATTGCACTGTAGTTCATTAATGCACTGTCTTTTTATTTTGATATAAATTTACCACTGAGGTTTATGTCTCCCATTAAGTTTCACATAAAGTGTATGCGTTGGATCAAAAAGACACTGGCGGAAAATAAAAATGGCGGAATGCAAACCGAAAAAAGAATCAAACGGCGCGCATTCAAGAAAAGTAGGTTACGCACCTTGCTGAAGCGAGTTATTAATGCACTCGTGTTAATTTAGTGCCATATATATCTTTATTTGTTTAAAACATACGACTCATGCTAATGTTAATTACTCAATTTGCGTTCGTTCCACTAATCTACTAGGATATCCAAGGTACACTAAAATATACGGTTCAGTCAACGTACTAGATTGCTGTCGGTACAGGATATCTGTAGTCACTCCCTGGGCGAGAAGTGGAGCCGCACCCCGCCCAGCGGTTGCGTGACGAAGGAGCGCGGCTGGAACGCGAGCCGGGCCGGCGTGCCCTCCGCCACGCGCACGCGCCAGCGACGGAACACCGCCAGCAGCCCCGCCACCATCGGCATGCGCGAGAACCGGAGACCTGCCGAAAAAACGTCGTTTGAGTTGAGTGACTAGTGTGATATCGTATGTTTAAAAGGATAGGTAGTGGGACTGACTTTTGCTATTACTAATATTCTCGTAATGAAAAACAAATTAACTAGAGTTCATTTTTATTACAAAGCTTATGCTACGGACTGTGCATGAGCTCCTTATACAATTTGCGAAGTTCAAAAATAATTATATTGTTCATTCACCGCTGTACCGGAAAGAAAAGAACTAATGTGAGACGCATCCAAGTACATAACGTCTATTTTTACTTTCTGTTGAACGACTATATGCCCGCAGCTTCGCCCTCGTAAATGTCGAAAGGTCAGTAGATAATACCTCGGGTATTATGCGAATAGTTACTGTTTTATCCCTCGTAAAAAATATATTTTTTTTTGAATGACTATTATTATTTGTATAGCTATTTATTTTAAGTATGTTGTTTGTTTCCCAAATATTAATAAAATAAAAAAATAAAATAAAAGTCATCATGGCTACGCTTTGATACAATCTTATACTAGAATGTACACATGTGTGTGTAAATCGCTTGAGATTGGTGTGGGAAAGGTATTATTCTAATAATTTAATATTTTGCAGATTATAAAAAACATTAAAACTCGCACATCCACCTCTATATTAACTATAATTATGCTTAATTTCATACTCCTCCGTTCGCGCAATTTTCGTAAAATAGTACCGAAAGTTTTCGCTTCACGTATTTCCAATAATTTCATATCCAAAATGTCGGCTTACAGGTGATATAACCTTCAGGTAGTTTATCAGCAAGAAGTGAGGTAATATGACTCGGTAATATATGACGGCATCGTCTCCACTGATCAAGTTGGTAAGTAGTTTGCAGTTGGCGGTGCTTTGTAGATTTCAAGGACAAAAATGTACAAATACTTTGAGCTATGTCTGGCTCCGGTATTATACTGATCAAGAGAATTTTTTCTGAATCAGTGTCCTAATTATAAATAACTCGTTGTCACCCGCGACTTCATCCTCGTAAGATTAGGTGAACAATTTTAGCGTGATTATATATAGTGTTCCTCGATAAATGGGCTATCTAACGCTGAAAAAAAAATTCAAATCGGACCAGCAGTTCCTGAGATTAGCTTTTCAAGTATACAAACAAATAAACTCTTCACCTTTATATATTTGTAATAATTAAAAATAAATAAAAGCCTCTAAAATGTTAATATATTCTTTGTGACCATTCGTTATAAAAAAGTTATTTCTCGGTATACTTATTTCTATATCACGTTTTATCAAATAAGTGACAAACATACGTTGATTATGGCAGCTATAAGTTTTTGTATAAATGACTCTGTCGTAGTAATCTACTATTTTTAACTTGTCTATCAATTTATAAATTGTCTACAAGTTTATATAGAATGCTACATATAACACGATTAGTATAAGTCGTATTTGGGTTAAGGAGCAAGCGAAAAGGACATTTTAGTAGAATTTACAGTGAATGTGGATAAAAATCATGTAGTTAATAGTACCACTACGGATACATATCTCGATAAGATAAAAGCTTAAAAGTATGTATTATAAAGTAGTCATGCTATTTATTACTATTTAAGAGAAAATGATGCTTCTTACGAACCTGCACTCTAGTACGTTTAGCGGTCAAGGGACGTTGTTGTAGTCTCCGTTTCGGCGGTCGAGCGTCAGGTGGGGCGTGTGAGGTGCTGACGCCGAGTGGCACTTGTGACGCCCTTTTTATTTATATAGATTTTCATTAATATTTTCTACTTCAAGTCCCAGACGTATAAATGAAAGTGGTAAGTTAAATATTAAATGGCTTTTGATAATTAAATTGGTTATAAACAAAAATAAGCGTCTAAATAATTTCAACAGAATGTATAGATTTTTTATTTTTTCAAAAATTTTAAAATTAGATAGAAAACTTTTTTGCTAACAACAGCAGATTAAAATTGTCAAAGTATTGAGTTCATCAATATTATGTGTTACTAAAAGTTTTTTATGGAGTAAGTTATCAAAATAGTACATTATTGCACCGACCGCTAAGTGAGTCATTAATGAACGTGTCATATTTAGTATCAAAGTTTTACACCAGTATAGAATGCACGTCTTTTGTGTTCTTTTTTTCCGTTTTGAAGAAAAACTGTGCGGTAATGAAGTTTTATACAACATTATTGCACTGCTTTGCCTCTAAGCAGAAAAAGTGTCCCCTGCGATCGGTTATGCAGTGATTAATGATAAGATTAAGCTACAGTATGGTGAGATCTTACGTTTAAAAGTTATATTCAAAATTATTTCTTAAAACACCATCTACAGAAATGGCCTGATGTCATTTTTTATAAAATAATTAGAAAAAATGTTATATCGACCAACAGAGATTTTTGGTCTCAGATTTTGAATTTGATGAATTTTCGTTTAAAACTTTTCTTTTTGGTTTTATGATTAAAAATTATTCAACAAAATCTTATTTGAAACAAAAACTGGTAACTATTTTTTGTCCGACCTAGAGTTCGTCATATAAATCCTAAAAACCCCTTGAAAACTCTTTTTCCAAGATGGCAGCCGTAAGCGAAGTGTTGTAAAAACTTCAACTTAACTTTAAACTGACCCCTCCTATATATCTAAAAAAAGAAATTGCGTCCTCTAACAAATGTAACTTTTCAGTGGACTAACGGAACCTTGTCAGAAGTCAACAATGCAATACTTTTAATTAAACTGATAAACTTATTTTGCAGGTGTTCTTTTATTTCAATTTATATGTTTGTAATGCTCTACTGTGAAGTTGGGAATTTTGGGTTAAAACAATCTACGTGGGAGGTATCGATATCATCAGTCAGTTAAGTTTTCATAAAGGCCTTTAAATATATTCCATCTTACCAATGTTATCTAAGCCCTGATTCCTGTGCCAGTTAAAAAAACTGTGATACAGGAAAAAGAAAAAGTCTACTTAGAGATAAATATACAGATTATAAGCTGAGTACAGATTATCAGTAAACACATATTAAAGTTTATTCAGATTAAGTTATTTCAAGACCAATAGAGCTCTACCAAGAGTGTATCAAAGAAGAAGAAGAAGCGTTTAAGTATGAAATGCTCAGCAAAATGGCAAAGGTTGGATACAATTAGAATTCCTCCATCGCCTTTTTATCATCGAACCAGCAGGCGCCGTGCGGGTTTCCACCCTTACATTGTTGACATGCCGGCATCCTAGAGGCAAAAATTACCTTCATATACTATATACGTGTAACTCCAACGGTTTTTGCAGCGCACGCCAGAATAGCTCGCAGATGACAGAATTTTCGCCTACTAACTTTGACATTTATCGTTATATTTTGGACAATTCACACAATATCTTTATAATTTATAGCCTATGTGTTATTCTGATTTATAAACTATATTATTGTAAAGTTTTCCATTCAGTGGTTCTTCTATGAAAGAGCTTCAAACATACATCTATACATCCATGTGTACAAACTTTCGCGTTTATAATAAATAAGTAGGATTAACATTTGCGTGCACACTCTCCTCTATATCAATATTAATATATATAAAGCTGAAGAGTTTGTTTTATTTATTTACTTGAACGCTCTATTCTCAAAACTACTGGTCCGATTTGAAAAATTCTTATAGCCCATTTATCGAGGACGGCTATCTTTACGCTAAAATTCTCCACCACGTCACAATTATTCATCAAAACACAATTATTTCTATTATCTTAATTATTATTATTTTATTTATTCCGTGCGCAAACACTATCTTATCAGGGCCTTATTAAAACCATAAAAACTATGTTTAATACGGGTAGTAAATCAATAAATATATAATTACTATGATGATACTGCTTTTTACGGTGCCATAGTACTACTACAAGAAGCCCTTATAATTTCGCTCTGTCCGTCCGTCTGCCCATAAGGTGGTCCCCCCTAGCATTTCCGACCTATTAGACATGGAGACTTGAAATTTTCCATGTTCATAGAACATGCTAAAAACTCATTAGAAAAATTATCATGAACGAAATCGGACAACAACTTTTGAAGTTATTTAACAAATACGTTTATAGCGTCAGATACGGAACCTTTATATATAAGCGTGTCTTGACACGCTCTTGGCAATTTTTTTTTATGTACAACTTTCTCTATGGTTCCGGGGATGACGTCAGAGGGCAGTCGGTCATCTGAACTCGCCCCATAGCCACATCCTCCGCAATTTAAGCGGACCCTGGTAATAGACCGGGTTTATGCTAGGTAAAAGAATTTATAATTATGTAATTACGTCATTTATTTTATTAATGTTAAATAACTGAAGGTCTAGCACGAACATTCTCGATAGTTTTACCAACTTTTACGTTCGAAACCGAACGTCAAATAAAACGTTAATGCTACCGTTTTACATAACTTTGTTGCTGAATATTGCTAGCACGAATGAAATCAGAACTCGCACGTATCGAGACCTCGATCTTACGGCCACGTAAGTCTTGTAAAATGGAAACACGACACTTCATTTGACGTTTCTTTTCGAACTTAAAAGGAAGTAAAACTATCGAGAATGTTCGTTAGGCCCTCTGAACTGTTAGCGTTTCCGATACAAGATTTACGCTTAGTTGAACCAAAAATTTTAATATTTCTGCAGAAATTAACGTTTTTAAGCATAGAAACTATTAATATTTACGCCAAAATATTCGAAGTTGTCATGGCGTCACATTATGTTAACGGTGTATTCCACTAAGCGTCATCTCGACGTTTTCATCGTATCTTATTTTATCAGATAAATACAAACTTTACACAATTTCTGATTTCTGTCCAGATGCCTACTGCCCGAAAATAGTATGATACTGGCACAGGGTAAATATAAGTGTAAGAATGTTTAAAGACCTTTGCCCGGATTACAAACGGGTTTGAAAAAAAAGTCATCATTACAAATCAGATGTCGTTGAAGTCTTGACAAGCTATAAGTAGCATTTAAAGCCACTTTGAAAGTATTCTCTATTCTCTATAGAAATAAAAAGTTTTCTATCATAACAATATCAAATAAGAATATACACTTTTCTGTACATTAAATGGAAAAATAAGGTGGTGTCCATGGGCGCCGGTAGGCACTTCGGTGCCTGCTGCCTGCTCGTTTGCCCGCTTGTAACATAAAAAGAAAAAATACGCTTGGCATCCGCTATAGCACCCAGCATGACCTGTCTTGGTATTCTAGAAGATACCATGTGATGCAAATGGCCCAGCCACCGAATCCGTCTATATATGTATAGTATTATATGCATAATTATTGAATATATTTTTACGAAGAAGTATAAGATTTTCAACAGTCGAGTCAAATTAAATATCTTCATAGGGAGGTGGTGCGATGCCGGTTTTCGGCTTGGAATTTCACCCTTTGAAAATATATTGCAATTTTATATGGTGTATAAACAGCCAGGGAGGATTTTGAGGAGGTCGTAGCTAAATCAGTGTTAATAGTAGTTCTTACTTCGACGGGATGATAGATGGATGACCCACTCTAACACTGGTTTTCAATTACCCCTCTCCTCCGTCTTTCGGAAGGCACGTAAAACGGTGGGTTTCGATTAATGGCACTAAGTGATATTAGTCATGAGATTGTAGAGATTCCAGGAATAACGTCAGAAATGTAAGCGGACGATAGTGCTAGACTGGAATAAGGTTAGGTAGAAGAAAAGGCCAAGGAAGCTTTTGTTAATGCTAAAATAGAACATCAAAAGAATTCATAAGAGAGAACATCACATTATTAAAACTTCCCTATACGGTCTACTTTCACTACGAGCTAATTTATAGGTTTAGCGTCATAATACCATGAAATAGGCTGAACTGCCTCGAGGTATCGTGTAATAGAAGCGAAAGTTAGGCGTTGCAGATCTCGGTTACAGCTATTAGTTCGCCCCAGTTTTATACATTTTTCCACAGCCACTCGCAACAAACCTCGTTACAACTTTAAATTGACAATTCTTGGAGTAATGGCATGATATTATCTGGTATAAGTAGCGCTCCGTAGCGGCATAACTTCTTTCAAAGAGATAGAGGGTTATTCGTATGTCTTATGGATTCTTCTCCTTGTGCTCTTCTTCCACTCTGTTAAGGAACAGGATATCTCTCTCTTCATCTTTAAAATATCGTTCGGTATAATTGCAGTGTGGACTCTACTTATGGATAATACTGGCGGCATTGGAGATCACGCCAAAACTTGGAACAATACTTCCACCTCCTAGAAATCAAAGTCCTAGTCCTAGTAAATTGTAACGTTCGGGCATACAGCGTCTGCCGGGTCCGCTAGTAAAATATAAATTTGCTTTCTTTGTTGCATTAAATTGTCTTTAAAAACAATAAGAAATTCATTTTACTGCATTTAAATGCCTACCAAAAGTTCTAACTGATCTACGTAATAATTCTATGTTATTCCAATTCCAATAGAATACTACCTGTTCTGAAGCATCCGTGTGAATTTTGGATCACAATATTCTAAATTCGAGTAGGCGTCCTTTTACTAGTGTAAGCCGAACTGGCTGGTAACAAAGGTAAAAGCGGGGCCCCGGGCGATACCCAGTCGTGGGTCGCCTTTTAATTGAATTTCAACGAGTATTTGTGCAGTTGTCTAGTATGTTATTAGGTTAACCATATGTTCAGGATATCCTGGACTTATTCATATCATTATATCCAGGACTTTCTTAATAATCCGAGGAGTTGTTCCTACTTAAAACGACAGCTGTACTCCATCAAAGGAAATTTCGCCAGATATTAAAATTTCACCCTCATTATTTCGATAACCTAAATTCCACAACCGTGCAATTCTCTACAAACTTCATACCTCGCACAATTCTCAACACAGTTTTCAAATATTTAGTGACCTTCACGAAAAGAGCAAACTTATTCCTCAAAGACCGGCAACGAATCTGCGAGCCCTCTGGTGTTGCAACTGTCACTTAAGCGAATGCCATATAAATAAAAAATGCTATATAAATAATAATAATAAGAAAGAAAGAATTTTAACCAAGTCTAAATATCTACCACTTTACATAAATAAAAAGAAAACCGCTTCAAAACACACTAAGGAACTAAAAAGCAAAAAATAATTAGTACTTTCTTACGATTACTTACTAGACACCTACTCATGTGTTGAAGTTGCTACCATCTGCATCGGTTTAGCGGGGAAACTTATTGGCTTGGTACCGACTCCAACAATGTGATGAGTAATGAATATGCAGATAAATTTACAAGACCCTTTCCAGCATTGATTAGGTAAGTGTTAAACCCTTCCATAATATCATTTTCCGAATACCAAATTCTAAACCTAACAGAAATCGTATTCCCCTTGGTGAGAACGTGTTAATCTTCAGCCCCCAGCCGTTCTGAGGTGTATTAACAAACATTGTTCGAATGGAGCGAATGTTCCTAGGAATCCTAAGCGGTTTCCTCCTATCTACGTTATTGAAATCTAACTTGTCTATTGAACGCTTTGAACTGAATTTCAATATTTACAACCATATTTGACTTGTAACAATTTCACTGTACTGGCGAATTTCACTGCACGTAACTAATTCCATAAACATATGTAGCTCAACGGTTTTGATGTAACTTTTGTGTATTCACATACAGCTTCTTTAGCTTATACTACAGCTAGTATAACTGTGCCCGCAACTTCATTAGGTAAAAGAATGGTTTCAATTTTACCGTGAGGTTATATAACCTTCCTCGATAAACAGGCTATCTAACATTGAAAAAATTTTTCAAATCAGACCAGTAGTTTCTGAGGTAAGCGCGTTCAAGCAAACAAACAAACAAACTTATCAGCTTTATATAATAATGTAGATTATAAGAAAATGGGACTTAGAAATGAATTTAAGAGATACTATCTACACCCCGCGACTTTAGTGATTCTGTTAAATTTTGAGGGTTTTCATTATTTGTGCGGAACCCTATATTATTATTTTTTATTATTATATAATTATTTTTTCTTAAAATAAAGTAGTCTCCCGTCGAAATCGAACGTTTCGGAGATAAATCGTAACTGACAGACAAACAGACAGCCAGACAGTCTAATTTTATTCATATGTATAGATGAACGTCCCGTCGGTAGTTCCGAAATAATTAATCGGTTAGGTTGAATACGAACTATTGATCCCAAGCGTGGCTGCTCGATTTTCGTATTACGTTATACATACGTTTCGTATTACGTTTTGCAATCACGTATATTTTTTACGTAAGTGAAGAATTGCAAACGTAGTGGGCAGGAATGCCCGTACATAAGCTGATTTACGAGGGCGACCACTTCAGTCGCTTTTCTTGAAAACCAGCCAACAAGCCATTTTGCTTGCATCGTGTTTGTTTTCACGGAAAACTACTGGCAAATAAACTGTATTTTGAAATAACAATGGACCTAGTTTGAGTTGCTTTTACAAATTGTCATATTGTTTGTTTTCAAACGTCGAGTCCATAAACGTTAGTTCTCAAATAGTTTCCGATATAACAGACATCTATTTGAGAAACATTCTGTTTTGCTTCATGAAGAACTCCGCTCAAAGCATTTACATTTTATTGACTTGGCGCTAAAGAAAATATGCAGAAATGCTGAGCATACAAATAATTAATATTAAATTGACGGTGGAAAATGTTAATCTAGAAAATAGTATTTACTATATACAAGACTAGCTGGCTAGCTAGCTAGCTAGACTAGCGTAACATTAGACTTGACTTAGACCTCCTAGTTACTTTGGCGCTATCGTAAAATTTGTTCAAAGTAGATGTCGTACGTCCCGCGGTTTTCGAGATTTCATGTTAGGTACCTTTATCTTCTATAGATATAGATATAGATATATAGATATAGATATAGATATAGATATAGATATAGATATAGATATAGATATAGATATATAAGTCCTAAAAACAATGTACCTAACACCCTATGTACCTACAATTACGCAAATAAATATTTATGATTTATGATTTAAAAGAATTTCATTTATTACATCGATCGACTGCAAAAAAAGCCAAGGTTCTCTATTCGACAGTCTTTTTTTGTTTGTTACCTTAGAACTTCGGATTGGGTGAACTGATTTTAATGATTCTCACTTTATTTGAAAGCTAATGCTTCACGTGTGATCCGATTTCAATTTGGTGCAGTTCTGACAATTTGAAGTTGGTTTTTTTTTGTTAAAATTTTTTTATTACTGAATTTATTTATTTATTTTACAATTTATGTACCAACATAACACGTATAAAACTATGTAACAGAAAATTTTGTGAACAAAGGATGCCTTAACTCTTAAAAGAGATTTCTTCCAGAAACCCTTAAATAGTAGGAGATTAATGTGAAGAGAAGGGGTGTAGGTACAGTAATTTGAAAAGGGGACTTTTCCTTTTGTATGTAATGTAAGACAGTAATTAAATAACGTAATGTATTAATTAATTAATATGTAAGTAAATGTTTAATTATTATTACATGGTTGTAGCGCTAAGGGTAGGCGTTAGTGACTGGGCCACAGTTTTAATCTAACGATGAAATTTGTATCTAGGCATCTTTTAATGCACCAATAAACTTATTTTATTATTAAAAAAAGGTTAATGAACAAACTCTAATATTTTTAAATGTACTCCGTACCACATTAAAGTAGAATAAATAAAACTTTAAGAAATTTCAATTATTATGGCAGCTACTTTCTTTATGGTGATTCTTGTTTTAATGCCTACTCATATATATATATTTAACTATAAAGGCCTTCCGTTTAGATTTTTTTAACTCCGTAAAATAATCATAAAAATATTTACACACATTCAAAATATTGTAAGAATTAATACGTAATAGCATATGTCTGACAGACACAAAACTCTTTTATTATGATCGTCTTTAGTTCTTTTCAGCCTGCTTGTTTTAATATATCGCCATGCCGGAGCCATATATAGCTTCATTTGAATGATCATTTCAATGATCATGTAGTGTGGCCGAGGACTTTGTGTAACTGTACAAAGTTTTGTAGTACATTGTGGACTTCAAGGACAAAAATGTACTAACACTTTGAGCTATGTCTGGCTCCGGTTTTACATACACAGAAGACAAAGGACAAGATTAAATAGTTTAATGCTGTAGCCAGACATAGCTACATTTCAATAATCATGTAGTGTGGCTGGGGACTTTGTGTAGCTACGCAATGTTTTGTAGAACTTTTTAATCTTCAAGGACAAAAATATAGAAAAACTCTGAGCTATGTCTGGCTCTGGCGTAAAATGAAGTCGTTTCCCGGCCTTGTACGCGTAGATCTTTTAAACTGCATATCGGATAAAGGAAGACCCCGGGGGTGTAATAAGCATAATAAGCTTGGTATAGTAAAGACATAATTCCACCCCCTATTGATCATCCGAGAATACAATTATGTCTGTATGTACAGTTATGTATACAATTATATACGATTATGTATGTATTACGGACCTAAGTTACTCATTATTTTTAACATTTTATCATATACTAACATATAAAGCTGAAGAGCTTTTGTTTGTTTGCTTGATAATGCTAATCTCAGGAACTACGGGTTCGATTTGAAAAATTCTTTCAGTGTAAGATAGCCCATTTATCGAGAAAGGCTACTATAGGCTATATATCATCACGCTAAACATTTTCATCTAATTTTACGCGGACAAAGTCGCGGGGAACAACTAGTTTTATATAACAAGGGACAAACGAGTTGGCGGCGTGGGCACTTGAGTTGCAACATACGGGGCTCGAAGATGCGTCGAGGGACCCTCGCAGCAATGACAAATGCTACCAGCAAGTAAAAAACCCCTCCTAAGCGGTTTCTAATGGACCAGCTTATTGAATGTGAAGTTTGCACTAATTTTCTATTTTCTATATGCTCGTAATAAACGAAAAAGCGATTTAACTACCCTATCGGAAGGTTCACGGGTGCGTTGCCGGCTTTTAAGATTAGAGTTAGCGAAACAGCGGCGCAACAGTTGTCATTTATCAAGGAAACAGATCTTCCCCGCTCGCAGCAATGACAAATGCTACCAGCAAGTAAAAAACCCCTCCTAAGCGGTTTCTAATGGACCAGCTTATTGAATGCGAAGTTTGCACTAATTTTCTATGTTCTATATGCTCGTAATAAACGAAAAAGCGATTTAACTGCCCTATCCAAAGGCGTCTTTGTTCTTTTCTGAGGGTAGTTGGAGAAATGGACGCGTCTTCTCGGTAAGGAGATCCGTTTTTGTGAAGATAAAACAGCCTTCAATAATACCAAGGAACTAAAACGCAAAAAACAATTTGAATTTACATACGATTGAAGTCGGTACCATCGGTGTGGCGAGGAGCCTGTCTGGCCTGGTGTCGAAGTGTTAGGTGTTTAGTAATTCTTATGTAAATACCAATTATTTTCCCTTTTTAGTTCCCTGGCGCTTTTTGAAGGCGGTTTTTGTTAAATCAATATTTATTTTAATTTTTTTAATGTATAACGAATAAAGCGTCGATATATAATGTGTGTATAATTTTTTAGAATTTGGTTAATTTCTTAAAATACGCTTGACCGATTTCGTTAAAATTTAAATGGTACCACTTCTAAATAAATATCCACCAAACAACAAAAGAGTCATCAAATTGTAGACAAATCGCATAACATACATATAAAAAACATACAGACGAATTGAGAACCTCCTCCTGTTCTGATGACGGTTCAATAGATTGAAATAATTTTTCAAATCGACCAGTAGTTCCTGAGATGAGCGCGTTCAAGTAAACAAACAAACTTTTCAGCTTTATATATTAAGCATAGATTAATGAAAAACTAAATTTCATAAGTTAGCATTACGAGGCCTGTTTTGTTTGGCCAATTTTACTTTTTTTGACATCCATTCACAATGCAATCAATTTTTTTTTTCAAACGGTTGAAACTTCGCTGCTATGCAAATTTCTATTGTTAGATCTAATCATCACAATTTTGTTGAGTTTTGGGCATATGGCTTAAATGGACGTTCTGCGATTAGCGGTGGTCCATCGGAACTTAAAATTTGAAATTGTTCTCTGAGAAAAGACTTTGGAAGCCTCTGTTCTAGACTAAAATGAATCTCGTAATTTTGTAAACTGATATTGACAACAGGTTTAGATGAAGACATGTTTACGTTCGCATCGTATTTTATGACTTGTTTCATACCGTTGACTCCCCCTGCCCATTGTCACACAATACCAATTTCGGTGAACCCCCCTCCCCCCTAACGCGTGACATAATTTATGGATAACGCCTTATGCCAAATAGCTAGACGGCTTTAACTGCACGCGTTGGATTGGGTTGTATTTTTAAAACGCAGTCATTTTAGCGAAACAGAAAAAAAAATCCGAATATACCCAACTGCTGCGTCACCTACAGACAATTTCTAACAGTGAAATTAACTAACTCTATTATCTAAGTCTAATAAAACAAAAATAATAATAGAAACAAGTCCTGCCGTTTAGTAGCTCCTAGAGACGAATTTATTAGCATTCCATGGATTCACCGTGCGGGTGCCGGGTCCATCGCGTTGCAGAGGGAGGAACCACAGCCCTTTTTGATATATTATTTTATACACATATGTTTTGTATAATGAATTTATTTCAACGTACATGGAATAAAATCAAATACACAGTAATGAAATTTCACACATTACTACACTGTTTTGGTTCTGAGCAGAAAAGGCGTCCTTTCTGATCGGATGTGTAGTGATTAATTACTGCATTACTGCGTACTTTTTATTTTAATTTATGAAAAAGCTGTGTAGAGTCTATCTCCTGATGAGGATTCGGTGTCGAAGCGAAACGTACGTTGAAGCATATCGGAAAGTCAGTGTAATGCTTTGCTTTGGTGGCAGATTTCGCGTTACGGCATTGTAGCCATTTTCGCAGTGTACAAAGACCGTGCCTTCCCCCCGGGGGTCGTGGATCCGATTCCCGCCTCGAGTCTGGTTGTATTATCTATATGTATGAGTTTATATATTTCTAAAAAATAAAAATATTTGTGTATAACAGGCGTTTGTTACCTATAACACAGGCATTAAGTTGTCCACCTTAGGAACAGACGTCCGTGTGTCATATAGTCCTGTATATATTTAAGCCTGTCGCACCCGTAATATTATCTGTGAAAATATGCCTTCGATAAAAATAGTACATATATTTAATGACGAAAAAGAATTATTCTGTTAACTTCTACCATATTCAAAAGCAAATGAAAAAATATTGACATACTACTATGTGGCATTTGAACGGTTCACGGAGAAACGCACCTCGAAAGTTAAAGAGACCTGCGTTCATTTTTACCCTTAATATAAAATTTTAAGAAAAATTGTAGTAAACGAAATGAAAATAGGCCTCTTTGCTTCGAGCGATTTTTTAAATGTTGATACATAATTTTAGATTGAAAAAAAAGAAATCGTTCATTCTTGACTTTGCGTTGACTATAGTGTAGCGAATTAAAAATTCAACCCCATGTTACATTTATTGTTACTTTGCTTATTGCACACCAATATTTTGGGATTTATATTTTATATAAAAACACATGCATTAAATGAAATTTTAAAGTTTATTTCGCACTGTTTCCAAACTGTGCAGCCTCCAACCAATCTCCGCAGACCCCTCGCATCTCCCTAATCCATTCAAACTTTGTAAGAAACGAGGGATAATAGGATGACCCAGAGGCCAAACACGACTGGGCACTACTTGGCTTGTTGGGTAAGAAAGTACATCTTTACGATCCTTGAGGCGACCTCAACGTCCGTAAACATATTTGATGCCCGGCTTTGCTTATATTAGAACGCTAAAATGGGTTAAGAGGCTGTTTTCAAACTAAGAACAGAATATTTAAGCACCTTTGAACTTTTTGGTGTCCTTTATAACAGAAAAATTATAGCAGTTGTACAGTTCTACTTCTTATTTAAAAAATAAAACAATTTAAGAGGAGAAAAATTCGTAATCGCGGAATAAAATTTTGTTTATCTAAATAAATACGTATGATCATAATAGCACAAAAACTAGTAAACATCTCTGTAAAAGAAATATATAGGAACTACTTAACGAAGAATCTTTTATATAAAATCGGATGATTTATGTTGTGTATGTATGGATCCCTCAAACGGATGGACCGATTTAGATGATATCCAGCGATATTGTTAAGTTTTCTTTTATGTTACAAGGGGCAAATGAGTAAGCAGCTAAGTGCCTACTGATGCCCATGTACATCTGCATGACAAGGAGGCTAGCAGATGAGTTACTGGCCTTTAATGACGAGTTTAAGCCACCGGTAACTCTCACAAACTAAACTAGACGCGACAACAGTGAACTCTGAAGTGGCGGAAATGCTGTCACTTGACGTGACAGCATTGCCGCCACTTTACGTCGATTTTATGAGAGAAAGAGATACAGGTAACAATTCGGATGCAGATCAAAAGGACCGCAAGCTTAGCGCTATCTCTAATCAAGCTAGAGAAATTATCAAAAATAAATTATTTTCAATCGTTAAATATGTTTTGTTTGTTTTTGTTTTTTATATGTGGTCTTACGTTTTCCTTAAAATAATATAAACCTTGTCATAAGTGCAATGCGTGCGAAGCCGGGGCAAGTCGCTTGACAATGAACGAGTATATGGCATAGTTAAGGCTTTACACTTGTTACAAAATCCATAGGTACTTGAGTTAAATCACAATACCTTTGTATGAATCGAACCCGCGTTCAAATCACGCAATCATAGCGAGACTTACATCAAAACCTGTCCAACGTTCAAATTGTCAAAATGCCATTTCAGCGGAGTAGGGTCAATAGTATCGAATAATTCAATTCGTGTCCATTTTCCAATACACCGCCGCATTCTTTGAATACAATCAACTATATTCCATGTAAATATTTCGATAGAGACGCCTTTGTTGTGATACAAATTAAATTACCATATATTGACAACGTATTTTATACATTACATAAGTAGAATTCTACTGAACGGATGGAACTTTAATAATTAAAGTAATAATATACTACCGATTGCAAGAACATTCGATTTGGCTCTAATTAGAATTTAATCCGCTTAGTGAAATTCTACTCCATGTAATATTATATAGTCAATCGTATATGGTAATTATGATACACACATCACTCAGCAGACGTTGTCCTGCCCGAAGGTTGGGTTACTTCCTATTTTCTACATTCTATTATCCTATAATATTACTTATTATCCCCGTTTCCATTCCCGTCCCTTTTCCAGTTCCCGTCCCCGTATCCGTTCCCGTTCCTGTTCCCGTTCCTGTTCCCGTTCCCTTTCCCGTTCCGTATATTAGTATAGGCAAATAACCTAGATACCGACTGCAGTGCTATCTGCCGGGCTGATTTGAGAATCTAAACCATTCAGAGCGCCACCCTGCGTTTGCATACAAAGAAAGTCATTCAAACCGGTCCAGCCGTTAAGGAGAAGTTCAGTGACATACACGCGTACTGTAGAATTATATATATCAAGATAATTAATTACAAAATCTATAGAAAAATTTGTTGTTGGATATTTTGATGAAAGCTATGCGATTACGAGATTCATCGCAGACCGATTTATTCATAGCATTTTATGTAATTTAATTCAACTACAGACAAATGCACTAGCGTTACCAGAAGGCTTGCAGATGTGTTACCGGCCTTTGAGAAATAAGTTTCGAGAACATCGAAGCAGTTAGTTTGTTTACTTGTATCTCTACAAAGAGATTGTGGGGTTCCGACAACTTCAGACGTTACTCGATCATCTGAACTCACACAGCCACATCCAATTTAAGCGGCCGCTTGTACTAAACCGGGATAGAACTAGGTAAAATAGGAGCTGTTAGCTTTTTTGTCACCTTAATAATATAAAAAAAGAATTTTATGGCCATTATAGATGGTCATACCGCAACAGGACAGATTAGTACGCCGAAGCGATATCCCACTGTGTGAGCAACGGAATACACGCTGAGTCGTGACAACCGAAATGAGACAACGGTTCCGAAGGAAGAAGGCTTTGAATTTCGGCTATGGACAGTTTAATTCTGCTTCACAAATCTGTCGGTTCTATCATCAAATTTATTAAAAAAATACTGTTAAACAAAAAAAATCCAGACAAACTACAATATATCCTGAAGTGTATATACGTATGTGCAATGTAAATTCTTACTCATTTGTAACAATTAAATTGAATACTGAGATAAAGCGTAATTTATAACTGTATGATAAAATATTGTATTAAATTATCAACGAAACCTCAATAATATTTACGACTTCCCTCATAACTCGTTATATTATTATAATGGTTTATTTATTATTATACATTAATGATATTATTTATGTAAAAGGAAAGAACACTCATCTTTACATACACCAGAAAGTGATTCAAAAGTGTATTTTATGTAAAAAAATTCAAACATGGCCGAAGAATTATATTATATACTAGTTGCAACCCGCGAATTCGTCCGCATAAAATTAGGTGATCAATTCTAGCGTGATAATATATGTATAGCCTATAGCCTTCCACGATAAATAAGCTATATAACACTGAAAGAATTTTTCAAATCCGATCAGTACTTTCTGAGATTAGCGCGTTAAAGCAAACAAACAAACAATATCTTCAGTTTTATGTATTAAATATAAAATATAAGATTACATATAGAGGTAATATATAAATGCAAATTTATGTTTAAAATGACCAAATTAATTTGACAGATTTCACATGCAAAGTAAATTTGAAAATTTCAACTTTATATAGATATTAGAATAAGAATCCGTTTAGAAAAGTCTAAATTTTTTATATTTTACAGAAATACTTAATCCTAATTGGCCCGAGTGCTTAAAAAGCGTTGCGTTTAATCTCGGCGTTGGCGCTATTTTTGCATCGTCGATACAAAAATATGGCGTATACGTATTTAGCATAGCGTTGAAAATAGAACATTGCTCGATAGAAAAGCGTCGCGTTATTAAAACGTTGCCGCGTGAACAAAAACTTGGGAGTTTTATTTTTGAACGTTTTTTTAACGCGCGGTAAAAAATATTTCGTGCGAATGATGGCTTAAAGTCAAAGTCTAAGTCAAAATCTTTTTATAATTTCTTATGAACATCATGTGTATTGTTACGATTTTTTTTATCATATTATATAATATATATAAAATTGGTGACTTGAAAGCGACCTTTACAAAGGTTACTCGCGCCCTGCACTAAGAAGAGCCCGCAACAAACTCAGTCGGGTAATTTTTCTTGTCATCAAAAAGAGCTTAGCCTTGGAATTAAAACAAATCACGAATCAGTGTTAAAAACTCTCTCAATGCAAATGTTCTGGTAAAACGTTTATTTAAATGGGGTCCTTTGAATTTTCCATTTTATATTACATTTAAAAACTAACATTTACAAGGTGTATATTGTATTTAATTGTGAAGATATATTAATGGGTTACTATGTTACCAATATGTAAGCTATAAGTTCTATGTACCGATTGTCTTCCTTATAAAATAAAATAAAATAAAATAAAGTATGATTAAGGAAAATTGAAACATACATATGAATAATTGCGAAATTTAAATAGTGAATGAGTAAGATTTGTAATTTATCTACTGAAATAATTTAAGCTTATTGATAATTGCAAATTTAATGTTCTTTTTCAAGGTCAATCAATCTGGCTCATTCTCAATCTGCGATATCTTAAGGTAGTGGCTGGCCCGCTGGCGCAGTGGGCAGTGACTCTGCCTTCTGCTCCGGGGGTCGTGGGTTCGATTCCCACCTCGAGTCTGGTTGTATTATCCATATGTATGTAATTATATATTTCTAAAAAAATATATTTGTGTATAACAGGCGGCTGTTACCTATAACAACAAAAAAAATCCTAACCTTTTTCTCATCTATTCAAACATGCTGTATTGAATAGACAAAAATTACAATACAAACTGTATGTTGTACATTTATAAGAATACTCTGATACTTACTATTCTTCAGCCTCTTATTTTAACCATCAATGTACATTCAAACTCTTGTATCAAAATTGGTATTATTTATTTATATCCGAGTAGATTTTGCATATATGCTTCATGTTATATGTTATTCATCATACAACTGAAATAAAATAAATAAATCTTGTTTTATTGTATTCTGGAAATTTCTGAAAAAGCAACCAACCACCATACTGTTATGACCGCTACACACATATTACCAAACAGCAGCAAATAACTGCACAGGTTTATTGTTACGTTTGGATGGTGTTAATCTTCAGCAGAGAACTAAAGGTCAACGTCAATGTTGGAACCATGTGGAGTAACTAAGAACGTCCAATTCAACTGCCTTGCTCGCATCACAGGTGAAAGACCTTTGCTTATCATAAGATCATACTTTAGAACTTGACATTTCACCCTCAATATCTTCCCAGAGTCGATAGCAATCCGTGCGATTTTTAGTTATGTCTTGAATCGCATAATATCTTTGTGCAAACATTGCTTCTGTGTATCTGAAGAGGTGTTCAAGAGAAGAGGAGTTGTCCATTCGCCGGACAATCTTAATGCATAATCATAAATTTCTTAAGATATTCTTGTTCAAAATTTATATAGAAAACAAGTCGTTCCAGTTCGTTAAAATTGTTACCTTGGTAGCCAAAATGACAATCAAGTTTAACTGAAATCTTCAATTTCATTTCAATGTTCAATCAATGCGTTTATTGAATTTTTTTAACTTTGAATGCATTTAACATAATTATGATGGAATATAACTTTTAAAAAAAATTTATATATATTCTTTATAGGCACTGTTGGCTGTTCTATCTTATGTTAATCGCGTCACGTTTTATATTACAATAAACCACAGCATAACGTAGTTATTGATAATTTTAAGACGCTCCGCAAGAACTTTTGCGAATTGTTGCTGTTAGACTGCAAAGAAAGAACTGGAATTTAAATAACTTTTTCATCTGTGAGTCAATCGATTCTCTATTCACCTCTATTGCCTAGTTAAAAAAGGTAATTCCTGAAAAGCCAAGGTCTTTAAATACTCATAAAACGTTTCGGTTTATATTTTCAAATTTATAACGCATTACTTTAAAAAAATCCACTATTTTAAAGTGCGAAAGTAAATATTAATTGCAACACTTGCTTGTGTGTGTGCAGCGATTTATTGTAAGCTCATACTCAGCACGCATTGCAAGGTCAACTAATTAGCGGAGTTTTAGGGGTTTAAAGGACCGTGCATTTTTAGACAGTAGGCACACTAAGTGGATAGTTATGATTTTCTACTCAACCATAGTTGTTGCTAATGAAAAGTATGACCAAGTGGTACTTGCCACCTGAAAATTAAAAAAAAAATTCTAGATCAAACATATTTTATAAAAAGTTACCGCATCCGGTAAACTGGCCTGCTTACCGGGATCAATTGCATATCTAAACACATTCTTCAAAGCTGGCAAGACATTTCTGAACTTTTTGTGGTATTAAGGTTCTCGGTAGTTAGTCGGGGAGACCGTCTGGTCGGGTCCTTTTCCTCTTGTTTATAAAAAAACTTAAACTTTTAAAAAATTACATCAAGTTTTCGGAAATGTTCGAACAAACAGTAGAATCACGTAATACACAAGAATTACGTAGACTTGCGAATCGTACAGTCGTTTTAATGAGAAATGTAAGAAATATGCACACATATGTATTACATAAAAGAATTCAATCGTCGCTTTATTCGACGATTCAATGTGAGTCTAAACTAAAAAATCAGTCACTTAAAGATAAGTAAAGGAGCTGTTATTTTTACTCATCTTTTTTACCTGGTACCTGCCCACGGGTCCCAGTGACATCTCCACAAGGACTCAGGCATTATTAATAAGTACACGAAACTCTACTCAGAACCTCAGGTTTCATTCTTCAGAAAGTAATTTAGGTCTTACGGCCTTGGGATCTTCGTCTAAGTCTAATACGTGTTAAGATTTTATAATCAACCTGCCGGATAACCATTTCAGACTGTTCTTCATTAAATCTATTTTGTTTAAAATCGATTAAAGTTATTCGAACTGTCAATCATATTTCGTTACGAACTTACGACGCAGCACTTGTATTCTGTACGTAGTACTCTGTATATTTGACAGTTCCGTTTTCTCCGTTATGGAGTGGGTTGTGTTGCAATTAATCTAAAAAACATTGCGTATATACTTTCGCAATAGTTATGATTAATTGTGTAAAATGCAAATTCCGGTAAAAGGGACGTGCTCGTGGGTTCGATTCCCGCCTCGAGTCTGGCTGCCTTTATAAATATGTATATGTTTATATATTTCCACAAAAAATATATATTTGTGTATAACAGGCGTCTGTTACCTATAACACAGGCAATAGACGTTCGTGTGTCATATAGTCCTGTGTATATTTATTTATTATTATATTTATTATTTAGAGCTATGTACAAAATTTTTATTCTTAGCACAGCGACATTTATTTGACATTTTAATCACATTGAATGTCATATTTAATCAAATACGTTGTTATTTTGTCATGGTTGTCACGACTACGCTTGACAAATCTTTTAGTAAAATCCATACATGTGTGTGACAATTCATGTTAAAATTTAGTACAGGTAACACACTTCGCGACGGCTTAGCGACGTTGCCAAATTAGAGGCCTAGCCACGGTTGCAGCCTTTTTTATCGATAGTTCTTTTTTAATTTGAAAGCTGGTGCTTCTCTTGTAGTCGCATTACAATTTGATCCAGTCTGACAATTTTAAGTGTTTTTTTTTTATTAAATTGTAATAAAGATTAGTTTTGTCTTCGAAATGAAGCCGATTGAAAATGAACATGAGGTTAAAATTTCTTCCAAGGCCACGTAATTTATAATCGAAATTCGTTCTCGTATATCCCAATTTGAGTTGAAAACTAATTTTCCGTCCGTGTCCGAACTTTCGCAAATCAGTAAACTATTAGATATATTTTTTTAAAGTTTTATCACTTTCAATTTGATAGGATTTTTCATTAAAACTTTGTGTTTGAAATGTGCGATGTGTGTGATCATGCGAGATTTGCTACTGACCTTTACCTTGTAATATCTATTTGAGTATAACGGTCTTTAACTTTGAGTGCCCTCATAGTTCTACGGTGAATGCGGTCAGAAGGTGTAATATATTTACATGGTTAATTAAGTTTTTACATTTTCGTGGGGTTTATTAATTTATTTTTGTTATTATTAGATATTTAGTTGTTACTTGATTTTACTCTGTGTATTAAAACAAAGAATGTTACACACTAACTTTTTATGCATGCTGAGTTAGGCTAACTAGTAAGTGTTTTATACAATTTTAACACTTTAAATTGTTAATATTTTAAGTTTAGCATTAAGATATTTATTCCTATTTAAAAAAATCGACAGCACTAGTCTTTGTCACCCCACTCCCTCTAAGCTGTTGTGTATATTCCAAGGTGTTCTTAGATGGTTTACAGAAAAATTGGACCTAAAAGCCGGCAGTTGGCGCTGATGTTAGTATATAAACTAAATTAGGTCAAATTAAATTGTCCATGGGCGTCGGTAGTCACTTAGGTGAACCGCCTGCTCGTTTGCCCCTTGTTATATAAAAAAAAAAAAAAAATTTAGTATTTAATTCAAATAGTTTGTAAAGGTAATTTTGATAAACACAAGTCACTGAACATGTATTTATTAATATCCCTGTACATTTAAAAATAAACTATACTTACTATCAACACAGAATAATCAAAGGCAATATTTTAACCTTAAACTAGAGCATTTATTTTGACAAATATCCCAAATAATTGCACGAGTTCAGCAAGTACTAGGTTGTAATTTTTAAAACAAAGGTTAGATATATTTTCAAGTAAAAATAATAAAAACTTAACCTAACATCTGTCTCATCCAACGCATGCGTTCGATGTAACTAAAAATTCATACATACGCCCATTAATAATGCTAAACACCCAGAAAATGTATGTAAAATTGTGTAAAAAAAACACGGAAACGGACTTATTATGAGCGCATGCCCATTGCTGTACCTGTATCAAGTATTAAATACACACTTTCTACAAGTGCGTTGGTTATCTGATGTTCTGACATTTAAGCATGCACATACTCTCGTACATAAGTTGTTACGATTTAGAAATATTTTTTGGCTTGTAAACCTTTACATGAGTACCTCCTCATATATGTAAATAATACCAATATTAATAGTACTTTTATCTGGACAGGATTTCGAAACATTCTTCATTGGCGCTCCGCTCCTATTAGTGTTAGCGTAATGGTATATCGCTTATAGCCTTCCTCGATACATGGGCTATCTAAAACCGAAAGAATTTTTTGAATCGGACCAGTAGTTCCTGAGATTCGCGCGTTCAAGTAAACAAACTCTTCAGTTTTATATGTTAGTATAGATTATTGTTAAATGTCGTTATGACTTAGCTTTGGTGTCATTTAAAGGTCTTGTATAATTCCTCTTGTATAACTTAAAGGTCTAATAAATCTATGAATTGACATTACCAAGATTCAAATTTGAAACCATATGATTTTCATTGTACGTTTAATGATAGAGTCACTATTATATTTCTCAAGTGAGACAGTATGTAGAAATTTCTAGAAGAGATATTTTATATTACTATCACAGCGAGTCCCGAAGAGTATATTATGCTATAAAAATGTGAAAAAGTAAAGTAACTACCTAGAAGTAAAATATGTGAAGAATCGTGACAATTTAAAGAACCCTCGTAGTCACAGACGGACGCTACAATTTTATTCGCTCGTAAGAATAGAACCGTTTATGTGTCAGCGTTGAGGAGTGAATTGCGTTTTTGGCCGACGTAACACACATACCTAATTAAATCCACACCACACGACCAGGGCATAAAACGTGTCTTTTGAAGCAATGCGCCCGGTCGTCCATTCACAAGTTTGAAGTAATTAATTTGAATGGTAGAGCACAAAAGTGACAACGTGTTTGGGCGTTTTTGCCCCCCTTATGGGTGTACTGTTACTGCTAGCCGAGTTTCGAACTCGCCAACGGCTAACCTTGATGTGTACTTTCAGTTACGATGTCTATTTCGCACTCCTCTTGTTGCCACCGTCGTTTTATTTTGGCCGAGTAACTGACAAAAAATATCAATCAAAATTCTAGCACACGCGCCCGCGGGCGTTTGGGCTTACACGAGTAACGACGCCCCGTAAGATAGTGTATTGGACCGAAAGTTATTGGATCGCACGCCTTGATCTAAAATGATTCCAACGGATATCTCAACACAAGGTGTCCAAGTGAGATATCCAGAGACAGTAGAGTGCTAGATTTAGAATAGGTCAAGTCAAAAGGTGAGGGTTTACTGACGATACCAAGACGAGTTGTAATATGGTGCGGTGGAAACGATGTCCCAACGCCTCACGTCTTGCCCTATGTCCGTCAGATGTGGTCACTTTCTTGGCCGCTACTATATAACGACTAATTTTATGAAGTTTGCTATAGAAACCATAAGAAGAAGTAGTAGAGAGGTTTATATACGCTTCAGTTGGAGCAGATGTCCAAGGGCCGATAGTCGCTTGGAACCGCCTGTAATATACAAAAAAGTGTTTTATTTAAAAATAGTCTAACTGACAAGGCTTAATTCAAGTATATACCGACACCTAAATCCTCCTTGATACTTTAATTTTCAAATAAGTTTCCTATGCATAGTTAAAAAATACATCTATTTTAAAAATTCAATTTCAATTCAAATGATATTTTATTCAAATAGACTTTTAGAAGCTCTTTTGAATTTTCACACCATTTACACACAGTATTAATCAAAATCACATTACAAATCGAAAGAAATTTAATCACCTTATTTATCTCCTCATTATAAACTAATATCAAAAAATCCTTTAATAATAGATAAGTTTTAAATACAGTTAATAGTATCTCAGTATATATCGCAAATTTCTTACAATATGTAAAATAATCCAATAACTCGCTAATAGGTAAATAGATAAAACTTACTACTTAAATTGAGGTAACAATTTTTCGAAATGTTTTTTTAAGATTTTATTACATTGTGTTCAAAACAAAAATAATAATATTACAGAAATTTTATAGTCTATGGAACTAACTAGTTAGTTAACCTATGGAACTAGTAGTAGAGGTGACAAGTATTAAAACAAAAGAATTAGGGCTATAGTTAATCAATAAATCTCAATGTTGTAACCAAGTACCAATTTTTATTATATTAAATACTTTTAAAATAACTCTTTATATACATACATATAAAATAGTATATTTTACTTCAAACTGTGAAAACATCGATTTAAGAAAGTTAAAAAAGTTTTTATACCTCCCTTTTAAAAGGAAGCGTATAAATACGTCGTTTCTAAATTCAAATATTGTTTTGCAATCATAAGACTAAGAGGAATCACGCGACTGGTAAGTTCAGTGACTCCACCTTCGTCTCTGAGTTGGCAGGAAGCAATATTCGCGTTTGCAGAACCTGTTTGTGCACCCAATATTACCTGCACATAGAACTTTTTTTTTTTTGGTCACAACAACTACTCGGTCAGCGTACTCATATAAACATCATACAGACTCTCGACAATATATATATAAAAATCAATTGCTGTTCATTTGTCTCGCTAAAACCCAAACTTTGATTTGTTTTATTCCCTTTATTTCAGGGAAGGCTTATAAAAACAAAGAAAGAAAGGAAAACTTAAAAAAATACTTTAATGCCGGAGCCAGGTATAGCTTCATTTGAATGATCATTTCAATGATCATGTAGTGTGGTCGGGGACTTTGTGTAACTGTACAAAGTTTTATAGTCCTCTGTGAAATTCAAGGTCAAAAATATAGAAAGACCTTGGGTTATGTCTCGCTCTGGTTTAAAGCAATTAAAAATGCAGAATTGATAACTACTTCGTAATGCTTCCAATAGATGGCGTTCGTACTTGACCAAAGTTTGGATATATCTAAAATTATTATTTCACTACAGACGAGCCAACATACGGGCAAGACAACGTCTACTGGGTCCGCTAGTTTAAAATAAGTAATATATAATGCCACGCGAGATAAGAATCTCGTGCAAAAATCTCAACAATTCCGAAGAGCGCGGGAGTTTACAGTATTTTAAAGGCAACTTTCGGACAAAACGGTACGAGTCTGGCGGGTACAGTTAGCTCGTATAAATGTCGTCGTCCAAAGACGTCTGGTAATATAGATGAGCGCGGCTCTAGCCTGTGGTCGTGTACCGAATATTTGGATGCTGTAATATCCATTGTTACATAACAATTAGCAAGGGGGGGCGCCCCCCTCTTTCGCGGTAGCCACGGCCGCGCGCGGGGTCATTGGCAACGCGCCGCAAGCTGCCACTTAGGTTCAAGGGTATCTCGACTAGGGTTACATGACCACACCTGACCGCTGTATAGTCGACCAAGAAAGTGCTTTACCATTTTGGATGACAGCTCCTAGTTACAGAAAATTTTGCTAAGAGTTATTGTTAGAAGTTAATATAATACAAAACAAGCAAAATAAACCTTTTGACAAATTGAAGTGCAAACGACATTCGACCTTAGCGTGGCAAACCAATTTCTTGGTCGATTATAGAACCAGAGACGCGGCAAATTTCTTAGCACTGCACGGATTCAACGTATGATAGGTCCATCGCATTTAAAATTGTTGATTCAAATTCAAATAATATTTTATTCCAGTAGACTTTTACAAGCCTTTTGAAACGTCAAATATTTTAAAAGCTACTACTAATTCGGAAGAGGCGAGCCAGGAGAATAATGAGGAAGAAACTCGTTTGCCACTCTTTTAAAAATTGTTCTTACTACTCTTAGATTGTCTTGGTGGACGAGCGCTGCAACCATACATATATATATATATGCAATATGCAACACATATATATATAACGCACTGATAATGTAAGTTACGTTATGACAACTAGGAATGTTTTGGAGGGAATATTAATCCTTAAAATTAAAATGTTTTATTTTTCCTATAAAAACGCTACTTTTTAAAGAAATAGTATATTTTTTGGCAAAAGTAGATACTACAAGCCTATTATATAGACACTATAAGCCTATTTTTCAAAATTTGTCATCATACCTAATGGTAAATTATTCGATTAAATTAAAAAATACTGATAGCATACTTCATATACGAATAAAGATTAAAAATATAATAAAATGGCCTAGACCGTGTCAGGGGTAGCTTATATAGAAGGGTTTCGTATCTGATAGGCGATAAAGGTATTTGTTAAATAACTTCTATGTCAGACAATATACTTATTACACAAACAGAAGCATTTTTGAGGAGGTCGTGGCCTAATCAGTGGTCGGCATTTGAGTCGATCACTAAGTTAAGTTGCTCTGGCTCCATCGTAAGATTTTCAAACTATTTGATGAAAAGACTTGAAATTTTCCATGTTGACAAGACATACTAAAAACTCACTTGGAAAATTATTTTGAGCAACATCTGTTATTTAACAAATACGTTTATCGCATAACAGATAAGGAACCTTTCTATTGGCCTTTTAAATAAAATATTCTTTTAAGTTTTTCATTATTTCTTTTTCCTTTCAGTACAGACACAAAGTTTCATCGAAATCGTTTGTCGAAAAAAAAAAACAGCGACTAACTCGTTTTATACTAATTAGTTCTTAATTCGAACCACTTTATTTAATATTTGTATGAGCAAATTATCCATTCTAATATAATTAGAAAATGACACTTTTAGTTTTAAAAATTTACTTTACATTACCGAATCAAGTTTGAATTAGAGGTAGCGCCATGCTTGTAGCCGAATTGGGGTTATACATAATATTATGTTTTACATTTATGTTTAAAAGAGTTGCTAACGAGTTTCTTTCCGATTCCTATACGAGATGAATCAGTGGTACATTTTAAAATATTTGAATATTCAAAAGAGCTTATAATTCTAATTAAATAAAACATCTCCGATTTTATCTCGTTACAAATCTCTGAAATTCTCGGCTTTTATCCACTATAATATGTATGTTATTATAGATAACAACCGTCTCCTTCAATTGCTCTATTTATTGACGAAAACCACATTAAAATCCGTTGCGTAATTTAAAAAAAAACATCTAAACGTATAAAGACGGAAAGCGACTACATTTTATAATATAAAAAAGAGAGTGAAAGGAATAGAAAAGAAAGAGATAGAGTCAGCAAAGCGCGAGTGTATTAAAATTTATGTATATAATATATTAATATATATTTATATAACTTACGGATCCATTTAACCTACAGCGCACGCTAGTTAGCGATGGATTGGTTTCCAATAACATGGGCGTCGGTAGTAACTCCAATGAATCCCGCATGCTCGTTTGCCCCTTGCTTTATAAAAAATGAACATAAATCTTCCACAATATTTTAAAAACGATTCTTTATAAACCGATTTCACAACTTAAAAAGGGTTTTTAAGTTGATTGAAGTCAGGTGCCATTTTTTTTCTAATGTGACATACGATATTTTTGTAATAATTATTATTATCATGATTGGCGTTAATTTAAGAAGCGATAATTAGACTTAAATATAAATAAATATAGTGTTTTATAAATATAATGTGTTTAGGCAGCATAAGAATTAAAAAAAAATAGACGTTTACTTTTAGAATTAAACAAAAAATAAAGCCTCTTTAAGTTTTGTTGCGTAAAATGTAGATTTTCTACAGATTAATGTGGATTAAAAAAGCTGACTGTTTGGCAAAATTAAGCTGCAATCTGCATCAACCCTAATCTGTATTAAACAGGGTTTTTAATTCAAATATTATTGCGCTTATCTTAATTTTTTTACTTTAGTGTCTAAGAATGAATTATAGTACTGTTGGCTAAATTTTAATTTGGGGTTGATTCCTTGCTGTCATGGTTACGAGATTTTAATAAATCAACCTTTAATTTAGACAGGGAATAAGATTTATTCAACTTGCACAAAAGTTGATGTTTGTGACAAAATTATATAAAGAATCTGTGGTAATTTGTAATTTATACTTTCCTTTAGACGTAGATGTAGTTTTAAACTTAATATATACAAAAACTTATTTTAATATATTAAGATAAGAATTAACGCGATAAAGAAATTAAAGTCAGATTACAAAAATATCGTATTTCATTAAAGAAAAGATTTCTTTTTCGTAGATTATATATTTGATTGGTTAGATAAAATGTGCTAGCGCGACACCGTCCCTAATTAACAATATATCTCCAAAGGGGCTAATTCCGTAGCCTTCAGTTGGTTGCATACCATATTTCTCTCGTAAAATCTAAACACATGCAAAATCATATTTTTCTTCTAGCTTTGGATTAACAAAATATTGGACGAAACTTGAGGTTCCAAGCGTATTTTAATCAATACGACATTCAAGAAAAGAACATACTAACTTCCTAAAGACTGCCAACAAATCTGCTAGCCGAATGATGATGCAGTTGTCTATAGGAATCGATCATATCATTTATATTCCGCCATTTGCTCTCGTCAAAAACCGCGAGACCTACAATGATGAAATTTGGCAAGACAGAGACATCCGCTAAGAACGGATTTTTCGATAGGATCAGATTAAAGAAGTCTAAGAACAAGTTTAATTTGAGTTTAGGCGCGGATGAAGTTGCGGGAAACAGCTAGTAATTAATATATCTTTATTTTACCGTAGTATTGGCGAGACGATAAGCTATTCTCGCTGCATCGTGGGTTATACTTATGAGATAGACATATGCTCTCGCAGACTTTATTGCAGGTCTTTTAAAGATGTACAATTCTGTGGTACATTATTTTGTTCTATCTCGTAAGGTTGAGCCAGCGCATGCGATGTAAGCGAACAAAAATACGTTTTTTACGACATCTCGTTACAAATCATTGAAATTCTCGGCTTTTATCTTCTATAATATAAATGTATTATAGATATAAACCTTCTCCTTGAATCGCTCTGTTTATTGGTGAAAGCCGCATTAAAATCAGATACGCAGTTTGAAAGATCTGCGCGTACAACGCTGGGTGGCGACTTCATTTTATACTATGTTATGATAGTGCCATGCTATAATAACAGTCTGTCCAATGTACAGAATTTTGCCACGTACAGTGTTTTTATAAACATAAAGTTAGTTATTTCCCTAGTAGATTATTCATTCAATATCTCTGAAATAACCAATCGTTTATCTCCAAAGCATCCCAGCTGAAACGATTTTGCAACCCTCAAAAAAGAAGCATACAAGGAAAACAGACAGAAGGCATGACTGATTATAAACTTCTACCAACTGATTAAAAATGTAAATCATCGCCTATCAATATTAATAATAATACAAGACCCGCAGTTGCGTTGCCGGTCTTTATAAAATCTTGTTGGCAACATTATTATTATTGCTAAACAGTTTTAGGTGTCATTTTAGTCAGTACATAAGTTTAGACAAAAATTTTGCAATTGCAGTGTATGCAGTAAAGACTATTTAACTCTACATAGGAAGGTAAATTTTTAGTTTATGGCTCTTATCTATGGCCTATGGGCACAAATCTATGGCCTATGGGCACAAATCTATGGCCTATGGGCACAATTGATTTCGCCAATGTCACGTATTGACGACAAAATAGAGGAGATTGATCGGTATAAGTTGAAAGAAAAACTGTTCCTGATGTTTTGACTTTTTCTTCTTCTCCTTTACTATGTGTCCCTCATGGTAGTGGTGCCATGTTTTGAATGATATATTTTATTAATTTTTTTTTATTCTATTTCTGTTTCCCGGTTCTAATCCTTCCTCACCACTTTTAAGCCAAATCCGTAGCCTTTCTGAGTTATAATCTTTTATACTACAACTAAAAATGATAATAGACTAAAACGAAAAAGAAGCTGCTTTCAAATTTGTTGATAAACGGCATCTTAATGTATTCTTCTAGATAGTGCAGCTATAATAATTTCTTTACCTTTTATATGAAGATCTAATTTGCTTTCCAGAATAAAAAATCCCTTGACGAACAAACAAAAAGAGGTAGGATCTCTAACACCAATTTAAAATGTCGGACCTCTTCCGTATTTCGGAAGGCATGTAAAGCAGGGGGTCGACTAAAGTCGCTGAGTGATATTAGTCGTGAGAGTAGTTTGTAGTTAGTAGATATCCGCTAAGAATGGATTTTTGGGTAAAGCCAGATCAAGGAGGTATAAGGGCTCTTGCAATTTGAGGCAGACGAAGAAGAGAAGCAGCTAGCTCTATACATATAAGAACATCAAATTAAAGTGTCTCTGTGTATTAGTAAGTTCATAGTTATTACGTGTCGCTTAGACCTAAATCTTATTTTTCTTCTCGTTTTTTTTTGGATGGATTACAATCCATTCTGCGAAATGCTTCAAAGGAATGTATGTATGAATTCATATAAAAGCACATATAGAACAAAGAAATAAAACAAATTAATAATACGTGTTTATTTATACAACACATTTATATCACGTGTTAAGCCTAGATTGTTGTTTATTTCACAGCTTGTCTCAGTATTTAATAAATTGATTGTATTTATGGCAAATAGAACCCTATCATTCCACGATAAGGTCTGTAGTCGAATGGAGTTAAAGCAAGCTCTGTGAAGAACTGCCGAAATAAGCGATCGATAAAACTATGCAGTTTAGTCGACGATTTTTCATATATAGTTAAATCGCAACGATTTATGGATACGTGTGTAGCGAGCATTGGACGCATGCATTTTAATAGGATATTCTGATCACAATATTTTACTCCTTGTATTTGCAACCTGTCCTGTCCTTAAATGAAGAATAATAGATATTGTAATTAGTGTTCTTATATAGTCATAATGCATTTATTTTTTAATAGAATTGTCTTTCTTGATAAGTAACAGTTAGTTTAATCAATTTAGACTAAAAAATAATCGAACACTCAAATAATTCCTGACTTGATAACGAAATATCATTGTGTCCAGATAATTTCCGCTAAAAACGTATGAAATCATAACAAAATTGTTCCATTACTATTATTTTGATGAATTCTTGGTTTCATTTAAAAGAGTAGTGAAACAATTTTGATTAATCATAAACATGAAAGACATGCGTTGAACGTCTAGGGCATCAACGGTGGGCCTGTCTACAATTTTTTAGACGCAAATCGTTATTTGTATGAAGTTTTTTTTTTATAAAATTATTGAAATGTGCTTTTGAATGGACCCATTTTGAAATGTTGTTCAGAATGTTTTTCAGGGCACATTAGTACTTGTTGCAAGATGTCAGAGATTATTTCTCTTTAAAAAAAACTAAATTGATTAGACTACATAGACAGACCAGAGACTATGGCACGAAAAACCAATTAAAGATGACCGGGTCCCAAACCAAAATGTCAACTTGGAAAAACTGAAGAAAATATAAATGATTGGAACAAATCTACAAAAATGCATTTTTACGTTTCAAATATGAAATATGTTATCGTTGGAGCGGCTCCAGTTGGCTTGAAACTGTACAATTGCCGCAACACTCAATAAACTTTTCATCTTTCGCAAAATCACATATATGAAAAGAGAAACAAATTAAATTGAATGTGATGCGTGTATTAGATAATGTTAACTCAATTTACCGTTGTATGTGCAAAATTTTGTAAATTTTCTTATTTAATGGCCTGTTTGCATCATCTTTTAATGATGAGGTATCCCACAAGTTTCCGAGTTTTATATTATGTGAAAGCCATCAATTGTGCAATAGACGCAGCGATAAATATTTTAAACTTCTTTCTTCTTCCTTTGAGCCTTCTTTTAGAGGCTTTGGGCCAACTGTTGCATAATTACAGTAATTAATAAAGAATTTTTTTTGTTTTAGCGTTTAGGGTTCCGTACCTTCAAGGAAAATAAACAACCCTTATAGGATAGTTTTGTTGTCTGTCTGTATTTTAAGAACCTTTTTCTCGGGAAAGCGTAAAGCTATGAAGTTTAAATTACTACCAAATACT
>JANCMC010023813.1:2684-61541 GCA_024363005.1 Charaxes varanes | reverse complement strand
GATTATTCTCGTACAACGCGCCTATATGCGGTCCCGAATACGCATGTTTTTTTTTGTGTTACAAGGGACAAAGGAGCAGGCAGCTATGTGACTACTGACGCCCATGGACATCTGCACGACAGAGGGGCAAACAGATGCGTTGCCGGCCTTTAATAATATAATACTATCTATATCATATTATTATCTATTAAAGAATAATATGCATGCGTTATAAGAGCACCGTGTTACAGGGGGATTAAAGTATACAGACTACATTAAAGATAAAACTGCTTGAAGGTAAGTCGCTCCAGCTTTGTGCTTTCTAGTTAATATGGAAATGTATTAAATTCATTTTTTGTAAGGACTATCATTAAAAGTGTGACTAATCACTTTCTTGTTACATCTTCTCGTGGCTTTGACTTTCCCGAATCAATGGTAGATTTTATAATATGTAACGATACAAAACAGCTTGTAAAATTCTACTTGAGTAAAACCTCGTTCCGTTTGATTCACTCTGTAATCAGCATTCTACTGGTAGCATGATGTTGTTTATGCTATAAATGGACACGACAATAGCCCAATGAATTTAAGAACCGGTTCTTCAAACCCCAATTTTTGTCAGTCTTGAACTATTGAGACTGATTGAAATAATATTGAAATATAGGAAAATGCTACTTTTCATATGATTGGATAAATGCTTTAAGTACAATTAAAGTCGCATTTATATGTTTAATAGAAGAAAATACAGGCAAATAATTCAGGAAGCTTGGGCTGTGAAGTGACTGGTAAAGAATATATCCTTGTATATGGAGTACACTGTACTGTGTTAGTATTGGTAGCTAACGATTAAAGTAAAATTTAAATGCCGTACTTACAAGTGCGTGGTCTTTACAAGCAGACAAAGCGGCGACAGCATCAGGCCCACTGTGTAGGAAGTGGCACGAAGAGTCCACATTAGACAGGGGTACTTCTGGACCGCTATCTGACCACACTCGAAATTGTGGGGACACCAACTTTTTGTTTGGTATGAGTTGAAGATCAAAACTCCTGAAACATGAATAGCAATTTAAAATAACTCATGTACTTCATGAAATTGAAACTAGAATGGCCATGTCATGACCAAATTACAGTTGCACAATTCTTATACCGGAGCCAGGCATAGCTCGAAGTGTTTGTACATTTTTGTCCTTGAAGTCCACAAAGTTCTACAAAACTTTGTACAGTTACACAAAGTCCCCGACATACATGATCATTGAAATGATCATTCAAATGAAGTTATGCCTGTCTCCGGCATTTTACCCTCTTTCCCGAATACCTAGAAGAAATCTACTGAAAAACAAAGCCCCTCTCAGTTCTCTATATGGTCAAAGATCCATCCTGCTCTTTCGACGGACCTGCATTTAACGACTTAGATGCATCATACATCTCATAAGATAAAATTTTATTAACTACCTAAATCAAGGCTATAATCGATAATATTCTGTAAATTATAGAAAAAAGATTTCTTCATATTCATTCATTTTCACTACTTAGTTCACACGTTCCGTTCATATTCATTGCCATTCGTGGATGCAAGGAGTCCTCTGAAAATCAGTGCTAGGAATGGGATATTGTTGCGCAATTCTAACAAACGCTGAGAGGCCACACCTTTCTTTGGTACATCACACTGTACATGCTATAAATAAAACATAATATGCGATTACTTAATGTTAGTGTATAGTATTTTATATAAATCTATGTATAGTGTCATGTTCTTAAATAAATGGCAAAGAGAAGGCATGGAAATATAGAAACAAAGTACCTTATGATTCCATTAAAAGATTACTGTCGATGCTGTCTGTGCCTGGATTAAACAAGGGTGGTAAAAAACGCTACAGGGCTTTTATCTGGTACCTACTGTCAAAGTCAAAGCTTGCTATAACACGTTTTCAAAATATGAGATTATCAAAATCATCTCGGTAGGAAATAGGCTTTGTTTTTTACATAATGTTAGGATATCCTGTCTTTCATTTATATAAAAATAAATAAAATAAAAATAAAAAATGTTTTATTCGGTAGCGTGCAACGAAACAAAAGCAAAAAATCTTTAGTATGACATATAAACTAGAAAATAATACATGCTACAGAAAAGCTCTAGGAGCTGCTTTTCAGTCTCCGCCTGATTACCAGTGCTGCCACACAGACGCGTGAAATTACAATATGAAACGATACAAGGAAAATTAACTTACAACCTCGCAAGCCTCTTTGAATGTAAAGCTGCGGCTCTATAGTTCTATCTATGTAAATATTATTTATTTTATAAAAAAAACATTTAAAAGTCGATTCTAAATCGATTTACGAGGATTGGACATTGCTATCTTTAATGCCGGAGTCAGACATAGCTTCATTTGAATGATCGTTTCAATGATCATGTAGTGTGCCCGGGATCTTTGTGTTGCTGCATAAAGTTTTGTAGAACTTTGTAGTCTTCAAGGACAAAAATGTATAAACACTTTGAGCTATGTGTGGCTCCGGCATAAGCCACTCAAGAAAAGTAAGAAGCTAACTAGTAAATGTGGTCGTGTTTGAAACTTTATTCAGTACTAGTTGTTACCCGCGACTTCATCCATGTAAAATTAGGGAAAAAATGTTGTGGAAAAAAAGTTAAATTAACACCAATAAATATAGAAATAAATTGAATTTTTAATAAATAAGGATGATAGATGGTAACTTACAACCACTTACTTTTTACAAGTTTCATTCTATAGCCACCGAAGTTTTGTAAGGTGGACTATAACACTTTAACGTCCGATAGCGTGAAACATATTTTAAATTATATAAAGAATTTAATATTTAAAAACTTATAAGTTTCAAATATTGTTTATATTTAAAAAATACCAATGAATAAATAGGTTTTTAGGTATTAAACAAAGACGTTCTTTTAAGATATTAAATTTAAACCTTTAAAACGAGGGGAGAATACTTGAATGGAGAGTAGCGCACCCTCACAAAAAGATAAAGAGCCTCATGAGACAAGTGGGATATAGAATGTGTATTATATAGTGGTATCCCTCGAGTGCTATATCTAAAACAAGATGACTTCCGGAACCAGATACACTAACTAAAAATTTCTTTTATATAAATTATTATTTAAATATTATTTCAAATTTCTATTACAATACTAAATATAATAATGTAACGATAATACATTAAAGTAACTAACGTGCCTCTCTGTCGCTTGCTACACGCTCTCGCTTGCATGCTCACTCAGATGGAACGTGACAATGAGTCATGCATTTACATGCGCGCAGCCGGCGTTCATGGATTTATAAGATGTTATCCAGTCAAAAAAAGCATGTTTAAAATCCCAAAGTGGTGAAGCAGATATTTACAAGTATTTACGAACAATTTTGGCTGTAGCATACAACAGAATGTTTCGAATACTCGAACTAGTTTCGCAATTCTTACAACCGTTACTTCATATGGACTTATACTGACGTGTGGACTCCATACAATGCAGTGGGAACTCGTACCGGGAATCCGAAGCGCAAAATTAAACAAAAAAGACTTATTCACTGTTATCCTTTCGTAAGAAACTCGCGTTTGCCTGCAGTTTCACTTGGGTTCTATATATAAAATAGCTGTAACCCATTCAAAAAAAGAACACAATGCTTTCCGTTGATACACATTTGAAACGTCGTCCATATTATGATGAGCTCCGCGATACGAGCTTAAAAGTCGATATCTGTTAGTTTGTCATGAAAACCTTGAAGATATTCCATTTTATTCTTTACTCATTGGTTTTTTTAATATTATTAATCGTTTTTTATTGTGCTCCACGCTCAAAAAACAAGTTTTATTCGTTGACTAAGATTATTTTTACATAAAGCTATTTAACAGTAAAAATTGACGTTTCAAAGTCATTTATTTTAATGCCTTATGATAATTGAAACTGAAAGCTTATAATATTATATAGAATATTACAAGTTTCAAATCTTAATTTTTTAACTTAACAACTAACGAATTTATATGTAAAAATTTTGCAATTTACCTGCCAAATAGGCCGTTACAATAAAAAAATTATGACACTTCAAATTTTTCGATTTAGTTTCATTATTAGAGCAAAGTACTGGTTCAGTGGATTGTTTAGAAAAAAGCCATAGTAAAAGGAAAATGTTAATCAATTCCGTGACCATGAAATACAATGAAAGACTCTTTGTTTCACAAAGGTCACAGCGGAACTGTGGCATCAGCCTTTGGTACGCTTCCTGGTTAACGATCGGTATTGTTAGGGTCCAGCACGTAATTTCACCCACATAAAGGAAATCAGAGGGCCTAGCACGAACATTCTCGATAGTTTTACGTACGAAACGAAACGTCACATAAAGGTTCGTGCTTCCATTTCACACTTATATGGCCGTAACGTCGAGGATTCGATACATGCGAGTTCTGATTTTATTCGTATTATAATATTTTGCAACAAAGTTGTGTAAAACGTTTGCATTATTGTTTCATTTAACGTTCGGTTTGAAACGTAAAAGTAAGCAAAACTATGGAAAATGTTATATGGTATCGCGTTAGGCCTCCGAAACGGCTCGACCGATTTTCATGAAATTTTGCGTGCATATTGGCTAGGGTTGAGAATCGGTCAACATCTGTTTTTCATACTTCTAAGTGATAAGGGTCGCCCACGCGGACGAAGTCGCGGTCGTACAGCTAGTTATATATATTAATACACAATGTAAGAATGTTTATATAAATTTTGAAACACAGCTATCCACGGTTCAACTCTTTAGAAAAATATTTTAGAAAAAGTGTTGCGACGAGGCTGCCTTCATCGTCTACGCTGAGTTAATTGCTTCCTTGACAAAGACATAGATCGTATCGGTTCGTAAAAAAATATGTTTACATAAAGTACTTATATCAACAAAAGCAGCGGTCGGCATCGGATGTCCCGCAGGCCGCAAGTGGCCCACGACCCGTCTTTTTATGGCCCGCGATGGTTTTTTAAATAACAATATAATTCTGATAAATAGATAATATTTACACCGACACGCCCTCAGCCGACGTACCAAATAAACTTTACACGTGTTCACCGAAGCCACTTACAACCTTCATAACACTTCGGTGTTAAACATGGTTTACTGACGTCATTAACCGACATAAAAAAGGAAGTTTTAACTATATTGTGCGATTTTTTGTGTATTTAATATTTCTGCATTTCGGTTAAGGGATGAATGTTTTTGTGATTTAGGTATTCGCTGTTACAATTAATATATTCGTCTTATAAGACGTTGTAATTTAAAGAAATATATATTTTCCAAAAATAAACTATAAACTTCTATTTTTTTCCTTGGAATCTTTTGTTACTATCAATCCAAAAACAATCACACTAAAACATTAAGAAGACATAATGAAAATAAAAAAAAAATATGACAAATATAAACTTATACGAAAAATCGATACCTACCACGTAAGTTGTTGTAACTACAAAGTCCCAGCTCTACAGTAGAGGTAACCAGCCCTCTCCCCTAACCGGCAGAATTGATAAATACATAGTTTTCCTATTTACTTAAGAAGCTATCAAAGCTACAGAACAAAATAGTATTGAAATAATAGTAATAAAAACAGTAATACAAAGCATGCATGTTTTATTCGTGTGGGAATGTGTTTGTGTATCTGTATATGTGTGTATGTTGTGTGTTTGGAGTGCCGATATTTATGAATCTTTAAAAATATATAAAACAGTTTTGTAAAATGCTATAAAGATAGATAATTTATAAAAGATTTAAAATAGTTATTGTAGTAGATCTGCTATTTATTCATAAGCGCTCATGAAATGGCGAATCCAAATATAGAAATTATATTAAAACTATTACAAACCATAGGCTGACCGTAACATTATATTAGATCGTTTTCAACTCAGTAAATAATACCAGTATTTCCACGTATGTCGTAAAAGGCAACAAAGGTATTATTAATCTGGATACGTTTAATATCATCACAATATTCTTGTGTATATTAATAAAACATTTGTTTTTTTTTATTAGGCGATGAATGATTCTGAAAATGATTTGTTTAATTGTCTTTATTGTTGATTTTCTTGTGATTTTTATTGATTAAAATATTCTGTACCAGTAAATAATAAATACAAATATTAAGTATTTACTAAATACATTATTCGTTATTTGTTACATTATGTTTTAATTTTATTATTAAAACATTAATATTGAAGAGAACAGTATTTTAATTATCTTTAAGGTCATTTGTATATAATGTTGCGTGCTTCATGTAGCAAATTGTCAAGTTATAATGTAAGTAATCAGCGAGTATTATAATTTTCATTTTATCATTAAAAGTATTAAAGAAATTCAATAGTACGGGTCCGAACCTTGGCGCACTCCTTTCAGTAAATCAAAAAGAATTTCTATTTCAAATATGAGTCTGCTCTACTCCGCGCCCCTGTCACCATTATACAAGATTATCCCTTATGTAGATTAGATGTTGCTCAAGGATCTCGGCTGTATATCATTTTAATGTAGCGTTTCGTGTAATTTAGGGGGTGAAGTTTTTTTTTTGTGTAGCAGCAATAGCAGTGGCTTTGTGAGTCGAACTCTATCTTAATATTATGATGTTTTTTTATACCGACGCTTTAGTATCCTTTAGGCATAATATATTTTTTTTAGGTACGCGTAAATAAACCGCATTATCGTGGTCATGCGGTATACAGATATAAGTAGTGGTAGCACCATGCGTGTACCCGAATTGGGCCGGCGCGACCGGGAACTAGTACCTCTTTCTTACATAAGATCGGCGTGAAACGGCGGCAATGCTGTCACGTCGAGTGATGGTATTGTAGTTCGGTTTGTGAGACTTCCCGCTGGCCTAAACTTGTCATAAAAGGCCGGCAACGCATCTGCTTGTCTCCTGGTTGTACAGATGTCCATGGGCGTCAGTAAGCACTTAGCTGCCTGCTCGTTTGCCCCCCTTGTAACATAAAAAAAATACAGGACATGGTCGTATGGTGGGAATTAATCTAGTTAATAATATAATAAAAGTTAGAGCTTGGAAAATTCCAGACTTGGCTCAACTTAAGTACCTGAACTTTGTTCCGCGCAACTGTAGGTTAGAACTGAATAGCCAAAAATATGGACTTTGGAAGAACAGACTTCGGGCTGTAGAGAGCTGTAAAAGAAGAAGAAGATAAATCGTACTACGATTTTTTGGACACTTGAGAAGAATTAGGAGTTTGTGAAAGGCATACTAATGTGGTAAGTGTTAGGCGAGGAATGAAAAGTGGGAGCGTAGGTCGAAATGCTCACCCACCGTAAAGAAAGATCTCCAGCCCGGGTTAGATGGAGCTGACCAGGGCAGCTGCGCCTCGCCGACTGCTGATCGTAGGGAGGTCTATATATAGTGATCGTACGTAGAAACTTCGCTAGCGTGAGTTGGGTTTTGTATGGTAAGCGACAGCATTTGTACCACATCCGTCGATCTGTCCGTTCAGCGCCATCTAGTTTTGCTTTGGCGTAACCTTTTCACTCGACATCATCGCCATGTCGATATGTATCGGTGGCTACTAGTTGATCTTAGAATTAGGTTTTGCATCTGTATGCTATGCAGCATGTTATCCTGACAGGTGCAAGGCCTAGCCTGTCAGGATCGTACAGGAATTATTTGGCATACATCCGCAAATAAAAAATCTGAAAATTTATGCAGCGCGGTTCGAATGCTACATTCCAAAACTAAGCACTAACTTTCTGTCAAGCACTCAACCCATGTTTCATTTCAAAACCGGAGGATAATTTTTTGGCAACAACTTGTTTTCGAATAAAACCTTTTGCGAAATTAGAGCCTATCTACTGACAGATTCTGCAAAGGTTGTTTTCTCGTAAAAGATGTTCGAATAGAATAAAGATAATACGGTCACAAACTTGCATTTCAAGCATGATAGTTGCAGCATAAAATGGAAAACAAATTTATTAAGATAGGCCGTTGTGCCACCCATTGTCATATAGAGGACAAATACAAACTTCTACGAGGCTTCTCCCACCAATGGTTAGGTAGGCCGAGGAAAAGGTGGCGCGACGTCTTGGACTCCTTTGCGGGAAAGGAGTGGCTTGGTTTGGCTCTGGATAGAGGAGAGTGGTCTAAGAGAGGGGAGGCCTTTGTCCAGCAGTGGCGCATTACAGGCTAATTTATAAAAATGAAGAAGAATTCATCTTTTTCCTTCCATTTCGGAGTATATAGAGGTCGGAGTCAAGAATAAGCAGCAGTTTGGAAATAACCTTTTAAACGTTTACCAATAATCCGCGCCATAAACTCCACGAGACCGCAATATTGTGTGGATTACTGGAAAGGTCAACTTATAAACTAGTGTAAGTACTACCTTAATGTAAGTATCTATAACTTGTCTTTATTACAAGTTATAAGGGTTTACCTGATCCTCATTAAATGTTCACGTGAGGAACGCTCGCTCTTAAATGGATTAGGATCAGATTTATGACTGTTTGGTACCTATGTAGTTATTGGTAAATGGATAGACGTTCCACCTGATGATGGCACCCATAGGCTTAATTAATAGATAATTTCTCGACTTCTTATTTCTAGCGTTATCCCGGTTAAGTACCAGGGTTCGCTTAAGTTGTAGAGGATGTGTCTGTGGGGCGAGTTAAGATGACCGATTGCCATCTGATGTCATCCTCGGAACCCTCACGATCTCTACAACATTACGACTGATATCATAAAGTGACATTAATCGGGTGCCACTGTTTTACGTGTCTTCCGAAACACTGAGGAGGTAGGATATTAAATATAAACCAGTGCTGAATGGGTCACCCATCTATCACTCAGTCGCAGCAAGAACAACTTAGCCTAGCGATCGATCGACTCAAATGTCGACCACATTAGGCCATGACGTCCTGAGATGATTTGTGGGCTTTTGAATGAAAAATAACTGTCTTAAGGATCTTAAAAGTAGTTAAATTGTACTTTTTCGGAAAAAAACAAAGGTGGCAATTGATTACAAACACATGATTAGTGAGATAGAATTTCTTAAAAATAACACGGCCACGATATTTGTGCATACATGTGATGTAGATGGATTTTTACGTCCCGATGCGATGTCCGACAATGAAATTCATTTTACATTTGGCTTTCACTAAAGTAATCCTTTAAAACAGCAAAGCAACTCCTTAATGGCACTTTTTCATGATTTTGGATTTGCGAACGATTGTATATATTTTTTAACTTTAAAACTTACTACAGCAATATTATTTTGGTGTGTCTTTTAATGAAGAGATGTATAAAGTATTCATTACAGCATTTACTAAGGGAACAACCTAGCGTCTTTTGGAATCGAACATTGCAGTAGAAAAGATCAAACAAAATCGAAGTGCTGATTCCGTATGGATTAAAATACATTAACCAAACGTCATATCTATTAAACTTTGACTGGCCCTTTGGCGCAGTGGGCAGTGACCCTGCCTTCCGTTCCGGGGGTCGTGGTTTCGATTCCCGCCTCGAGTCTGGGTGTTTTATCCATGTGTATGTATTTATATATTTACAAAAAAATTTTATAATGTTTATATATTAATGTTTATATATCTAATAAAAATATTCGCGCATAACAGGCGGCTGTTACCTATAACACAGGCATTAAGTTGTCTACCTTAGAAACAGACGTCATATAGTCCTGTATTATTTTAACGACATCTCGCAAATTTAAAACAGATTAACAAACGCAAAATGGTACAATGTAATCCGATATTCGTTTAGCATAATTTTATTTTAAATTTCAAAATATAAAATATTTCTTCTCATTGTGCCACGGCTGGACAAAAAGGGTCAGCTGGGTCCGCATTTGCGGTGGACACAATCCATTGCAAAATAATGTTATACTTTAAGGCCCTTAATCCGCGGTTAGCCTCCAACCGCCGTCCCACATTCCATTTTGATCCTCATGTGTAAAGAGTTAAGGTTCCAAATCTGATGACGATGACCGCTGTAAAAGAGAACACAGTCTCCAAATGCTGTGAAAGTAATGTTCTGTAATAATGCACGCACTAAATCTGCGGTTGCGGCATAACCGATCATGTGAATATCGTTAGCGGGTAGGCTTTGAGCAATTTATTTTGTACACATGTGTGTATATTGTTTGTAGGGTTCCATAGTACTCCGCAGGGCGGGCCGCTAAAAATAAATAAACCTGAAGGAAATGTACAACCTGCGAGCCCCAAAATAAACTCGGTATCGGGCCCAAATTGTCTCCTTTTACGCTTCGTTTAAACCGGATTTTGATAATCTCTTGGCATCGCATTTGCGTCACGGATGTAAAAGTGTTTTATATCACTATTCCATACCACCATTACCACACAAAAAGATATAATAGACGCAAACATAATCTGTACTAATAAAATTCATGGGTGCAAGATGACCCCTGAAAATCTGCGAAATTACATTTAAAAACATATAATGACATCTATTATAGATTTCCGTAAAACTAAGATTTTTTTCACTTTTTTTCCATTTCAAAAAATTGTTAGAAAATTAAAAAAAAATAATTAGAAAATTATAGTTATTTTTAAGTGCAAAGTAAATTTATCCTGACTAAAAGTATAACCTAAGTGATTTCGGAAGATATTCCAATGAAGAATATCATCTACACGCTGCGCCGATCAAAAAAGCTTATTAAAGCTAATGGAAAAACAAAATTGAATTCTATCACCGATCTTTTCTTTTTCTATTTTTACATCACTAACTATCAAAGTATTATTTTTAACTATTAATAAAATTTTATTTCATAGCAAAATTTTTAGTTTTGTTTTTATTTTTTTTTTACATTATGCCTGTATTTTATGTCAATATCAAGCATTTTACGTGTTTATATTCGATTGGTCCTAAAGTGAATATTAGGTGTTCACCATACGGAATAATACAACTAATAGGTGTCATGTCCTTTTAAATTTGCACAGAAGTTAATTAATCCTTTTTTATTAAATAAGGTTCGTTTTTAGAAGAAGTTATTTTAAAATAGTACTAATATAATTAATTAAAATAGAATGTTGTTTATAACTAAATCATCAAGTTGTCAAAACTTAACGTATTAAAATAATATAATACCACAATAACTGGTCAGCAGTTAAGCACCTGCCCATTCTATCAAGAATGGGTTCCTATATCCGCAGGTGATCAATCACATTAATTAGGTACATCGTTTGAGCAACAGAATACTGATATTATGCTTTATAGCTTAAAGAAATGTCTAAATGTTTTGTCAAGAGGCGGACTATCATTCTTTCAATTGAAATCTGATATGATAAATTTAATTCACTTATAAATTACAGCTTTCGTGGCAATTTAACTGCATTTGCTCAAATATTTAATGAAGTTGGTTTTATTTATACTGAATATACGCAACAACTTTAAGAGCGCGATGTAGAATATTCGTTACAAATGCAATATCATCGGCAGTTAATGTTTTTCTTTCACTTGTAAAATTTGTCCATTGAAATTGTCCAAAAAATCACAAGTAAAATGTAGGTTTTGATATAGCTTAATTATCTTCATATAGATTCCATAAGACATCAATTAAAATGTAAAACAACTGTACTACAACATTTAATCACTAAATAGAATATCTTATCTCTTTATCAGACTTCACAAGTCTTTTCACCTTTTCTTTACTTATAATGTATCCATTATCCATCACAATAAAGTTTTACTATATTATTATTCAACACAAAATAATCTCTTTTTAAAAGCATAACTTTTATCAGCAAATTTATTTTCAGGCTAGGCAGGACTTACTGTCAATTTATCAGCGAGTGGTGTAGCAGGCCATAAATCTTTGTAACAAAAATTCATTTAGCGGAAGACAATCGAGTGTAATTATGGTAATTAATCATTTCCATAACTGAATCGAAAATATTTACCGTTGGAACAATTGCGAGATAATTTGTCATTAATTTATTTTTATAATGCTGAGTAAAGTTATTATAAAATACGAATATTATGGTGGTTAAGAAACTGAAATGGCTATACATACATTTACACGTGTACATACTATGTACTTACATTTTTACTCAAAAAATAAAAACTTTTTGGTACTCAATAATATCTAGATTCAAATAAAAAGTTTATTATTGTACTTGCGGACATTTTAAGATTACCTAATTACATTACAATTCATGTTTCAATAAAAAATACTATATTAAGTACTAGCGGACCCGGCAGATGTTGTCTTGCCCGAAGTTTGATTCGTCTTGTGTTAGTCACTTAACCAATCTCCTTTATGGCTTTTCAATAAAACATATCGCTGGAAGTATGTTCTATGCAATAATAATATGACATGGCATGTCAGTCAAAAGGTCTAGTTCGAACCTCTTCTAATCGAAGTACTCTGAAGCAACGACTTCTTATTTTTGTATTTTTAAACAATCTTTTGACTTTTACTTTACTTCTTTTCTTTTAAAAAGTTCCTTTATAAAAAAAGGGGAATGTAACAAAACAAGCCGTTACCGTTTTACAATTTTTCGATTAATAAAAATAGGTACTTAATTTTTGACCAAATTTCCTTAAAATTAGTTCCTTTCAAGTTTGTGGTTGCAAAAGACGATATGATAACACATTATTCATAAGATGTAGTTTGATAAACCACAAGGGCGAAACGAGCTAAAAAATATTGATACTTTGTTAAATAACTTAATGTTGAATAAAATACAGAATTCTTTTTTTAATCACAACACTAACTGCACTATTATATTAACTATATACTGCAATCCCTCCTATAGCACGGTTTATTTATTCCACGTCATAAGAAAACGCGTTGTAGGATTATTCTCGTACAACGTGCTTATACGGCCCAGAAAGCGCATAATATAATATTGTATATATTCTAATATTACAGAATAATATTAATGCATTATAGGAGCACTTATTATAGAGGTATTACAGTACTATTTCGTGATATGACTACCACCTATTAACAAAAACTGTATCAAGAAACGCCAAAGTCAATGAGCAACGAGACCAAATATATCAATAACTGTCGGGGGGATTGTATCTTATGACTTTGTATATGTACCTACTGTTGGTTATCCTGAAATAAATAAATAAATTTCTACGCTTCTTCTATAAGCAAAAAAACACTCGAGAATTCGTGATATAATAATTGTGATGTACTCACATTTAAACTGTGGGTAGACATGAATTTATCTTATACTAATATGTATCTTATTTATACCAATATATAAAGCTGAAGAATTTGTTTGTTTTCTTGAACGCGCTAATCTCAGGAACTACTGGTCCGATTTGCCAAATTCTTTCAGTGTTAAATAGCCCATTTATCAAGAAAGGCTATAAAACACAAGATAAAATCTTTCAAGATAAATAAAATCTTTCAAAATGTCACAAACACAAATTAATTATCCCGTCAGCGACTAGTCACCAGTTATCACGAATGATGATCAAGAATGATCGCTTAACACTGATCGTTTTAGACTAATTTCATAATTCATAATTTACATTTTCAAATTCTCATCAATCAATCATCATCAATTTCAAAATCTCTTTTCTAAAACAAACTCTTCAGCTTTATATATTAGTATATAGATTACAACATAGGATGTATACGAGAAATAATAGTTTTATAACAGTATTTACCTTCGTCTATCATACTATTTTTTATATGTTAATGCATATATATAAAAGCGAAAGGTATATGTAGATAACTTTTATTCGTAAATATTTTTATTGCAAATGTGGAGGTGGCTTTACAAGTGGTTTGTGTTGGCGCGGCCTGTTATTCAATTGAATAACAAAAGCACGTATGTCAAGTGCTCACCGACGTCGAGGTGCGAATAATTTGCATCACCGCGTACGGAACAGTAACCCGCTATAATATGAAAATCATATTACTACATGTAAGGGAATGAACTAAAGAAAATGTCAAAATATAACTAATTTACGGAATTCCATCTTGTTTTTTTAGTCCTCAAATTAAATATTGTTTTAATTACATTAAATTACATTAATCGCTATAAGCGATAAGACCGCCCTTGCGCACTATATAAGTTATTGTTTATTGTTTTCTTTATTGTGTGCAATAAGTATTAAATAAATAACATTGACTTTTTCTTTAAAGAAAAATGTCTTCAATTTAACTGAATTATCTTTTGTCCCTTTTTGTGGACTCGCTTTGATGATTCCTTTTTATTAAACAGGTTACATCTTCTATACAAAATAATAAAAAAAAAAAAAACAATACAGGACAGAAACGAAAAAAAATGAAGCACAGAGACAATGTTTTTCCATACTAATTGTATTTTTTTTTAAACATAACATGGAAAATTTCAAGTCTCTACATTTAATAGTTTGGAAATCCATACGGCGGACAGGCGGACGGACGGACAGAGCGAAACTATAGGGGTTCCTTGACTACGGAACTTTAAAAATATCACCATTTTTTATCTAAATCTTTACATATAACTTATGCTTACTGCCAATAACAGTACAGACAAAATGATTCCAACAACAAACAATAAATTTAAAATTCCATTTTTGTATAAAATACTCAAATGTTTTTATAATTTGTATGGTTAAAATGTACATTAATTAAATGCACATTTGACATTAAAAAATAATTTTATTTTTGTACATTTCCTAAATAATAACAAAAATGTACAATTTTGATTATGTATTAACTGTTGAAATTAAATAATATATTATTAAAAGTGTTTATTTATCTAAATTAATAGGATACATTAATATTTGGTTTGCATAAAAATAATATATGTATAATATGGTTATAAAACCAGCTTATACACAGTAGAGGTAGGAGCAAGGGGTATACTACCAAAATCCATGTACAACCTACTAAAAGGCCTTTGCTTGTCAAGCACTATCATAAGTTCATTATTAGAATAAATATCGCAATCCAAAGAGGGAATGCCGCCAGCCTTCTAGGAACATTTCCTGGCAATGATGATGCTTGTTTGTAAAATAACCCAACATCCATTGGAATATGAATGGAATCGTTCATCGCAGTGCTGTTCTGCGACAGATGTGATAGGTTCTTACATTCCTCAATACCCTCAGTTTGATCCGCGATCTGATAGTTTGTAGCGATCCCAAACGGTACTTCGTTATTGAACGTGATGAATTCCTCCGGATCAGCCCCAGTGGGGGCATTTTTTGGTAGTTTCCATATAGATTTATATCCCCAGTCCACCCAATAGATATCGTCTTTAGACACTGTTAACGAATTGGGCTGATGGTATGTACCAACTAGTATTTCCTTCCTGTTTTTCCCGTTCAAATCTGATGTTTCGATGGAGTAGTGGATGCCTTCCTTGTCGTCGGCCCAGTACAGTCGCCTCGTGCGCTGATCTATAGCGATGCTCACCGGCATGTGAATATTTGTGTCGATAATAACTTGCCTTTCACTGCCGTCGAGCCTTGCACGTTCGATCGTTGGTTTTGTTATGTTTGTGTTGGTCCAGTAAATGTAGCTGCAAGGGAATTATTATTTAAGTAATAAGAAAATAAAGTATTGAACAACAAAACGAGTAAGGAATACATAACGGGCTAATTTAAGTTTGAACTAGAATTATTTGGACTTAGTGAATATCAATAAAGACATCGCAGCTACATTGCCAAATGTTGAGAAATAATTATGACATTTTCTTGTGAGTACCGGTATCGGTTCAAATTTACCACATTACCAGTTTCCAAAGAAATGTCGCGCTAGACAGGAAATTCTTTACAAATCGCACTGTTTTTATTTTGCAAAGAATTCCAAAGCAAATTAATACAACTGGTCTTACGGCGTTTCTCATAAATCATTGATTTTTTTCGATCCGATTTTAGGTTTCTTGCCAAAAACTATTTGTAAAGACTTACCCTCTACAACTATCAACAACTATGTCCCTCGGAATCTCGTCGTCCATTTTCATCAACAGATTCCCGTATATGTTATCCTTCGATCTGGGCCACAGAGATACCCAATATATGCTCCTTTCGTTCGTGTCTGTCCAAAACATTTTCCCCGTGATCGGATCGAAGGCCAACCCTTGTATGTTTTCATAGGATCGTCTACCGACTAGTGGCTTGTATTTCTTCGTGAGTAAATTGTAACTGAATATGGAGGCGTTGTCGTTCTGTTTGTCGACGAACAGCAGCATGTTGTGTGCTGCATCGTACGCCAGTGCTGTGAGTTCTCTGAATCTGATTCCATCGTTGCTAGTTTTCGTTTTGTTTGTATAAAATTCTAATTGGTCCCCTGTGGTTATGGCGATATCTGTCACAAAAAAATATATCGGTTAATTATGCAATATAAAGCAAAAATCCCTAGGACTTATATAAATGCTCCTAGAGATTCAAATACTTAAGAAGTTTATTTATTATACGTTACTTAGAACTCCTCAATGCAAACCATAATATCTATCGCCTGTCACAAATTTATAAACATAAATCACAAGTCATTTAAGTTTCACAGCAAAAGTGCGCTATTAGCGTGCACTATTATATAACTTCATTGAGAGAGCTATTACAAATATTTCAGTCATTGATACATAATTTGGCAGCTGCGACGCCCAGGCATCTCGTGACCGTCGCACAGGTGACATTTGTTGTAATTACTCATGATTATGTAACCATTGGCCTCTGATACCATCTACTAGTAAGGTCTCAAGTAAAGTAATTACCATTACAAGTAAAGTATTGGCTACTGCAAGATATGTCTCGAGTATTAGTATGGACTCTGCAAATCTTAAGTAAGGTATAGCCACTATGTAAAGTCACGAATAAGCATGGTCAAGATTGCTTTGATGATACTAGGCCAAGACAGATCTACACGGGGAGATCTTTGCCCAGCAGTGAGACAAAACAACTTAAAAAAATTGTCTAAAAAGTATCGCGTTCCGTTTGCCGGCAAATGTATGCTCAACTATGTAATAAATCTTTTCAATTAGATTCCATTCGCAAAGCTTCCTTAGCAACAATCTCAGATTCCACCTCATCAACCACAAGGTTCACGTCCTAACAGGGGTCAAACATTTAATATATTCGCGTCCACCAATCGCACAACTGACAGTGGGTATACTTTTCATTATAAACTCCAAAATAACCTTTTATTTTTCAAACACAATTGAATTTCTCGGAGTTCCCGGTACCGAAGAATTTAATTCGTTAACATTTGATGATTTTGTTTTGTACAAATATTGTATTGGTTATACTCGGAATTCTTCATTTAAGGTTCTGTATAATAAATCAGTTCTATATTATTTCCTAAAAATATTTTTTTAAAGAATATTTTAAATACATTCAGTTATGCCACATTGCTATGGACTGTTCAAAAAATCAATTTGACTAAGACATCTATCGAATTTGAATTTTATTATGATAAGGATAAGAAACTCTTCAGTTGGTACATAGTTTATTATTATCTTGGTCAAGTTGCCAGGAAGAGATTGCCGCTTTGCCGATAAGATGGCCTTTAGTTTTTGTATTATATTTTATTCTTTTTACATTATACAATAATTTGTCTTTATTATTGTTCTATCTACGCACTTTGTACTAACTTATCGTCTTCTTTATTCTGGTCACCAATATTACAATTAAATAAAAATGAATGTTGTTAAGCTCAAAACTAGAGAACGGCTCAATTAGTTCAGATATTTTTTTTCGAATGCTTCCTATGCCGTATCCGGAGATAGCTCACTGTTTATACGTTTTTGTCCTTGAAGACCATAAAGTTCTTCAAAACTTTACGCAGCTACATAAAGTCCCCGGCCACACTACATGATCATTGAAATGATCGTTCAAATGAATCTTTGTCTGGCTTTGGTGTACACAAAAAGTCAATACAGATAAAAAAAAGTTTTAATGAAGATAAAGAATACAAAAATTGTGAGATTTCGAAGTCTCTGCGGTCAGCCAATAATTTAATAAATTTCTTTTAAAAAAGAAAGTGTTTGCAAATCATGTAACATTACAAGTACATGACAGCATAAAGTAAGATAGAACATCCGACACCATTCCCTACAGGTATTACAACCCCACAAGTAGACCAAACTTATCTTGTACAACATTTAATTAACAAATGGATTTATTTTGTGTGTTATGATGTGATAAAAAGAAAAGCAATACATTGTTTAAGTGTTATTAATGTTCCCCTCCCCTTAATATTAAGGAAATATACGCAAACGTTAATAGTAATATTTATAACTTAGGAAATAATTTTTTTATCATGTCTCTTAAACAATAATAATGCAGAATATCAAATATACGTTTTTGTCATTAAGTTAACGACCTGCAAAGAGTTTTTATTTTCAAAAGACTGACTAATACATTCAGATGTCTGCCATTGTAATTTATTACTTTTCGATAACAGCAGATTTGTTCGCTTACCTTTGGTGGTTATAAAAAAGATGAATATTAAGTCTTGTGTTTTGGCAATATTAAACGTCCATCATAAAATTCTATTTTACATTTTAAAGTATCTGTTAGACGCGACTTTGTCCGCGTAAAATTCAATGATTTTTTTCATTCCATTAAGGTTTTAATTACGGTATTCCTTTAACATGAACTATCTGACTGTAAAGTCGTTGCCAAAAAAACGGCCTAGATGTTAAGAAGATTACTCTTATTAAACAGACAAACACTTGCAAAAAAATCTAAATTTTTTTTACCATTACGGTCATTTACAGTAAAGTGTCTTTTAATATATTAAAAGGGTCCCTTCTCTGGTCCAGGAGGGATCTCCGCTCGTTTTCATAGTCGCTTACATTTCTGTATGTCATTTCTCGCCACACGCTTCGCTGTGCTGCCAATGCTCCTATTGCGAGGGTTCGATAGCACAGATAGCATAAAAAGATGTGTTTAACTATTCAGACAGGGGAGGACGTAGGATGATCCGATTTAAGTTTAAAAATAAATATCTGACAATATTCTATGGTATAAAATATATTATAGATTATAAAGAAAGAACATTTTTTCAAAGAATATTAATAAGTATTCCTGACTAATATGAACAACCGCAATATCAATTTAGTAGTGATTTTAACTCAACCGTCAAACTGGTTATCGTGAAATGTCAAATACTTCCATGTTATCAGGGTTAAACTGAAAGCATATTTTATTTAGAAAAGGACCTTAATTTTCCTAATAAAAATACTATCTTTGCCATCATTTAACTTAGTTAGCCAATAAAGTTTGAACTAATAATTATACAAAAGAGGTGACAGTTATATACATATATATATTAATATATAATTGCAAAACAAGTTTATGAATAGAAAATTAAATTGCGCATGTTTCTTTTAAACTTAAGCGCGCGTTCAAATAAACAAACATACAAACGAACTCTCAGCTTTATATATTAAGTATACAAATAAAAAAAAAATATTAATAACGATACTTAGAATACCTCTAAAAATCATAATATCTAGCAACTATATTTCGCTCGAAAGTCTTACGGGTTGCAATTTTCACGCGGAGACTTCGATCGATCGCTGCGTGAGTAAACATTTTACCCCCACCTTATTCGCACAAATTAACATAAACACCTTCAATATCCTTGTTACGATGATATAAAGATCATTTTGATGATTTCAAGGGCCCTTCATAAGTTTGCGGAAGACCTTCGATAAGCGAGAGAACCTACATGCGCTGTCACGAGAAATGAAACGTAGTCAATTAAAGCTTACTTTTATTTAAAGACTTCAATTGCTTCTCGTATAATTTAAATGTACCTTTTCAATTTATCCGGGTGTTTTTCTTTTAATATTCGCAATATGTGTTTGATTGAATGCATTACAAAAATAAAACATAAGAGAGGTGAACGTGTGGAAATGGCATTGATGACTTTGACGAAAATTTAACTAAATATACGATTGACAAAAGAAAATCAGCTAAATTATCGAAAAATTTACATTAAATTTATATTTATAAATAATAAATAGTTTACTTTTATTAAGTAATTCTTAGTTTTAATGTGAAAAGCAAACATCTTGTTTGCGTGACAAAAACCGCGCGATTTCCTCAACAGTGTGTTACCTTGAGTGTCAAATTCACCCCACAGCAAAAGACTTGTAATTGCTTTCTGAATTCGAAACGCGTATCTTTTGTCGCGTATATAGTGCAAATAATGCGTAACGTAACATAAGACTTAAAGTGTTAAAAATAAAGTTCTATTTTCTCTAAGTCATTACGACTTTATTATATACTCGAAGCTGACTAGTGTTATCAGTTTTGTTTCAATTCAAATGATATTTTATTCAAGTAGAATTTTACAAGCTCTTTCCAATCATCAAGTATTTTAAAATCTACCACTGATTTGAAAGAGTCGAGCCTATCATAAAACATATTTAATCTTTTAATAAGAAAAGGAAAGATGAATTGATCTCCTTTAATTTGTTTATTTTGTTAAGTTAATTGATTTTTGATGTGTTGAACTAGATAATATGATAGAGCTATAAGCATTATGGATAATGAAAACGTTTAACCTTTATAGAATTTATGTGGAAAACCAAACAAATTCTATTTTTCCTCCGTTGCGAAATAATCAGGCATCATTGGAATTTCGCTGAAAAGGAAAAATTTTAAATCGTAAATTTTATCATCAAAATATTAAATAATGATTTAAAATAAATAATACACATGACGTCCAAAAGGGCTTGTAAAAGTTTATAAGAATAAACGATTTTTGACTTTGACTTTGCCTTCCATAGAACTCTCCAAATCTAAAACACAACAGTACCGGATCTCTACCTAAAAATGAAAAAAAAAGGTATCCGCTTAAGTGAAAAAACTAAACAGCACTTAAGTCGGTGATGTAAATTAAAAAAAAGGGAATCGATTCCCGTCAAGTCGAGGGAATTCCTGTCTCGAGACATGCGCTTTTAGAGCCAATAAATATTCAAATGTCGTATCAGACAAACGAGTCGGGGAAAAAGTGTAAGAATTGTCCGTGGAATCGCTTCGATCTTCGAACTGGTTTCCGAAAAGAATGAACCGCTTTTTTATTCGTTTTTATCTCCCTCGGGAATGATTGGTTTTGTTAAACCATGTAACATTAAATTAAATTGAATTTAATTTAATCGAATCGAATGGAATCGAATCCGATCGGATCGGATCGGATCGAATCGAATTAAATTAATACGTGAAGCGAAAACTTTCGGTACCATTTTAAGAATATTGCACGGACGGAGGAATATGATATTTGGCACAATTTTAGTTTTCTAACTGTGCCCGCGTCTTCGTCCGCTTGAAATTAGGTAAAAAAATAGATTCAATTTTAGCGTGATGATATATAACCTATATAGCCTTCCTCGATAAATGGGCTATCTAACACTGAAATAATTTTTCAAATTGGATCAGTAGTTCCTGAGATTAGCGCGATCAAGTAAACAAACAAACTCTTCAGCTTTATAAATATAAGTATAGATTTAGATAATTATTATAAGTACGTTTTAATATTAATTGATGTTAATTAACTTATTTGTAGTCTTAATAAACATCGAAATTGAAAAAATGTATCCTTCATGTAGCTTTCTGAATAAATACTTAGAATAGACTAATAGGATAGCTGAATTGTGGTCATCGTTAGATGTTTTGTATTAGATTTTTAATTTTAATACAACTTAATAACGTAATAATATAATTAATTAATTAATGATAGTAATAATAATTTATAAGATATTATAATAATTATTTTTTCACTCTGAATAAATACACTTTTTTTTATATAAAATAAACTATGATATGTTACCATAACTGCCCATAACGTTACATTACGTAACTTCAGTTCATTATTTATATTATTTCTGATCAAATACTACAAAAAATGAACTGAAATTATTAAAAACTAACCTTTTTATACAAGAATTTCTACTATTATCATACTTTTAAACACTCTTAAAGCTATGAAATGAACTGCTTATTAATTTTGTCAGTCAAACTTTTTCGTGTTTTTAAAAGCCGTGTAAAAAGCTTATTGATTTCAATCCGTCCTTCTGCCGTTAAGCTATTGAAGGTCCAATAAAAAATAACTTTTTCTTCCAACTACGCAATAACGTTATCATCTTCCATTACATAACCGATAACAAAAGACGTTTTTTCTGCATGGAACCAAAACAGTGCAGTAATGTTGTGTTGAAATTAATGCAATGTTTTTTAATTTGCATATAAATTTACCAAAGAAGTTTAATCTCATCTTTTTTCAATCTCATGTATATTTTGGCCAAATAAACGTTATTTATTTATTTAATATCTCTCTTTAATTTCATATAAACAAAAAGATACTAGCTGAAAATGAAAATCGACTGAATAAATTCGAAAAAAATACCATTGTATATCTTTGTAAATATTTGATACTACATATTTATGAAATAAACGATGTAGTTGAAAGAAAAGTATATAAGGCACGTTGCTGAAGTGAGAAATGCACTCGTGTTAATTTAGTGGTTACATGTTTGAAAAACATTTGTAGTATCGGTCACCCATCTATCGCCCGGCCGTGGTAACAACTACTTAACCCAACGATCGACTCAAATGCCGGCCGCTGATTAAGCTGCAACCTCTTCACACATATATACTATATCTTTTTTGCGTTATAAATTGCAGAAAATAGGATGATAAACGTAGATAGTGCTTTAATTACCCAGTTTAACCAAGACCCGCTTCCAAGTTTTATTAATATAAAAAATCTAGGCAAGTTCGTTCGTTAACTACTTGTTAATGTTTTCTTGAATTATTAGATAGAGTCTTTTTATACATTATTATTTATAATAATAATTGAAATTATAAAAGTAGATGTATAGACTTCTTTTTATTAAAAGGTTCATTGTAATCTGTGTTATGCCGGCGCCAGACATAGCTCAAAGTGTTTGTACATTTTGTCCTTGAACTACATTGTTTTGTAGAACTACATAAATAAATATAATCATAAGATAAAGTGACAAGTTTAATTGTTAGGAAATGACAATATACTATTATATACTTTTTGAGTTAGCGTCAGTTTAGATCTAGGTATGCCATATGCAAATTTGTTTTAATTTTGTCTGTTTGTGCTGTTGAACAACAATAACTTACTTTGATGCATTTTTTTAAATCAAAGCGGTCGGAAATAATAATAATAATTAAAAAGCTATATAATAATATAGATTTAGTTGCAGTATTTTAACTTTCGATATATAAAAAAAATTGTATTTTTTTTTTAAACAAACCCATTGTTGTTTGGTGAAAAGAAAAATGAAGAAAAAACTAGACGATAACAGAGTTTATATGTATTTAACATTACTAAAAAAAAAAAAAAAAATTAACGCGATACTTGAATTCTCCTGTATATTTATTTGTAAAATACAACAATAAACAAATGTATCGGTTTCGTATAAATCACCCGGTCGCAGCCAGAGCAACTTAACTTAGCGATCGACTCAAATGCCGACCATTGATTAGGCCACGACCTCCTCTCACAAAAGAAAATAAAATTAGAATAAAATTTTATATTTATGAGCACAACCTCGATAGGTTTATCTTGTATTGATTAGAATTTCTTACATCAACCTTCCGACTTCATCATCAGATCAGCTGTATAGTAGCAGAACACAAGAGTGTTTGCGAAGACAAAACAAACGAGCCCAAACTCGATTAGTTTATCTTGTATTTTGTAGAAGTTCCTATGGCCACCTTCCCACTCCATCATCAGATCATCACCATGTCATATTATTCCGTCACCGAAGATACGTAAGTGCACCAAATTTGAGCCCAATCGAACACCAGGAAGTGCTTCTTATTTCACTTCCAAGTTTTGACCCAACAAAAAGCGATTAATTAAGTTTATTGCAACGTTACAAAAAATCGCTGCAATTTTGTTACTTTCTATACATTTAAAATATGTTGTATTTATCCTTTATTGGTTATTGAGCGCTTTACAAATTGTTAATGTATTTAAAATAACAATAAATTTAATTATAATAGTAAATTAATTAATATTGCGTTAGCGCGCACGCGATAAGGTCTAATTTAAAACGGGATTATTCTACTGTAGCGCGCGTGTGTTTTGCTGGTACTTGTTATCGCGTCGTATTAATCTCGGAGTTTATTTACAAACATTTTGCTAACAGTATTTCATTGTTGTAATTACGTTGCTCTGTGTTTTTTACAATACACTAGTTTTTTTTAAAGAAGAAAGATGAGGGCGCAGGCCGACATTTGAGTCGATCGCTAAGTTAAGTAGCTTTTACCCCGGCCGGGTGATAGATGGGTGACCAAATCTAATACTGGTTTTCAAATATTTGACCTCCTCGTCCCTCGTCCCTCGTGCCCTCCTCCTCGAAGGGCACGTAAAATAGTGGGTCTCGATTAATCTCTCTTGAGTGATATTAGTTCTGAGATTGTAGAGGTAGTAGAGATTCTGGGGTTGTCGTCAGACGGCAGTTGGTCACCTTAACTCACCCAACAGCTGTATCCTCTGCAATTTAAGCGAGCCCTTGAACCAGACCGGTATAATGTTAGAAGACGAAATACATAGGCAAACAATTTAATTTTTCTCACTTATGGATCTCCCTAAAATAATGTTTGTTGTGATGGAGAAATGCGCATATTAAGTCTATGCGAAAGAGGTAGATTAGAAAGATTCCAAATACACTTTAAATGTAATATGTGGTTAATAAGCCGGTAATTTGGCAATATATGATCTCTTTATATAGGCTGTTGGTATTTTAAATTACTTGCCATAGCCGTTATTGGACTTTATTTGGAACGAGGATCTCAGCTTTAAAATTTTCTACTTTCGAAACACTTAGCGATACATTTATTTATACATCCAGTTTTAAAATAATCTCGTTATTATTTTTTATCTATGAATTAAACATACTTTTAAATTTATAAAAAAAAAATCAAAAACATTTGACAAAGTAGGTCGTAACCTGCGGTTTGAGTTGAACGCTAAGTTAAGTAGTTCTTACCGCGGCCAGGTGATATATGGGTGATCAATTCTAACACTGGTTTCTCAAATATTCGATGTCTATGTTTTGGAGGTTATTGTAAGGAGCGTAAAACTTTAATGTCACTGTGTGATATTAGTCGCGAGATTGTAGAGATTGTGGGAGTTTCAAGAATAACGTCTGACGATAGTATGTCATCTGAACTCGCTCCACAGTCACATCCTCTGCAATTTAAGGGGACTCTGGTAGTAGCTGGTATAACGCTTGGTAAAGGAAGATTAGTTAGATAAGAAATATAGCTATATATAAAGTGCGAAGGAAAAACCCTTCCTAACTGCCGAACGCAATGTTCAGGACTCCAGAATAAGAATAAACTTAAACCGTTCACTGCAAATAGACAATCGATCTAACCAACGTTGGTATTGTCTCAGCGTTCGAACCGAGCAAGTAACTCGGGCTATTTTAATACGTATCCACCGAACAGCGACAGATTGTTGGCGGACGGACTACACGTGTTTTATTTTTAAAAAGAAGGAAGATTCTCTCTCCGACAGTACCTTTTGTCTGCACCGAAGTCGGCCGGCTCGGGACCAGCACGTGCCAAGAGACGATTTTCATATTCCGAGATGCGAGCTTTAAAGATTTACGCACGTAACAGCTGTGCGGTTTTCTCCTTTTGTTTTTTTTTGTTTTTTTTAACAACTCATTAACGCTAAGGTTGACGCCCAAAGGCAGTTTATATTATTATTGTATAGTCGAACAAGAAAGTGCTTTACCATTTTGGATGACAGCTCCTAGTTAAAGAATATTTTGCTAAGGGTTATTGTTAGAAGTTAACGTAATGCATAACAAGCAAAAATAAGCCTTTTAACTAATTGACGTGCAAACGACGTTCGACTTTAGCGTGGCAAACCAATTTCTTGCTCGACTATTCCTAAACTATATACAGAGACAAATAAATACCGAAAAAGTGAACATTGGACTAACGTATAACCAATATAGCTATTGTGCAGTTTTTATTGTTATTTTAAAGAGTTATATAACGTTATATGTTGAATTATATTATATGTAACGGCAAAGGTGACACGTTCTTCTTCTTTCTCGTTCTCGCATTGTTGAGGATCGTGACTAAAAAACAAATAGTTTCCGTTACGATGTGCAGAATGAACGGCACTGTTGGTCAATGGAGTCAAACCAGCTTGTAGGCGCTCTCCCCTGACCACATTTGCCACCATTTCCCCTTGGATAATTAGCCTAAATTGACACATAAAGGTACTTTATTTAATTATTATACCTCTTGCTAAGCAGATACACAAAGATACAGAAAAAGTGAAAATTGGATTAACAAATTCCCAAAAGATATAAGCTCATTAATATTGCGAGATTTGCGCTTCAATGATTTACTTTGCGGCTTTTTATAACTGTTTTTAACGAGTTATTTAACGCTTTAACAAAATATGCGATTGACGCCCGAAGACAGTTTACATTGGTAGGAAAAAAGTGAGTGGATTCACTGGATATCTCAATCTCAGCACAGGTTATCCTAGGACTATCCAGGGATACATATTTTCAAGGTGTTTTCCATACTTGTTTAAAATTAATATTGTACAAAATTGAATTTGTAATTATGGATGTAAATAAAAAAAAAAATTGAATTTGTAATTATGGATGTAAATAAATAAAAAAATTGAATTTGTAATTATGGATGTAAATAAATAAACTTTTGAATTTGAATTTGTCGAAAGGTGTTTCGTCATAGGTCATTGAGCGCCTTAATTGGCAAAGCGTCTGGACACGTCACAGACTTAAAAGCTGAAACTATGCTACATACAGTCGTATCTTATATATAAATTTATTAGTATTGAATAGGATGGTTTTCACGTGATATTTTCTTTGCCAAGTTTTTAAATCGTTTTGGGTTTTCCCCGGTTAGTTATACTGTTGGATTTGAAAAGCCCAAGAGAGTTATTTTCACGGCTGAAGATTTTTCCACTTTACGGGCTATTTCTTTTCTAAAATAAAGAGATTTAATATAGAGCAAGGATTTTATGCAATTCTTTACCAAAAAAATGTTAACTTTTTGTTAGTTGTAGAGTTATTGTACGAGAAGGTCGTGGCTTAATTAGTAACCGGCATTTCAGTTGGTTGCTACGTTACGAAGGGGTTTGCTAGGGTTACGCGGGGTGGATAATGATTTATTGACAGATAGTCCTTAAATTAGGCTCTGTCTATACACTTAATGGCGCTTCGCTCATTTAGGCAATTCCTGAACGGCTTGAGAAAAGACATTAATTTCGCAAATTAGTTGAATAATAAGAAAGCAATAGAATTTGAAGCAATAGCTGAAATGATATGTATTCCCTCTCGTTTACTCAAATTCTAAGAGCCCACTTCTCCTACATTGTGTCATTTTCTCTTACTCCGCTCACAATACCAACCCATTATCGTTAAATTTAAACTGGATGAATTTATATCATTAACAAGGAAAATGGACGAACCTGTCTATCGAAGTTATCAACCTCGCTTTTGATGGAACGACGACCTCTAACGCTTTTCTCTGCCTTATTGATCGATTCTGCGAATTTTAGCTTCAGGTCGTTGAAAGTTTCTTGAGGTTTTTGAGTGCGCCAAAAGCTTCTTGGACCCAAGAAGTGTTCTATAACGCGGTCTAAATTGCCTTGGCGACCACCAACCTATAAAATTGTAAACATTTTAAATCTAAAAAAAACAGTAATAGAAATTGTTACAGCCAGATTTTACTTAAACCCTGAAACAAAAATATTTAATTTTCCCATACTTAACCAGTTACACTTAAGTACAACTTTGTAAACCAGAATCAATCTAATTTGTTTTAAAATCAAGACAGAAAGAAAAAAAGTAAATATTTATGTAAAAACTTGACAAAAGGAAAAATTAATGTTATATCTCACAATTTAATAGATAATAATTGAGACTACCAAATTCAAGTTAAGGATAAAAGTAATTAGTACAACATATTAGTTTTAAATTTGACTCTACTTACTTATATAAGTGTAAAATCATAGATATTAAATGAATTTTACCATTCTTTTAATCTTTAATTTGATGTTATGTGTAAATGACCTTAAATACTGTAATAATAACGATAAACCAACATTAAAATGTGTCACGAATAAAATCTCCTTAATATATTATGGCAAAATAAATTTAGATGAGTTAAAAAGATTTATTAAGTAGGACTATTCAACGACCATTTGTGTAGTTCGTTAGAGAGAGAAATAGAGAGTGAGAGAGATGGAGAGAGATAGAAAGTCAAATTAATACCCGCCAACAGCCGACTGTTAAAAATATTTTTTTAATGTATAAATACACACTTTTATTCCATGATTATGGTGTTAGACTTTTATTTATCTATACTAGAAATTGCTTATTTATCGCTACTTTATATGCTTATTTCAAGATATATACAAAATTTAAATTCTTAGTAATTCTTAGTATTTTTACCGAAGTCATGACTCCGTTTTCACACGATCTTATAGTAAAATGTATACATGTGTGTATAAATCATTTAGCATTGGTGTGCGTGCCATTTTATTTTGATAATTTAATATGTTTATAATGCATATTTTATAAAAATATTAGTATTCGCAAATCATCCTCTGTATATCTATATAGGAAGGTGTCAGGAGGTTCCCACTCTTCCCAAAACAAGATTTTAAAATAAACAAAGAGAGAAAAATCCTTAATTACTACTTATAAAATGTGTCTGCGTGTGTATATGTGTGTGTGTATATAGTGTAGCATTTATGTATGTGTAGGAGAAGTTTGTTTATTTATTACATTTGGTTACTTCTTTTTTGTTTGTTCGGAATTACCTATGATAAGAGTTTTGGTCTTCTGGGAAAGACCACCGTACTATAGGCAAGTTAGGACATTCGCTTAATAATAATGTGTATATATATAAATGAATGAAATTTGGACCATATTATAGTATATATAGAGGAAGGAATGCTAATAGTTTTTTATAATATGCAATATTCATATATTATTTTTTAAAATAATATCACAGTCACAGCAATGCCAAACGATATACACCACTTTATATACACATGTATACGATATTGTCAAAGAGTAATTGTTAAAACCTAAGTTTAAGTGCATGTAATTGTAACTCATAAATACGAGATCCCGGCCTTTTGTGTCATGTACACGCTCATATAGGGCACATTTTTAAAATACTCTCTGTGACCTATATTCTAATAACATACTATATATATATGTATAAGTATTTCCACAGTTATTTCAAGTTATATATGAGAGTATATATTTTAGTCTAAGGTTACCTAAACCATAGTCATATCACAAGAATTTAATTGAGGAGGTTCGTGTGTTGGAGTTCTTTATTAGTCTAAATAAATCCTCTAAACAGAAACATTAAAGCCAATAGAACAGTTGGAGACAGCTAGCAACGTTGCCGCGGGTTCTCAACGCGGGTTTCCTACGACAAAGCCCACTTGTCATGTGCCGCATACCTTTAAGTTTAAGTGCATGTAATTGTAACTCATAAATACGAGATCCCGGCCTTTTGTGTCATGTACACGCTCATATAGGGCGTACCGTAATTGAGATATAGGCGTCTTTCTGTAATTTAAAAAATAGTTAGTAATAACGAAATGATTTATACACATTATATATATATTTCAGTACGTTAACCTATGAGAATAATTTAAATTTAAGGCCCAAAGGTTCTAGCGCCCGTCTTTTATTAAATTTTCGGGCTTTTGAGAGTTTCCATAGCGTTAAATGTATATAAAACTGTCGATTAGAATTCCAATATCTACTCTCAAAGCGCTCTCCGAAGAAAGGCCGAGACATCCACACCTGCACGCGAATATAGCTCTTCCGGAAAAGCAATATTTGTCTCAAAGAAAGAAAATTACACATTTACTCTTGACTAGTGATAGCTCGTGACGGCGTCCGAGTTGCTTGCCGAACTTTATAGAAGAGAAAAGGGAGTGTCTGGAGCATCTAATATATTCTTTATATTCTTTTTCAACTACGATAACTTTCGTAATATAGAATTATAAACAATAGATTTACTATATCAACAATATCCGGTTAAATATTTCTGTTATAAAAAAAATCCTGTTTTAAGAGGCCATACATACATTTTAAATTTGACTAGAATCAGAGAGGTGTAAAATAGATCCGTGATGTCATATGTATACGAAAAACGTATCATTACAAAAAAACTTATACAGAAATTCCAGCCGATGTATGGAAAAAAATGATTCAGTGATGGAAATTCGATAAAACAAATCAAACAATACGGGGAAACAAATCAAGATTCAATTTCTCCATATTGACAGTACAAACACAATTTGCAAGCAAAGAATATTATTTATTTGTTACATTTAGCCAGCTTCGCTTACCAGAGAATGATTTATTCATTTCGAATTGCTTTTTCAGTGTGTTCGGCGTCGTAGTCTTCGCCGTCCGACACCAGCATAACACCAATTTGAAGTATATCCGAAACCTGCACAAGTGCAGATGTCCATGGGCGCCGGTAGGCACTTCGGTGCCTGCTGCCTGCTCGTCTGCCCCCTTGTAACATAAAATAATAATAATAATAATAGATGATAAACTTAAACTTTCTGCATTTAATTTATCTTAAATCTATGTTAGCATTTACATTGAAGTAATATTTAAAATTTAAGACACCTTTAATTGAAACTCTCAAAGTTTTCTTTGAATGAAAATTTAATTACCAGTTACATTTTCATCGATACGGCGACGATACATTCAGTTGATATAGGATCATTTCTCAAAAAATAAATTTCTTGAAAGCTTAACGTAAGATATTATATAAATTAAAATAATGAGATCTTTACTCAAAGACGCTAAAGCGAGTAGTACTTGTAGAACTTACAGTGCCATGGGAGACCAACATCCCCAAAGACCATCTGATAAAAACGAACAAGTACTTTGACCTAACCAATGAACTCACTAAGTTTAAAACAAGACAAAGAAAGGAAAAGTCTAAAGATTGTTTGAAAATAGTAAAAATATTCAGATTTTCTCGCTAATTAGGAGTACTGCAAATGGATGGCGTTCGTACAGACGTAAAACTTTTAACTGACGTGTCACGGTAAATTATTATTTAGTAAAATATTCCTCCATTATCACGTTTTATGGAAAAGACAAAGGAGTTTGATTATTGCATTGGCTATTAAGAGCGGAAATTCGAGTCAGATCCGTTAGTTATTAATCAACGCGACTATCTGATGGAGACATCGTAAATTCCAATAGCGTTAAAGAGTTTTATTTATTTATTTAATAACGATAGTGCGTAGAAAAGATTGTTGCTAATTTGAATTGAGCTATGGAATATACGTGGTCATAAATACGTATTACCGTATCTTATCAAACAAATTATATGATAAAGTCTAATTCAACATAAATATTATAATCAGCTTATGAGATCCAACGCCCAGAAAGGGCGACTGTAATATTAGGCATGCCTAAAGTATTTCTAATATTTTGTAAAAAAAAAAGGCACAGAATAAAAGAAGTTGCCCATTTACCTCATCCATAAACTAGTATACATTTTCGCGCATATACTTTTTTAATTAAAGAACTTGCATTTATCTCAATTACTAACTTTGTGGAATTACTTTATAATGCATGGCAACATTAATGAAAATAGAAGAATAGACGAGAAAAGTTAGTCGAACGTTTTGGCGGTGTATCTAAAATGCACAAGTAATTTACTTTAACTTTATCCTTGACTAAATTAAACATAAAAAACACGTGGTGAAATATCTTGGGTTTGATTTAAAGAATTCTGGCTATTATTTACTTATAATTTAACAATTTTGGCGTACTTTTAATTTAAGTTAAAAGGCCATATGGATACTTAAAAATATAACTTATTTTTTTACATGTCTGATATTTTTTGATAAGGCCCAATCATAAAGATACAATAAAATTATAGAACAAACGTGTATTATTCGAGAAAGGTATGGTGCATTTGAATCAAGAGCCCCTGACTCCTGAACTGTGAAAACTGTGTTTAAGGAGCCAGTGCCCACCCTAAAGGTACATTTACCATTTTTTTTTTTTAATTAGCCTATACTGTCCCACTGCTGGGCAAAGGCCTCCTCCTTTTCTAACCACACCTTCCTTTAAGAGCTACTAACCCTAGCGATCGACTCAAATGCCGGCAACTGGTTAAGTTATGACCACCTTAGTAAAAAGCAAAGTTCAACAGTAAGTAAGCGACAAAAACGATGCATGTTGACGTGCATCTGTATGTTTTTTGATAATCCACGTTGCATGTCATTATTTGATGTAAAGACTTCTAAAGATGCGCTTGGTTTTTTGAGATGAGAAAAAAAACATTGAACTCGCGACACTGTTACCGTAACCGAAACCTCTGACGACTCCTTTCCACTTCTGTGCACTCCCGGAGTTCTAATGTTGCTTTTTTTTTCGTAAAATTTGTGCTCCTTATTTAAAAGATTTCGTAACAAATACCTGTGCTTAAAAAAAAAAGATAAAAATAATAGTACCATCTAGTTTTACTTTATCCATGTCTCCTCAAGGGTCTGATAATTGTAGGGAGGGTTTAATTGAATGTTATTGAATTAGTATCACGCCTCACGACTACCAACACCGGTATTTAGGGATTAAAAAAAAAAACAAAGATTAAAAATTACAGAGCGAGAGATTCTAAGCCGACACGTTTATAATAATTATCTAAATGGTCTTTGACGGGAATAGAATTTAAAAAAAGTGTTAGATAGCCCATTTATCGAGGAAGGCTATAGGCTTTAGGATATAGCACTGAGACCAATAGGAGCGGAGAACCAATGTGGAATGTTTCAAAATCGGGGGTTCTTTTTCCCATTTGAGAGCTTCCGCTGCGTGCGCTTCGTAAATGGTTAAAGTTTCGCAAAAGTCATGTATGAAAATATTGTTCCCCTTTAAAAGTTCTAAATAAAATTCCGCAGTAGCATATGTCTATGTTTTAAGGTTGGCTCAGTACAACTCTTTTTATGCTAATCAAATTTTGTTCTAAAATAATGCATTATTCGTGAGGGTCTCTTTATAAACATAATATTAATCCTTATCCAATAACTATTCTTACACCACTAAGTGATAAGAGTATCACATGCGGACGAAGTCGTGTGGTACAGCTAGTTCAAAATACAAAAGCAAAATAGGCCATAAGCGTTCCCACTGTTGCCAACACAATAAAAAAACAATTCAATATCCATGACGATTAACGTTAAACCAACATTCATGTATCGACCTCAACAAATACTGAACGAATTAAAGCAAACATCGCATTTAATCGTTTTCAGTAAAATATTCCATTTCACGCAATGGCAGATGTTACAGTTTTAAAAAATATATATTCATGTCTAACTTTTTAATGTGTTACCGACGTTGAATGAATTTCGTCATTTTACAAGGCGACTAATGGACTTGTTGTGGATAAGCAGTACATAAAAGATGGCACCTGCTACATAAGCAGTGGGTTTGATTTTGACTAAGTCATAAATCCATCACTTACTAATAACTGTCTCTTACACGCACATTTTTTTCTTTTAAATAAAGCTATCATATACTTAGCAGATACATATCATAATAATAGAGGGTATTAAAAAAAACCATAAAACTTGCAAAAACAATACTTTCTCCAAGGCCTGCCTCCAATTATGCCCCATGTCACACAATAAATAGTATATAAATTTAAATAGTTAGAGGTCAGATACCGCCAAAACTGAGTTACAGAAAATACAGAGACATTCCAAATGTAATGGAGTTAAAACACAATTAATTCCTTTGTATAAAACAAGCAATTAATAAGATCATTAAAAATGTATAGGCACTCATATAAAAACCCATTCAACTTTCGGCGTAACGAAAAACCAATTCAAATGGGCATTCCATCAGCGCTCAAACAACGCTCGCGTATCGACCACAAACAATAATATTCTACAGATGAAAAACCAAACAGACCCAGCCCTGTATTGAAGTGTTTTTGTTTTCGTAACAATATTGTTTTTCAGGGGTCCCAATAATGGAGGTATATTCGGTCGAGAACAAACAATTAAAGTAAACGTATTACTTGGCAACAAAATGAAAACAGCTCAGTGTGGCCAAATAAAAATCGAAAATAAATTTCATAATGATATTTTTTAGAGATCTTTTAATATACTTTATAATGCCGGAGCCTGACATAGCTTCATTTGAAAGATCAGATAGTGTGGCCGGAAACTACGGTAACTGAACAATATTTTGTAGCACTTTGTGGACTTCAAGATCAAAAATGTACAAAGACTTGAAGCTATGTCTGGCTCCGGTATTAGAAATTCTTCTTTTCCACTTAAAAAATAAAGGGAACCGGGAAAATAGGGACCTATTATTCTATACTGTATTTGACTTGGATGCCACAGTTTGTTTTCACAACCATGTACAGTTAATTTAAGGTAAAGCAAGATCAATATATATCTTTGTATGCCTTCCTGCAAGTGAAATAACTTTAATTTATTTATTGTCCGATATAAATTTACCGTGACAGAAATTGTCACATCAGATTGCACTGAAACAATGTCACCCGCAGCGTCCATTCGACACCGTAAATATGTCACCACCTGAGCCTGTAACGAGCGAAATACACGTGTCAAGCGAACTTTAATTGGATAAATGTCGGTACAGATTAACTCAATAATCTTGTTTAAAATATATGCAGGACTCACACAAAGCTCATTGTTTATCATTCCACCTACATTAGAACCCAGCATAGTTGGATCAGGTGATGCTGCTTGGATCGCTAAAGAAGAATGCTTATAAGTACACCATAGCTGATATACTTACACCCCAATAGCAGTTAAAGAAAAGCATCAGTTCCCAATTCAGAGCCTCGGTGTCAGTGCTACATATTGGCTTGAAGATCATCGATGCTCAAAGGAAAAATGCATTATTTTGAGAAGAATTTGGAACGAATATATGGCATGTTAGTTTCTGAATAATGCAGTAGATATTAAATCCCAAACCAGACCAGACATTAAGCAAAGTATAGTAACAACAACTTTTGTTATTCCCTTATTCCTTATACCCTGTACTTCGCACGCGTTGATTAATTTTTCCAACTGTATTTACGATAGACAGTATAGTGAGTCTGTTAGATGCTCCTCGTAAAAGAATGATGATCTTATAAGTCCTATCCACTCCAGCAATGGACATCTACCCAGTGAAGAAGGAAACAGTGAAGGAGGAAAAGAGGAAGGAGATTAAAATTAGTTTCCATATGTCAAAGCTCTTAATCAACAAGCAACTAATGAAGCATGTGCCTCAAGGCGTGAACTCCATGTCGCCATTAAGCAATACCGGTTTAATTATATTTTTGTTCTGTTTTTAATCCTATCTAATGCGGAGCGCATATGTCGTGCGTATTAATTTGTCTCCCTGTCAACGCTTACAATATTAATAGACGTCAAATCATGAGCGATTGCGGGAATAAAATATCAATAATTTTTACTATTTTATTATTATCTATCATTTATTTAATACACTTATTCTAAAGACATTTTTAAATGTCAGTATAAAAATAAAAACATTTAAAAATATATAAAAATAGATGTCCGCCGGCAGCGGGGCAAGATCTAAATCCACCGGTGGTCAAGGGTCCAGAGAGAGGAACCTCCTCACTATACGTGCCGTCTCAAGCAATACCGCCTTCTGTATCTTTTATGACGAAGCCAAACATAGTTCAGTGTTTATAAAATTTTGTCTTTGAATTCTACAAAGTTCTACAAAACTTTGAGCCGCTAAGCATAACTCCAGCCACAGTACATGATAATTGAAATGATCATTTAAATGAAGCTAAGTCTGGCGCCGGCTTATAAAAAAAATAACGCTCTATAGAGTTATTTCCGTAAATTTTATGACATATCTTTAGAATCTGTGGACTGTAGAAAGAGGAAAACTGAGCAAATGTCAAAAACAGGCAGACTGTCTCAATATATTAAAATGTCCTTCGAAATCCACAAGGGGGCGCCACATTAGAATGAGGAAGAATATAAAAGGTTGTTATTGGTCAATTCATTGCAACATTTATACTATACCGCGCCGTTCTGGAAGGCTATTGGTCATTTCATTCTATACCAGCGCCATTTCTTTCAATCTTAGAATGATAATTTGCTGTTTAAGAAGGTGATAAAGTGCTTACGGTATTTTTAGACTTGGCCAAAGCTTTTGATACTGTGCCTATTCCATTGCTGTTATCAAAGTTAGAACAGATGGGTATACAGGGTAATCAGTTAAAATTTTTTAATAGCTATCTTTCTGGCAGATTACAAATGACTAAAATTGATAATTAAATCAGTAACGAATTATCAATTAAATATGGGTTCCACAGGGGAGTATTTTGGGTCCCACTCTCTTTTTGGTATTTATAAATGGTCTATCTGATCTTTGTATCCAAAACGGTAAAATTATTTCATTTGCCGACGATACTACAGTTATTTTTTATAGTAAAACTTGGCTTGATCTTGAATCTTGTGCCCAAAACGGAATATCCCTCATATCTGAATGGTTACTAGCTCACTATTTGACGCTAAACGTTTCCAAAACAAAATACTTGTCTTATTCCATACGCCCTATCTCACTCCCTCAATCCACCGATTTTCGCTTATATTCATTCGGGGATTTAAGCAAAGCAATTTAGTATTTCATGCATGTCATGGATTTCCGCATGATTCTATCAATTATTTGACCAAATTTGTATTCTTTAAATATTTTTTGGCTTTTTCTATCTTTTTTATCGTTTAAACCTTCCCGAAAAAGAGAGAGATAAAACAAAACAAACAAAAGTAATTCAATATTGACGTTACAAACAGACACTTCAATTTTATGTATACGTCTAGATTATTATTTAAAAAATAACTTAAAATTAAAGTCGTTAAGTACTTTTAATAAGTACTAACTTATAAAAGTGAATATTTAATGAATTACGTTGACTTGACTTAAATGTCAAGTGTATAAGGCAGATTTATAAATAACCCTTGTTGGAAAATTGGTAGCCATTTTTATTACATTACAAGTATCCAACTTTGGGACACTTTTTCGTTGTCAATTTTGAGCGACGGTTTTCGCGAGTTTACGCTTGTTCCCCAATCAGAATTGGTATTTTGTCCCGCGACAAAGGGTTTGCGCTCTTTTCGTACGGCGTTCACGTTTACAGATCCGCATTCAATGTCCTGTGAAATTAAATTTCTTAAAATCGCCCCTGGGTTCAGAATATAATACTGATAACTTCTTCTTCATAGAAATCTGTAATGCTTAAAAAGGACTATAATAATGAATAAAGACAGTTTTAATCATATACTAAGTCAATTCAAAAGTTCCAAAAGCATTTCATAGCGTAAATTCAGGGCACTAATGTAGAGCCACCATAAAAACCTATTTTGTATATGTCTTATATTACTTAAGGTCTTGACAACCTAGATTATCTCATCAAAAATATATTGTATCATTATGCTATTTACTTTAAGCAAAGGTATATACATTCATATATCTAAGCGAAAGGTCACCTATCACGAATATCTCGATTTCATTTGAAAAAAGAACATATCCAAAGAAATTTAAACGGGTGGACACCCTATGCGTGACTCGGTACTGCATTATGTTGTCCACGGCTGTATTATACGACTCTGAAGCGCAGTCATTAGAGTTGTTAACAAGCTAGCCATCGTTACTAGAACGAGTACATTACCTAATACTGAGCAGAAAATTTTCATTGTGCAACGAATATTTTCAATGCAAATATTATAAAAGTAATGCATAGAGAAATGTTTTCTGGAAAATATTAATACTTGCGTTATTATACTTTAGTTACAAATAAAACTGTTTTGTCTCATATTCCTCTCCCCCCCTACTATGGTTAAATTAAAAGTTTATGTAAGTAGTGGGTGCTTCAATACCCTAACGGCGTCCTGGTTTGAATCGGATACCTTTCGGATTTCAGTCCATTCCTTCCACGGTTGAACCATTGAGGCTCCAATTGATTTGTATTAATTTCCCTGATTGATTTTACTAAAATCGATAAGAATTCTAGAAGAGGAAGATCTGGAAGATAAACCTTTAACAAAAAATAATACAAAATAAAATATAAAAAATTAACATAAATGGTACTAATGAATCTCATGTTATAAAGAACGGAAACTTATTCAAAAATCCTATTATAATGTAAAGGATTACTTGAAGGACGATAATGCTTGGAAATAAATTGCGCTAGCTAAATCTAAATTATTGTGAAATGGTCACAGCAAAAAAATTACCCGACTGAGTATATTGTGGGTTCTCAACACAGGAGGAGGAACCATCTTAAAATTAGTTTTTAAATAATAATAAGCTTTATGAAAAAAAGCAGCAAAAACACCAAAAGATTACCAAAAAAGAGAAATACAATTATAGCAGTTTTTTATCGGTGCTTCAGCTGAAAAGGGCGTAAATCGTAAATTTTATCTTCAAATTATTAAATTCAAAGTATTTGCACATTTCTGTCCTTGAAGATTACAAAGTACTACAAAACTTTGCACAGCTACACAAAGTACCAGGCCACACTACATGATCATTGAAATGATCATTCAAATGAAGCTATGTCTGGCTCCGACATAAGGTTATAATAGCTCAGTTGGGATACCGGGCCGTTCCGAAACCACAAGACATCGGTTCGACTACATATAGCTCTTTTTGGTTCTTTTTTCATTCAACCTGATCTTACGATCGAAAACGAAATGAATAAAATTTTAAAAAAAAATTAAATATTTTTTTATAAAGAAAGAATTTTAATTAAGGAATCTTCAGAATGTAATTCATATCAAAACATAATTTTCAAAAACAAGATTTACCAAAGAAAATACCGAACCGAGCTCAGCCATCCGGGTACTTTCATATTAAATATTAAAAAATCCTCTAATAGAAAATGTTCTATTCCCCACGTGATTACGATTCGTCGTTAATCGTTATTGTAAGGATAATAATAACGATTATAACTCTTCCTAAAATATTGTTTTTGATCAAAACCAATCAGAAGTGCACGTATAAGTGCAAAATAGAACATTATAAATTTAGCAAACAATAAGACAAAAATTTCAAGGGGTTGAACTTTCTTTTAGGAAATTTTCTTCTATTTTTGAACCTCTTTCCAGATTTTAAATATCATAAATAGTTTTTGAGATATAAAGAAAAAATCAAACCCCTTTTTTATTTTTTAAATATAAGTAATAAAAAAATTAAGATCGCGTAAAACTTCTTTTATAAGATTTTTCTATGTATTATTAAAAACAGTTTATGTATTATTAATACGTTTCAAAATGTTATATAAAGATTCATTGACTGACCCTGGATTACGAGGTTTTTGGAATGTTCACTACTACGGCATCCCAACACACATTAAACGCTAATGTGCATTTTTTTTTTATCAAATTCTGTCCACTGTGTCATAAGGTTTTTAAGTAATTGATATTTGTCTATTAGATCATCACGTAGAAACTATAGACTGAATTAAAAAAAAAGTACTGTGCTGTATTACGCTATATTCAGCGTAATATTTAGTTTTTCTCCCATCAATATCGAACCACTATTACAAAGGATATTAAAGTAATTGTAGTTTAATTTGGCGTGGAGCCGGGTAACCTATCACAAAATCTCGAAAATCGCATCAGGCACAAAAATGCAATTTGGCAGAGAGGTAGTTTTGACGCATCCTCTAATAACGGATTTTGCGTCAGGGTCGGATTAAGAAGGCCTAAGAGCTCACGCAAATTTATAAGAAAGAACATATTGTTTTTTAATATAAGCTTAAAATTTTCCAGAAGTTTATATGAAGTCCTAGTCATTTTTGAAATTGGAAGAGAGATAGAATAATAGATAGTTATTCAACGAATTACTTGATATAACGAATATTTTCTTGTTCCCCTCCGATTTGTTAAATCGAGGTTGCCCTGTATTTATATTTTTAACCCTTAAGTAAGTGATAAGGATGCGAAGTCGCGGGGTACAGCTAGTACTTACATTAATATTATATGATATATAACATACATGCATAAATATTCTTTACGTTATAATATATTAAATATTCACGATAACAAAAATAGTATAATCTCAAATCGATCTATCTTTAATAAATAACTACATTTATTTATAGTGAAGCAAAAGAGTTCAATTTTACGTGTTTATTAAATTACGATGGTAAGTTACGTCCGAAATTTATAATTTGTGCAGCTTCGAACATTATTAGATGCCCTTTTTGCTGATTTGTATAGTTTCATACACAATCACGGGCGTATGTACCTCTATACGAGTGATACGGGCCCCCTAGGCTACAGGGACCCCGAAGTGTATCTAAAGCCGCACTAGTAGGATCATACCAGATTTGTCTAGGCAGGGGAGGGAACACTGGCAGTGAAGGTGAGTGTTAGTGATCACTATAAAGAGCGCGCTCCTAAACCTATACGTGGCTCACAAGTCCGGGCACTGCTATGGTTCCTTCCTCTGCAACGCGATGGACCCGGCACCCGCACGGTGAATCCATGCTAAGAATTTCGTCTCTCTTCAGCACTCCAAAACACGACGTATAAGTGAGAGAATCGCAATAACATAATGTGATACGCCTATCAAGATTAGTTTTTTAATTTTATAAATGTGCGACTTTCAATCAGGAAATACTTAGTAACATGCAAAAATGTGTAGAAATAAAATCTAACAATGAAGTTATACAAATCTCTTATATAAAAATAAAGAATGAGCTTGGATTTTAGCTTCGAATTACTTAAAATAGGACAATGGATATCTTTCAAGAAAATATAGAACGCTACAATAGCCTGGTCGAGATTCTCATGCAGTCGTTCTATTGTTGAGCATCCTGGCTGAATGGCACTTCAGCTCCGATGATGCTACGTTAGAAAATTTCTGTTAATAGAAACTTCAAAATGAGGTATATTTTTTAAAGACTACTAGGGATGCCTTTTTTATTGTAAAATTGTTAATTTTGGAAGATATGTTAAAACTAGAACAAAAACTGCGCCCAAAAGGCTAGGCATCCTTAACGTGGTTATACTTCACCCCTGAACAACTCATTACTTCGTATAAAGCACAATTAATCAGCCCGAGTGTGGAGTACTTACTTTTGGGAGAGTTCCCCTAAATGCTAGTTTGAGTTTTTAGAAGCACTTGATCACTGCGACAGGAAAGTCATTAGCGATGGCTTACTGATCCAGCGTAAATTTGTAAGCCACGTGCACCGGCGTAAGGTTGCCTTTATGTCGGTTTTTCTAATGGATATAAATTTGGGGAGACTTCGGGGGGATTACACGATCTCGTCACTGCTTCTAATTTTTACCACCATTCCGCCAGACGCCGCGAGGTTTTCCACTAATTTGGGTCTGATTTTCTTGCTGCACGAACGAAACGCTATGCTTTTTCCTCTATAATACGGACTGCCAAGCTGTGGAACTCCCTATCGGAATTTGCTTTACATCGTACGTACAACCTTGTTTCCTTTAAGAGCAGATTCAATAGGTATCTTCTAGAAAAGCACGCTACATATAAGGCTGCAACAACTTCTTCAACAAGAAGAAGAATAATTGAAGCCTAGAGCTGGTCTATCTTTCATCGATTATTTATATTATTAATATTATAAGGGTCTATAGTCACTTGCACCTCCACAAGGCTTGCAGCTCCGTTGCCGGTCTTTAAGGAAGGGTTGGGCCACGGAAAGCTGTTATAAACGGAACGAAACACGACATCAATACCATAACATTTGCGTCGTTTCCGATGGAGTTATAATAAAGCATAGCTTTATTAATTTAAATATAAATAAAACTCAAGAGGATGTGGGAAGTCAGTGCGATGTACAGGAACCTGTCGCGGATATTGGATTCTCAGATGTATTAACAGTATAACTAGAATAAGTTTCAACAACTAGAACAGAGGAAATAGACATAACGTCAGTGGAAATATTTCTATGTATTTTCATAGTATGTTTAATGTATGAAAATAATTAGTTGAAATAGAATCTTTTAATCGTGAAAAAGGATTACTATTGAAAACTAACTAAAACAGTAATTATTTTTTACTTCTAAATTACTACCTGATCCGGCAGACGTTGTATTGCCCGAATGTTGGGTTATTTAGTATTTACTACATTCTATTATCCTGTAATAATCTTTTCGCTTTCGTTTTGACATTCCTTTCGTTCGACAACAAAAAATAAATTATCTAATTTGCTGTAGTCTTTCAGAAGTTATGCGCTTGAATACATTTTAGCGACTATAAATTGAGATTCAAGATATCCTAACTTTCAAGTTGAATCAAACTGCATATGGAGTACAAATTTGATCAAAATTATTTAAGTAGGTTAGGAGTACATCGCAGACAAACAACGTGATGCGTACTGTATATTTAAAGACATTATCTTAATATACATATATTATTAAGACAATGTCTATAAATATGCATCGTTAGTCATAAATCTTAATAAGTAATTAAACCTTTAGAAACTACACTATTCCAGTACCTTCTTTTTCGATTACATCTACCTTCTAGCACCAGTGTGCATTCAAACCTAACCTTAAAGGTATCTAATTACAGAGTATTCGAGAACCGTAAAGTTTAGGAAAAGTTATAAGATACAAGGGTCGTTGGTTACACCTCAAAGTAAACAAAGGGCTTAACAAAGTTGGCTTGGAACCCGATTTTGTTAAGACTATATTTGTGCTTGTTAGACTTGTACAGAAAAAAAAGGAGAAAAAAGCTCTTCTCTTTTAGGCTCCTACATCACCGAGACGCCATAGCAACGTCGCTGGCTACGTAGCCATGCATATCTTGGGTTGTCAAATGTGTAGCCAGTAGTAATCGTGGCTACGCTTCTAACTTGGTGACGTCGCCAAACGGTCGCCAAGTGAGTTACCTGTCCTAAATTTTAATATTTGGATTTAAGGTTTGGATACGTAACCGCCGACGTCGCCATGGCGTCTCAATGAGGTAGGGATCTTGGGGATTTCAAACAACAGTGAAAACATTGAATATTCTCTCGTGAAGGGTATTGTACATTTTGAAAACATTTTTCTTAATAAATAAAGACCACCTTTATTTCCTTTTATGGTTATGTATAATCTGGATTGATATAGAAATTCGGATGCGATTTCGAAATGTAAAAAATCTTTACTAAAAAATTTAAATGGAATTCGTTTTCGTTTCAAAATCCAGTAATTTTGTATCCGTTGTACACAAATAATATCCGTGAATATAAGTCGGGTATACATTCTCTACTAATCACCATTTCTACATCTAATCTGTGCGTGGATCGTCCGTTAAACCATGAACAAGAGATTTGTATTCCAAATCCGAACAGATACCGTGAATTCTGCCGAGAGTAATGTGGGTTATCGACGAACATATGTGGGCCCAGCATCGATTTATGCTCGAATCAAATGCAATCCCTTTATCGTGCAAGAAAGTTATTTTTCCACGTACAGCCCATTTTGTGGCGCTCTATCGGAAAATCTGTTTCGAGTTGGTAAATATGTAATCGTTTGCAATAATAATGCAAAAACCCAAAATAACGTTAGTAGTGGAAAAAAGTTTGTAGCGTAAATAAATAATTAATGCTACCAATGTACAAACAATGTACCAGAGAGTACAAAGATCAGTATCGTTTACCGTTGAATTCGGTAAATACATCGTATTTCACGGCGTTTACACCGCGTTGACAGTCGCTGCGATTCCAATGGCTGCGATAGGTTTTAGCACTTTTATTCGAACGAATTCAACTACATCGTTCGTTTTGAACAAATCTTTTTTAAGCCTATCTGAACACTTTTGATGCTGCATTGCGACAATACATCAGATTTTTATTTCCGTGTACATAGACCGTGTTATTATATTTGGAGTTACCTACTCCTACCTTTTCATTTGCGAGAAATTCATTTTATCCAGTATATGATAATGAGATATGTATATTTGGATCATAGCGACCAAAAATTTGTGAAGGAATTTTATAACTATATATTATGCAAGAAGTAATCCAACGAGTTCGAATACTTTATACATTGCCTGGCCCGTTGGCGCAGTGGGCAGTGACCCTGCCTTCTGCTCCGGGGGTCGTGGGTTCGATTCCCAACTCGAGTTTGGGTGTATTATCCATATGTATGTATTCGGTTAGAGCGCCCACCTTATATTCAATAAGCAGAGGCGGTCGGGGGTTCAACTCCCTCACGAGCTGTTCTTTTTTTTAATTTAAAATAAGCAAAATTGTATTATAATATAGTCGACACGTCTTTAATTCGCCCTCTGAATGGGAATTTTAAAAAGTACTCCAATTTTTTTGTAAGTTTAGTTGTAAGCGTTTGGCTTATAATGTTTCTTACGCTGGTTAAACTGTTCAAACCGGATTAACAGCTTTGATACAAATATTCTTGTCAACTACCATGGGAAGCCTGGCCGTTAACTGTATTTCGCTGCTTTTATAATTACAAAAAATGCATACATACATTATACGTATCGAAATCGCTCGTAAAGAGCACCAAACACATCCCGTCATAATCGCTATAGTGTATTCCTGGTCAGGTTTGCCAAAGTTTAGAACGTGCGGCGTTTTGCATTAGCGCATATGCATTCCCTTAAATGATATAACGTCGCAGCATTTGAGATTTAACTAATTTGAACTTAAAAATAATAAAAACACATAATTTCACAATTCTTCTGTCCAGCAATCAACAAAGTTTTAGCTTCTAAACCGGAAAATGTCAGGAAATACAGTTTACAGTTGTAGATTCTGTTTTAGACAATATTACCAGTTATTACGCTGTGGTATGTGATGTAATGAACAAGTTTTCTTGTTTTGTGTATGTAATGTAAACAACAAAATAATTTTAAGTATTAATAACTTATTCATCCTTCTTTACCGACACTTTTTAAGCAAGAGCCGTCAACAATTATCACTGTCCGTTAAAATTCTTAATATCTTTCATCAAAGTTCACGTCATTTTGTGCAGAATACTCCATCATTGTTAGCATTAAATAGGAAACCTTTGAGTTTTAATACATCGCTTAATAAGAACCGTTGAAAATAGAAACCAATATCTATCATTTAGCGGAGAACCTATTTGGCTTGGTACCGACTTCAGCACATCAGTAAGTGTCTACTAAATCGTATGAAAGTACTTTTTACTTTATGCTTTTTAGTTCCTCGCCCTTTTGTATTTGAAGCCGGTTTTCTTTTTATTTAAATAAAATTTATTAAAGAAAGATTCAATTTATTAATTGTATAGATAACTAATATTTAACAAATTTATAAGTGATCATCATAATGAATGATATGTTTTTATTCCAAAAAAGGAATGTTAACTAGAACTGTCTAGATTTTTACTTTTAATATGACTTCTCGTATCCAATATAATCTATTTCAACCTTACGTTTTCTATGATTAATTTAGATGATATTTTTTTAGGGTTCCGTAGTCCTGTACTTTGCGGCGGCAAAACGTATCACGTTAAGTGATGGTATTGTTGTCGCGTTTTGTACAGATTGTGAGAGTTTCCGATGGTATAAACTATCGCTTTTTCTATTGCTCTCAACGCAATACACATGCTTTAAAGTGCTTTACTTGAAATACAACATAATTTTAGTCAACGCCTGTACCGCGTGAATTTTAACGAAATTTCAAAGGTAGATATTTCCAGCATAAACATGATTTAATATTTTCTATGTACAAACACACTTTAATAAACATAATTTTATTAAGCGCTTAAGCAGCTTTTTAAATATTGACAATTATATTGAGTTCGTGAATAATGGAATATTTTTATTTTTTTTTAGTTTTTTATTTTAGTAAACAATCATCGTCCGCTTATTTGTAAAATCTTTCCTAAAGTAAAAAATATGTATACTAAAAACTAAAATGTTCGCGTTCACTTTGGAATTCGGCTTTAATAATATTATTGTTATAATGTTATGATAAATACTTAATTTTTTAACTATTTTCATGATAAATGCTTTGAATAGCTCGTTGTTCGTTTTTGTTGATAGAACATGCTAAAAACTCATTAGGAAAATTATTCTGAACGAAATCGGACAACAACTTTTGAAGTTATTTAAATAATACGTTTATAGCGTATCAGATACGGAACCCTTTTATATAAGCGTGTCATGACACGCTTTTGGCCATTTTATTTACTTTTTCAACTTTGAACTAGCTTTATTATTTTGAAATGACGCAATCTAATAGATTTATGCATGTACATTATAATTCACACACATAAATATTTAAACCACGCATTTAACTTCCAATTCAATAAATATTGGCTGAATTTACTGATAATCTTTATACTTCGCTGCATTTTCGTATATATGTATATAACCGTGTTGTTAAGAACTTTTGATCCCGACGTTCCCATGGGAAATTTAATCTTGAGCCGGGTTTGTGGCGTGGCTGCGTTGAACCAGTATTAAGTAAAGTGCTTCTAGATCGAGTCAAGGGTCGCGAATTATTTTTTAGTTTACTTAATTTACAATTATTTAAAAATTAGCCTTAAGAAGATAGATTATATGAAATTTCATACATCTTATAATAATCTGTGCCTGTGTTCAGCTTCATCGATCCATCTATTGTGTGCCGCTGTCGTGTCAATTCACAATTGTCATGGATTAAACTAAGGAATGACTGTTTTCATTTTTAATTAATTCTTCATGTATTAAAATAAATAATTTCATCTTTGATTCTCATAGTAATATGTGAATATTTGAGGACACAATGGATCTTCCCGATTGGAGCGATGTTAAAGCCGCTCTTCGGAAATTGAAACCAATTTTAAAAGAAGACATTAAGAAGGAAATTATTAACAATCTAAATATTAGAATTGGTGGCGATATTAATAATTTAGAGAACGCTTATGAAATAGACAAAGAATTAGTATATAAAAAAAATAAATTGAAAAACATTGTAAGTTTTTTGGTCCTTAATAACGTTAGGGACAAACCACATTGGTTTACTTTTTATGTAAGTATACAAAAATTGTAATTTCTTTTTTTTTTTAATAAATAAAAAGTACATAATTTAGCATACCTCTGTATATACAAAAGAGATTAGTCTGATTTTACTAGAGTTAGAATTAATAGTCCTAGTAAACTGCTTCATCGTGTATTTTTTTATCATAATTTGCACGCTTAGTCATAAACTGTCCGGAACGTTTTGGTCTAAATTCAGTTAACAACACAGGCAGCTTTGTTTCAAAATCCTCTATGTGCCAATCTAAAAATTAGTTCTACATCTCCATCTAACACTGAGATACATCTATTTTTGTCTTTTTAACTAAAATATGTTTTTAATTAAAAAGACAAATAAATAATAAAATATCTTTAAGATAACCTTTTAATATCATTAATTATTATTAAAATCCATCATTTGTTATGCTGTTTTTACGGCGTGTCATATCTCCCTTGAACAGGCGTCCCTTTGTTCTTTATTGTTATTGTACATTTTAGTCTTACAATAATGTTCTTACTTTCTAATATACAGTATCACATTCGTCGCTATATATTAAGTCTCGTAGGGAGTAAAACTCTACCCGTTCGTATCATTTATTTCTTATATTCTAATATTTACATTTCGTATGTATCTTATTCTAGATATCGCCTATTTTACTTAATTTATCATAAGGGGCGGGGAAACGGGGAGAGCGTAGGAGTGTCGGTCGGCGCGCTGGACTCGCCGTCGGCTCATTCTATGCCGGGCGGTCGCACTGGTCGCCGACACACATTCTCTGCTATCTAAGTGGACCCTGGTCCCAGTCTGGAGCAGGACAACATTAGGTAGAAGACTTTGAATAAGTAGAGAGACAGAAAACAATAAAATAAACAATCTTTGGGATTTTCTAATGTTTAAATCGGAGGAGGCACGTCTCTCCTTTCCAAGTAGAGGTCCCTGGGGCCTGTGCTTGGCTTCGAGTTCCCTTTTTGGGGCTCGGAAGAGGCTCGTCTCTCCTTTCCAAGTAGAGGTCCCTGGGGCCTGTGCAACACGCTTCTTATACATACTTATTTTGCAAGTGAACTACAAACTAATTTTTTCCTTGTGCATGTTTTTTTTTTTTATTGTTGAAAACTTTCCATTTTTTCATGAAGACATAGACGTCTTCCCTTCCTTCAATACCTTCTTCTTCATTTGATTAGGGAATATATCAAAAACTGGAAATTGACGTCATCCTATCTCATACAAACTTCTTTTGCAGTTGAACTACACACTTCTTTTTTCCTTGTGCATGTTTCTTTTTTATTGTTGAGAACTTTTCCTTTATCACTTGAGTACAAAGACATCATTCCTTCTTTCGATACTTTCTTCTTCATTTGATTAGGGCATAAGGATACATCACAATTACACATATGCAGGAAAGAATGTACTGTATGATCTTGCAGCATCACTGTCAATGGTACAGTAAAAGGACGTTTCTCAGGTTTTCCCACACAGCCGGTAATAGACATTGTTCTTGTGGACAATGGAAATGCACTGTTTATGCAAGACACTGTAGCTCCTGAGTCCACCAAGAAATCAATTGGTTGTCCATTAATCATAAGAGTCACCATTGGTTCACTTTTCCAAGGGAGTAGTGACTGACTCTCTAACTGCGGGCCCCGTCAATAACTTTGGAACTGGTCAAAGCTTTCATCCATGTCAGGAGCTGGTAATTCAAAGTCACTTCTGACGTTCATATTACGTTGAGCTTGCTGGCGTGGTTGTTGTGCCTGCATTTGCATCTGTTGTTGTGGCATTTGCATCTGTTGCACTGGAACCTGCTGTACAAGCATTGGCTGTGCCTGCATCTGAGGCGTTCCTTAAACGGTCAATTATTTTGCTCAATAATACGTATAGTGCAATACATTAATTTTTTAAGAATATGCAACAATTGAACGAATGTTTGAGCGAGTAGGTTATACACAAACATTTTTTGTAGAAATATATAACTACATACGTATAGATAATACAACCAGACTCGAGGTGGGAATCGAACTCACGACTCCCTGCGAACCTAAACCAGTTTCTCCTACACTGGTTAGGTTCAAGAAAAGTTCATACTCATTTCTTAAAGGCATGGAACGCATCTGCAAGCCCTCTGGTGTTGCAGTTGTCCATGGGCTTCGGTAGTCACTTTGGTGAACAACCCGCCATTTGCCTCTTGTTTAAAAAAAAACTTCTAAAAGATCTCTTCTTCGAAGTGACCATAAAAAAGTCGTTTTCTATGCCGAAACTAACTACTCCAAGCTTTTTCCAGGCTAATTTAGCGTTCATTTCTAAATTATTAAGAAAAAGAACGTCGCTCGATATATCGACTCTCAGTATACCGAGGCTGACTGAGGCAACCACGGGCTAGCCTGTAGGGACACCAGATTCCGCTCGTTCAATCATAAAATAAAATATAAGGCCGACAATATCAAGAACTGGACTCATTTGTCATTTTACGAACCGATATTTTTCCCTCCAAAACATGTTATCCCGAAGAGAATCATTTTGACAACTCTATTAATTAATGTTACATTTTTTGTATCCGAATAACTTAATCGTACGTAACTAGAATTAAATAACCGTCCGGGTACCAGTACGTCTTTCTCACATAAGATCGGCGTGAAGTGACAATGCTGTCGCGTCAAGTGATGGTAGTGTTGCCGCGTTTCGTTCGGCTTGTGAAACTTCCCGGTGGTCTAAACTAGTCATTAAAGGCCGGCACCGCACCTGCTGCCCTCCTGGTGGTGCATATGTATATGGGCGTCGGTAGATACTTAGATAAACCGCCAGCTCGTTTGCCCCTTGTAACATAAAAAAAACATATCTATATAAACAAAAATCATTCGTTGCTCGTTAGTCTCGCTAAAAGTCGAATACCACTGGACGGAATTAAATTCTGTTTTTGTTTCATTCCACTTATTTCAGGAAAAATTTGAAAGAAAAGAAATATAGGATAAAGTACAAAAAAAAGACAGATTAATAGATGACGATTCTACTAGACCTTTTGACTGAGGTGGCATGTAAAATTATTATTTCATAAGACATTCGGTCTGTTTTATGGTAAACACTTAAAGGAGATTGGTTAACTGACTAATAGTCGAACAAGACAATGTCTGCCCGGTCAAATAATTTAATTTATTGGTACATGTACATATATATTATATTGTTTTCCATTTAGTGTAAGCTTCAGTAATCTTTTTAATTCATGCTGCGGTCATTTTAAATAGGTTACAATCACTGAAATGTTAAAAAATATTTTCTAAAGTAATGATGTATTGATAGGTACGCATTTCTGAGAAAACGGTTCGAACACATCAAACTCAAGTGGAACGTGACAATGAGTCATGCATTTCCCATGCGTGCAGCCAGCGTTCATAGATTTATGTCGGAGCCAGACATATCTCAAAGTATTTGTACATTTTCATCCTTGAAGACTACAAAGTACAAAGACTACAAAAGTTTGTGCAGCTACACAAAGTCCTCGGCAACACTACATGATCATAGAAATTACCATTCAAATGAAACTGTGTCTGGCTCCGGCATTATAAGAGGTTATCACATCACAAAAACCCCGTACGACCAAAATTCGAGTCCAGTGCGATACGCATTACTATTACATACAAAGCAAAATTGTATTATACCACTAGAAACATCATAATTCGTGTTATGACGATATTTAGGAAACTGAACGCTCTATACGAAGTGCTACATTTTCGATTCATGAATTTTGGAATACCAATATTATGTTAACTACAAAACCAAAACATAGCGTAGCGTGGAATAATACCGCGAGTTAATATAAACGGGCAACTTTCCCTGCTCTTATTGTTTTAAGATCTACTATGCCAATTTAGTATAACCTCAGAGGGCATTGAGCTTCTATTATAAATTAACCTCAAATAAATTTATAGCTGTTTCGACATCTAGAATTAATGCCTGCATTATAGGTAACAGACGCCTGTTATATCTTTTTTGTAGAAATATATAAATACACACACGCACACATACGCACACACACACGCGCACAAACCCACGCAAGCCTTGAAGTGGTAACATACTTAAAACTCACAATACCGTTACGACCAGGTTCAAAAATAATGCGTCAAAATCAGTCCACCCAAAAATATTATCACGTAAAATATTTCTAAGTAGAGACCATATTACGACTCAGTCTGTCTTAAACTTATTTCTCTGATGATCTCATGTATAGTTGTTTTTATAATTCTACACGCCCTTACTTTACAAACTCTACTTCTTAGTCAAAATACATAACATACGTCACTTATCAGACCTTACGTAGAGACTCTACACACCTTAACTCTACAAGCTCTAATTTCATAAACTCTACATTGTTATCAAAATTTTCAAGAAAGGTTGGCAGATTATTGAATAAAGGGAATCGAATAAGCTAATACAATATGATAACTTATACTAACAAAATCTTCAACTTACGAAAGGTACACGCTTATCACTTTGAAGATTACCCAATAACATGATTCCAGATTAGATAGATAGATTTCATCCCTGTAATACCGCGTATCATCACACGCAGGCTTACTCGCGAGCACTTAAGTTTTAACAAGTTGTCAACGAGATAGGCCTGTACTGTATAACTTTACAAGATTACGGTAACGAGAAACTGAGATAGTTAAAGTTTAAACAATTAATTACCTACTCGCTAACAACTAAAGTTACACGCAAACTTAATACTATGTTTTCCGGTGTCTACGTCGTAATTTCAGAATTTAAGAGGCATTATAAACCAAGAATCGTCCATGTCGTGTACAATTTTTACGTATGGACTAGAAACTAACTAGAGATAGCGCCGCGCTTACAGTCCTCTTGGTCTGCAGCATAAATAAGCCACGTCCAGACGTGTCCAGCGAGACACGTCCGGGTACCAGTTTATGTTTTTCACATAAGATCGGCGTGAAGTGGCGGCAATGCTGTCACGACAAGTGATGGTATTGTTGTCGCAATTCAATCGGTTTGTGAGAGTTCCCAGTGGCCCAAGCCCCTCTTTGAAGGCTGGCAACGCATCTGCTAGCCTCCAGGTGGAGACGTACATTGGTGTCGGCAGTAGCTTAGGTTAATCGCCTGTCCGTTTATATAATCAGGCAGACGGTTACCCTATACTAACAAAAATTTAAAAAAACCATTAGAAATGAAAGGCAGTAAAAAGGAAAGGCCCAAGAAAGGACTCGAATAGATTCCTTCGTAGTGTGATTCTGGATACGTATGCTAAGAATATCGTGGATTGCTAAACTTCACAAACGATTCTATTATATTTATTCATTCATTGTCCACCTATGATAATCCATTGTTGGGCATAGGCCTCCCTTTTCTTCTGCCACTGTGCCCTATCCCTTGCCAATCTCAACCAGCTACTTTTTTTTTATGTTACAAGGGGGCAAACGAGTAAGCAATATACTAAGTGAACTCACAATTTGCCCAAAGGACGTCTTACAATCACATTTACAATTTAAAAGATACTTACGTCGAACAAGTTTAATGTTAGAGTATCTGTACTATTTTTTTTTAATGTTACAAGGGGGTAGATGAGCAGGCAGCAGGCACCGAAGTGCCTACCGGCGCCCATGGACATCTGCACGACCAGAAGGCCGGCAGATGCGCTGCTAAGGAGTATTGATATCAACATCGAAGCAAATTCCCTTTTTACCCCCTATTAACCCTGATATGAGATGAATTTCAACTAAATATGAAACACGTTTTACATCATATCTGTTAAAGAATGTGTATACAAAATTTGAAGTCGATTAGACCAAGGAATCACGTTGTCCCATACAAACTTTTCCCTTCAAGTTCACCCCCTTAGGGGTGGAATTTCAAAAAATCCCTTCTTATCGGATGCCTACGCCATACAAAGAACACATCCTCCAAGTTTCAGATTTTTACGACCTAACTCGTTCAGGAAAAAGCATTTTATATGTATAGATTATATAGACATGAATATTTAAAAAAAATTACTGGACTAATAGATTCATTCGTTACAGAACCAGCTGATAATACGGTTACCCCTGATTTTATTTTACGATATATTTTTTTTCTAATCATTTTACGAAAAAATGTTATTTAACAATTATGATTAAATTCAGTAAATCAATCAAATCAAATCAAATATACTTTATTGTACACCAAATAATAAAAAGAATAACAAAACAGAAGAATAATAAAAATAATGGTACAAAAGGCGGTCTTATCGCTAAAAGAGCGATCTCTTCCAGACAACCTTTGGATAGAGGACATTTAATACTAAACAAGAGGGGTTTGGAGGTGTACACACTTAATATTATATCCATACATATACATAAATATAATATATATGTTTATATATATAGTTACAAATATCGGTTATAATGATAATACCGTATATACTTCCATATACATTTAGTTAAAAGCTGTTAATTTGAGATTACAAACAGACACTTCAATTTTATTTATTTTTATAGATATGTTGTCGTTTTTCTGTGGGAGTGTATATCAATAATTATCCTAAACGGTTTTCCTTACATGATGCAAAAAAATATTATATTATTATTGTGAATATTTTTGATAAATGTATGTATGTCTGTAAGTTTTGCTAACAGAATTACATAAGATTAACATTACACCCCGTTCCCACTTGTCGTGTGTTGTGCACGGATTTTAATCGTATGTTCCAGTGGCAGAACATTTTGTATGGAGCTATTCACACTTGTCAAAACACGATTTTGTGTCGTCGACGACAAGAAATGTCGGCTGTTTTGCGAGCCCTCTACGCACGGAAAAAAATCGTGTCAGACCGCGCTCGCCTATGAGCATGTATGGCGCTATTCACACTTGTCGGATGTCGGGCCTAAAAATATCTATGTATCGGTATGATTTAACTAAGAATCTCTCAGAACTCAAAAAAAATATTTATTTGGATTAAACTACTTAAAACGTTTTCTATTTATATATAGGTTAGTATGAAACGATTAATATGAAAATTTTATATCGAAATATTAGTCGATATAAAATATTTATTATAGCTACTTAGTAACACACTACCTCCTATACCGTCCGTGACAGTAGTATCCGCATCGTTTTGTTACTTTCCATCTACCTTCATATCCTGTTACTCCTATTATATATATTTATGTAATTAAAGGTACTGCCACGTTTGCAGTGCTTTTGGTTTCCAAATTGGGTCGTCAAGTACCGGTACCTGTACCTAAAGAGGTAAAAGTACACATAAGATCGGCGTGAAGTGGCGATAATACTGTCACATCAAGTGATGGTATTGTTGTTGCGTTTCGTACGGTTGATGAGAGTTCGCGGTGGTCTCAAGACCTTTTCTAAGCCGGCAACACATCTGCAAGCCTTCTGGCAGTGCAGATGTCCGTAGTCACTTAGGTGGCGAGCCGCATGCTCGTTTGCCTCTTGTAATATTAAAAAATATATATCTTGTGCAACTGTCAAAACTTTCACAATGGACAACTGCCTTTATAAAATAAAATAAATGACAGCAATTCTGAGTTCGCCAGCCCAGTGATATTGGTAAGAAAAAAAGGTGGTACGAGCCGATTATGCATTGACTTCCGAAAGCTCAATGCTAAGGTGGTACGTGATCGTTACCCCTTGCTTAATATTGAAGATCATTTGGACAAGCTTCAAGGAGTTTCAGTGTTCAGCACTTTGGATTTGAAGAACGCTTTCTTTCATGTTCCTATAGAAGAAGACAGCCGCAAATAAACATCTTTCATTGTACCTGGCACGCAGTATGAATTCAACATAACCCTTTGGTTTTTGCAACTCACCTACCATCTTTCATAGATTTATTAATAGCATTTTTTCAGATCAAATAAAAGAGGGAATTGTGCTTGCTTATATGGATGATCTTATTTTACTAGCCCAGAATGAGGAAGAGATGTTGAATAGAATTGAAGAAATATTTGAAGTTTGCCAATCCTATGATTTAGAAATTAAATGGGAATTTCAACTGCCGTCGTCCAACTAGGTAACGCTGCGTTTATTTCCTCATCTATCAGGGTCGCGGGAAGCCGTTTGATATCTTTATCACAAAATAGGGCCCTGTGGAAGTTAATGGAGGGGGCCTATGTCCAACAGAGGACGTCATCGAGCTGAAGGAAGGAAGAAAGAAATACTAGCGGACCCGACGGACGCTGTCTCGCCCGAACGTTAGGTTACTTATTATTTACTACATCCTATTATCCAATAAAAGTATCCCCGTTTCCGATTCTTTTCCCTTTCTCGCCTGATGATGCATTCCCATAACATTCTCGGCACACATTCGCCTTTCTATATACTTGTATAGAGATGTTTTACTTCAAAAATACAGTCGAATTGAGAACCCAGCTAAAGCTAGCCTTACTTTTTTGTAAATAATTTTTCACATTACTATTATAAGTTTTAGCATTTTTTTTATCAACTGCTGGTAAGAAGTTGTTTTTAATTAGCCTATTGTGGTCTACTGCTAGGCAAAAGCCTGACTACCGGCCCAGTTTTCTCTTTCCTGGGCTATAAGTTACCCATAAAGGAGTCCAAATCGGCGCGCTACCTCTTCCTCGTCCCGCCAGGTCGACGGCGGCCATTGGGGGGCATCCAGGAAATCACGATATTGGCCCACCTTTGCGTGTCTATTCGTGCCATATGCCCAGACCATTCCGACTTCAGGATTGCTGTCTTCTTCCCCACATCCATTATGTGGTCTTGCGAACTCGATCAGATCGAAAAAAAAAGTAGTGATTGATGTTATTTTAATATTAGAAGTTACAATTTGTTTATCAGTTCGAACAGGAACGAGAAGCGGAGTGCAAATGTCCCATAAACGAAGCACTAAACTTCTGGTTCCGATTTACCCTAATAAATTCAAGTTTCAATCTAAATTATTGAGGAAGTTTCTCAGTCAGTGCCAGAGGGTATGGTTATATGGACTGTCCAGTTCCCTGAAAAAGAGGCCACTACCCTCGTCACTACTGGAGGCAGGGAATAGGCCCGGGTACCATAAGCGGTCGAAAGCCTTCCCTATGTCGAGAAAGACCCCAACGGTACAGTTACCCAGGTTGTCCTCAATAGCTTAGAAGTGGAAAACTCGTATTAACTGAAACGTTGTGGAGTGGTTGCCGTGGAAGCCGTACTGCTCACTGCTCCGTCGTATGGTTTGGGCAGAGCGACAACCTTGCCTCTCTTCCATGACTCGGGGAAATGTTCCTGTTTGGACTTCTCAGTTGAAAGGTCTAGTGAGCGCAACGTGACCCTTCTTCGGTAACATCTGTACGGCAGCATGAGGAATTCCAACCCGGCTTGCCGCTTTTCGCTTTGAGAGATGGGCAGAAACGGACCAAGCTCAGACAGGGAGAAACCCCGGAGCTGGCCGTGCATTCCTATCGTGCCTCGTGCCCTGTGCCCGCCACCGCGCCCTTCCCTGCGATGCACTTCTGCCAGCGCACATTTCACGCACAACTTACAATACCGCTGCAGTTAACGATTACATCTCTCATTACCGTGGGATTTCAGCAGTGTAACGCATGCGGTTCTATCGTGCCGTCTAATGCGGAGGAGAGTCCAAGAATTTGACTCGATTCTTCAAGGCAATGCTACTGTAACTGTCAAAGGCGGTATATTGTTGGGAAGATCTTGTTAAATACTTTGACCATATCGGTGGCGGTATTAGACTGGGTCGTTGCTGTGTGTACGTTCCATGAAGAACCTACGGCCGCACTTTCTTAATACGTACATTCCTAGAGAAACCTATGTACGTTTATACTCACTTAAGGATTTATTAATGGGGTATACTTCCGATGTTAATTTGTGTGTTTTTTTTTTATTTTATAAAGGTAAGAATCGATTTTCATATTAAAACCCAAAGTATGAATATTTATGGGGAAAGTAAAATGAAACTTCACGATATGAGGAGTCAAGATCCTTGCAAAATATAAGTAAATAGGAAAATAATAAATATCAGATTCCATCAATCCGATATCTACCTTCTTTTCTAATGACGGCCGTGTCGAATACGAGATGAGATCGTATCCATGATCATCACGAGCATCCCAGGGTGGAGCGTTTCCATCCTGATTCATCCTTATCGGGCCATGAATCCGAGCTACATAGCGATATTTCTTATATACACCGTTGTGATTCCCGATAGACCCAAATTCGTGAAAGTAACCAGGGACCCCGTCATCGATCATAGCTACATCATTGACTCGATACATTCGGGACGAATGTGGATTGAAACGTCAGGTCCAATTTATTATCTACTTCCCAATTTGGCCAAGATTTACATTTACCTCACAAAACACTTTAATAGAAGCTGTCACAATTTGGTATTAGATACTTTTTTTAGCGATACCAGACATATCAATTCCAGAGAGGCCATTGCCATGTGTTTCGCTTCGTTACAAATTCTGAAACGATGATATTCACAGGCGAACTGAATTCGCCGTTATTGTTTCCAGCAAATTGAACTAGCGTTGATATATTCCATTACAATTTAACGAACTCTCCTAAAACCAATACGAATCCATCACTCCATGCGGTTGGATCATAAGAGTCTTCATATCGGAAGATATTTGAATTGGTATTATAACAGAATGGTAAGTTATTTAATTCAATTAATTTGATTTTAGAGAAAAAATATTCTCATGTACTCCAGCCAGGGAAACATAAATATCTTATGTTTTTCTAAACAGAACTCATAAAACTATGCAATAAAAACCTGTGGCTAGTTTTTATATCCTAGGTGTTTACAATTTACATACTGAATGCGGTAGACCGCTGGTTTACTTCCCGGTTGGTATACATTAATAACTACCAAGTTAAAAGGCTTAGAACTAGTTCTTCTGATATATATACATTTTTATTTAGTACTTCTCCGATTCAACCTTCAGGGTCCGATCTTTATGCAGCTACATACTTTCCCTAACTTTTAACCTTTACCACACTTACTCAGTATCAAAATATATTGTATTTATAAATTGACGTTCCTTGCTATACTCTTAGTAACAACAAAAACGGTTAAATTAGGCATACATTTATACTTACATTCCGGGTGTTCTTTGTAAAAAAAAGTAACCAGTTTCGTTTCACGCTATTTGAATGTGCAAACAATAAAATTCCAATCCAATTGCTGGAATGTTGTTTCATCACGGATAGATTGTTATAAAATCTAGATATTATTATTATAGTTGTATCTAGAACTTACCGAAGCAATCCAGGCTAATGGCATTCACCTTTTGGTGCAGTATTACGTAAGTCGCGTGTTTGGCTGGGGTTGGTTAAATGAGGGTTATATATTACGTGGGGCCCTGACGATATATGTGCATATAGTTTAGATAACATACATATAATCAAGTTAAAAGCTTAAATGTTTTTTGCTATAATTATATATTTTAAACATCACCTTTTTGGTTTGAACATTTTCTTTAATGAATGCTAGAAATTAGGATGTCAATCGTGAGATATTTTAAATAACGTTTATAAAATATTGATATAAGAAGCTATAACAGAATGTCCGTATTTTTTTTAATACCCCACTGCTGGGCAGAGGCCTCACACCTCTCAGACCCTTTTCTTCTATCCCGGGATATCGCGATTCATGTCATTTCCGCAAAGGCATCCAGGAAATGGAGTAACGTTTTATTATAAGCACCTAACGCTAACGAAGACACATCTGTTCGCTCAAAAAAACAGAAATAAAAAAAGAACGAAAACATAACGTCAACGGCACCTAATTTGAGTGCAAATTGATGACACCGAATTAATCCGAGATAGAAAAGCGACGGAAAGAGCGAAAGCCATCGAAAGCAGAAAATAATTTGAAGCGATGACTGTGAGTAATGAACGACGCTATTAACAATGTGTCGAATTTGATACACAATTTTCGATTGTAGGTGAAAA
>JANCMC010023764.1:58753-85515 GCA_024363005.1 Charaxes varanes | reverse complement strand
CATGATTATTTCATATCTCCGTTTATGGGTGGCTAACGACGGATCATTCTGTTTACTTAATAATGAATACAAAGAAACTGGTGAAAGACTTAAATACATCTATGTATGCATATGGCGGGCAACGCCTCCAATTTTACATTATGTTTAAAGTTGATGGCGTTTTTCATTGTTGACAAAAATATATAAGAATAGATAGCTAGTCATAAAATGATTTGACATGTCCATATTGGTCAAAAACCACTAATTCTAAACAGAGATGTAAAAAAACATCTGTTCGATAAATATTTAAATATATCTTTAATAACATTATATCTCTATTATAAAAAAAAACACAAATAGTAAGCTTTTTTTTTTATCTAATTTTACGCGCACGAAGTAAAGTAGTATAATGTAAAGAGGTTCTGGTACTAGATAAAAATGACACTAGTACTCCGGGATTAACAATTTAAGAGAAAACTTGATCATACATCAAACTAATTTTTTTATTAATCGCCCAGGAATTTTTTATGGTCAATGCTCAGAAATTTGTGGAGCGAATCACAGCCGTTTGTATTTGTAACTTTAGTTTGGATAAAAACAAAAATCCACGCCCGTCACGCTATCAAATACGTCGCGTCAGTGAACAAATCGGGATTTCCAAAACTTTATCGTGTCACGCTTCTAAACAGATACAACCCACGTTGACACTAAGGAGGGTCCGATGTGGGCCCAGCACGAATATTTTCAAAGTCGTATCTTCGACTCGAAAGGTTCGAAATAATAATAATTACGCTTATTTGGCCAAAATATACATTACACTTAACCAGTATTGGCCCCCAACCTAGGATTCCCTGTATCTTGAGGGCCACCTTCCAATTAGAATTATTCTATATTTGTATAATTAAGCTCTTTAACGTTACAAATTTTCAAACAAACTATAGCTAAAATTATATAAGGAGAACCGCAGTATGTGTATATACCGTCTTTTAGGTAGGGGACTTATCTTTATATATCGACGCCCCCACCGAATAACATGCTAACCAAAAATCTCTAACTTTCCCGGAAAAATAAAAAAACCATGTTTTCTTAATATTTTTCGTGTTAAAGACACAATTATTGTGATATATATCAAATGAAAGGTATTTTTTAGTCGTATATTTAATAGAATATTATGGTTATCGCATATTTTGGGATGGTTGAGCTAGCTGTTAGTTGTTATTGAGGTATAATAGTTTTATTCATGTAATATTTTTTTTTATTAACTTTGTTATACAATTTTATATACATCGGATAGATGTAACTATGTCTGTAGTATTAGAATGTGCAATATTTTTTTTACAGTAAAGTAACTTTAGCATAGTATTCGTTGGGGGCTTAGATATAACTCTTTTGTATGTATGTCGCTCAGCGAAACCTCAACGGCACCAACGGCACACGATTTACATACTTATGCATACATTTTATTATAAGATTGTGTTAAAGCGTAGTCATGACGACCGTATGTCCTAGTACGTTAACTGTCAAATATAGCAATGTCATTGTAGAACTGTAACTGTATTTCTTGAGTAAAAATCCTGTTGCAAGTTACTAAATTTATTTAATGTTTATATTGTTGTTGTATTTTACTCACTGATGACACTCTAAATTTCTTTAAAAGCTAAGTTTACAAGGGTTCCAACGCGCCCTGCACTGAGAAGAGCTCGCAAAAAACTCAGTCGGGTAATTATTTTTTTTATAATCATTGCACAATAACTCAGATACGATTAGAGCAATTAGTAATAATAGGATTTTTGAATCATCACGTTACGTTGATTTTTATAGTGAAAGTTAAATTTCTTTTTGTGTTTTTGTTGTACACTTTTGTCCTTGAAGACTACAAAGTTCTACAATAGCGGACACGGCAGACGTTGTCCTACCCAAAAACGTGGCTCGTGTCCTATAAGTTGGCTCAGCAATTCAAATTCAAATTATGTTTTATTCAACTAGACTTTTACAAGCTCTTTTGAATCGTCTAACATTTTAAAAGCTACACTGATTTGGAAGAGTCGGGCCACGAGAAGAATCAGCTAGAAGCTCGTTGGCCACTCCTTTAAAAATAGTTCTTACAAAGTTAAATTTAAATTACATTTTTGCATGTGAACTATAAAGTACAAAACTGGGGCATCTCAATTCCAAGCAGTTTTATCTTCAATATAGTCTTCGACTATGTAATACGCCTTACGAATAAGCGTGTTTTAATATGCTGTTTAAATTTATGTAAAACGGTTTTAATGCGGCTTCTGGAATTTTGTTTAAGCAGCGTATATTTGGGCCCACAAATGATTTCTGTACCATGTCCTTAGGCCTCGATGCTCACGCGACATTTTTTGATGCGCACGCGCCGGGAGCCATATGTCGTCTGTATTATATTTTTAAACATTATTATAAGCCTCGGTAACTCAGTGGTCGAGTCGGTTTAGTTGATGAAGAAACGAAAGTATATACATATTTATTTTAAACTACCTTTAACCCGCGACATCTCCCGCTTGGATTCAGTGATTTTGTTAAATTACGAGGGTTATTTTTTTTTTGTGCGGAAGCCCAATTATTTTTCTAAAACTGAAATAGCCTTGCAATATCAGCTACTGCCAGTGAGTCGCGTCGAAATCGGTCCAGCCGTTTCGAAGATTACCCGTAACGAACAGACAAAAAAAAAATTAACTTGCGTTTTTGTTAAATAGTCATTTATAATTAGTAAAAAAATAATTTCAACGTTACAAACATACACCATTATTGCTATCTCTATATATGCATAGATTCCACACAACTTCTTTCCATCTATCCGTGACATCAATCAGGTCCCACTGTTTTACGTGCCTTCTGAAACACGGAGGAGGTCGGATATTAAAAAGTAAACCAGTGCCAGAATAGGCCACCCATCTATCACCCGGTCGCAGTAAGAGCAACTTAACCTAGCGATCGACTTAAATGCCGACCACTGATAAGGCCACGACCTCCTCGAAATCATCAATTTTCAAATTAATACATTGTAAATAAAATAATAATTAAGAAAAAAAAAACACAAATCAACTGTATAAATAAAATGTCCCAATAGTAAATAAATAGTCCCCATATATATCGTTTAAAATTTATTTATCGTGTAAAAGTTCTTTGTGTTTACCCATTGGTACAATTTTGTTTTAAAAAGAGCAACAGGCAGTGACTTAATATTGGTTGGAATTTTATTAAATACTGTTTTTATTTGAAAGAAATTGAGTGAGGTGTATGCTTAGCAGTGGGACAGATATGGTCACCCCTAAAATAAGCTTTTATACAATTACATAAGTTATGTTATAAAATTGGAATAAAGATATTTCATTTTATTTCATCATTTATTTATTCATCAAATTGTCCATGTCAATAGATATATGACGCCCCATTAGGGCATAGCAATTTTAATACAGAAAATCGTCATTGAAGCTATTTTATCATAATTATGTAGTAATTCATTAGAATATAATTATATAATATGTAAAAACTGTTCGATATCCAAGAATATATTGATTTTAATTTGCTTAACAATTGATTAGCAGGATAAAATAATTCGGATTCACCAATAGTAAAACAGCAAAGTATATTACAAATAATTTCATGTTTACAACGTAATGTGAAGTTTTATTTTAGGTTAGTAAGAGGGGAAGCGGAAATATTAGATATACCTATATAATATATCTAACATACTTTTAAAAAATTCTTACCCGCGTTATTCCACTAACATTACGGGATGCCGGCATGTCAACAATGTAAGGGTGGAAACCCGCACGGCGCCTGCTGGTTCGATGATAAAAAGGCGATTGAAACTGAAGAGATTGTTTAATTGAAAGCGCCAATCTCAAGAGATAGTTGTCCCATTTGAAGAATTCTTTCAGTGTTAGCTAGCCCATTTATCAAGGAAAGCTATGGGCTTATATATCATCACGCTAAAATTGAATCTATTTTGTCATTTTTACCTAATTTTACGGAGACGAAGTCGCGGCAGCTAGTGTAATATACGAGTGGGCACGGTGAAACTTTATTTTGGCCGTGTCGTACGTGCCTAATTACTGTAATATTGTAATATTTGTTTCTGATTGAAAATCGCATTGCATTAGGTAGTAATAATGATATTATACAGTATTCAGTAAAAAAAAAAATAAAAAAAAAATATATTTCATGAAAAAGCCGACAAAAAATTTCACCACTGGGCTAAGAGAACACAGCTACAGCTAGTTTATACATAGATATATTTACCTTTTTCTCCAGTATAGTGATACCTTGATATTTGAATGGCTTGCTGAAGTCAATAAATTCGGCTCGTTCTGGATTTATGGTCAGAGGTGCTACAATCATATCAGCTCGCTCGTAAACCAATTCACCTGTAAAAATACAGATAAAGATAAAACTGTAGCCTCAATAGCTCAACGGTATAAGGTATGGATTGAAATCCGCAAGGTACCCGGTTCAAAGCCGCGCCATTTGGGTATTGTCGCACCCACTCCTAATACAAGCTTTTAATTTAAGCTTAGTAGGAGGAGAAACGGGAATATTAGACATACCTAAAAAGTATTCCTAATATTATTTAAAAAAAGGTAAAAAAAAGAAATGCTTGGAGCTATATTTTCGTATCCGCAAAAAGAAGACGGTCCCTAATAAAGTAGAATATTTTTCATAAGTTTGTAAATGTTATTTTGCTAGGTTAGTCTTAAGAGGATGTGGGTAAAGGGGAGGGGAGGGCGACCCCACCCTGTGGGTCACCCTACTTACCTATTACAAGAAAACATAAAGGAAGCAGGAGCATATTCACGTAAACTCAAATCACCGTCACAAACGTCAAAATGGACGTAAAAACGTTTTGTAGCCTTCCTAAGGCAGTTAAAATTTATTTGAGTATGCCAGAGTCAGAGGTCAGAGAAGACAAACCCCCTTGATCCTCCCACAAATGCAGAATCCTCAAAATCAGGCGACTCGTTTTAAGATCCAATCCTTTGTTTTCGAATTTATTATGTTGATTTTTATTTACAGCCAGCGTCTTTTAAATCCAATGCATGAATTTTTTTTTAAACTTAATGGGAGGCATGAAACATATGTGATAAGTATCAAAATAAAAAAACATTGCATTAATGAAAAGCTGTGCAACATTGAGATTCAGTACAACATTTCCGCACTGTTTTTGGCTCTTAGCGGAAAATACGTCATTTGTGATCGGTTTTGTAGTGGTTAGAGATAAGATTACTGCGTAGTTGATAGATAATGTTATATATACACCCTCTTCAGTTATCTAGTCATATTAAATATCAAACGAAAGCTTATTATCTATACTTTATACTAATATATAAAGCTGAAGAGTTTGTTTGTTTGCTGAAACGGACTAATCTCAGGAATCACTGGTCCGATTCGAAAAATTCTTTCAATGTTAGACAGGCTTATCTTAATGAGGAAGGCTATATCATCACGCTAAAATTGAATCAATTTTTTTTCTAATTTTACACGGACAAAATCGCGGACACAGCTAGTAACAATATAACACACAGTTCCTTTTACGTACCTATAAGACCAGTCCATTCTTTTTTAGCTCCCGGCTGTGAGAAATTACGTATTATGTAATTTCCGAACTGTCCGTCAGGCGAAAGGGCCAGCGAGTAAGTGAAGTTGATCGCTCGGGCCAACTCTTTTAAAAGATCCATACAAAAGCCCTTGCAACAGTACAGCTGGTCTAAAATGATTAAAATTTAATACTTCCTGTTCCTATAAACGTTTCTGTATCTTATAATCTTTGATAATTTACTTAGTTTACAGTTAGAAGATAACATTTACAAATTGTATAAACTCTTTATAACGTCGTCCGTTATAACGAAAACTCTCTATTACATAAAGCAAATGGGTTAATTCATGTCAAAACCCCATGCATTAGTACACTTTATAACGCAACAGTTATTCCCTATTACGAAGAAATACGTCTACATTAGTATGTCAGGAAATGTCTAGTAAAGTATTTAATAGTGTATTTGTCTTTATCATATGTTCCTAAAAGGTTAGGTAGTAGTTAGTGGTAGTAAAGTCATCGAAAAATTCTTATTGTTATATTGAAGTTGATTGCCCCGCATAGCAAGATATGCATGAAATATTTCAGAAAATACAAATAAATATTGGCAGAGCAAAAGATGACAGATAATATTAACAGATTACATTTGTTCCGAAAAAAATAATTATCCATTAAAAGTGATAAATAAAAATTATTGTAATCTGTGATACATTAGTGTAACATAAACTCTTTATAACGACTAAAATTTTCTATCCCTTGAGATTGATTATAAAGAGTTTACACTATAATTAGACGTCCAATTGAGATCGGAACAAACTTTATGGTAAAAGAGCTCATATAAATTAGGAGTTAGAAGAAAAGAGAAGATAAAAACTGGCTCATATAGGCCCACGGCCGAATTTATCCCATTATTTAATAAACACTATGCTAAATTGTTGTCAAAGACAACGATCCTATCATGACAAATACCATTATAAACAAAACTTAATATGTACCTAATTTTTCAATTTCAATTTCAGTATATCGCTAGCTTAAGCAGTTCTTACGGAGACCGGGTGATAGATGGGTGATCCATTCCAATACTATTTTATAAGAAACCTTCGAGGTCCTCCGTGTTTCAAAAGACACGTAAAACAGTGTGTTCCGATTAATGTCACTCAGAGATATTAGACGTGATGAGGGAGAGAGAGAGAGAGAGAGAGATAGAGATAGAGATCGTGGGGGTTTCGCGGATGACGTCAGACGGCAGTCGGTCATCTTAACTCGCCCCATAGTCACATCCTCTGCAATTTAATTAAACCCAGGTACTAGACGATAGGAAGAAGAAGAGGAACACGTACCTAATTCTTCACTGGTGTTATAATGGGGACACAAAATTTCCTCGGCAGAATTACACTCAGACTCGTCGTAAACTCGGCGTGCATACACAAATGGCTTCTCTTCAATCGTTAAAACCTTTAAAAAGTATGATTAGAACATGAAGAAATATTCAAAATAAGATGTACATAATCCTATAAGAAAACCATATTATTACAATAAAATTTTTAGACGCTTTTATGTTATACATTATGCATTATGTTCCTTATTTGTTTTATATTATCTTGGTATAAATTATAAGAAAAACTGTATGACGTTAAAATCAATACTTTGATGGCTCCCGCGTAAATTGTCGTAACTCCAAATTCTCTGTAAGTCTCGTCCAAATTGGGCCAGCTGTTTCGGAGATAGTCCGGTTCAAACAGATACAATTTTTTCAATTTGTGTTTTTCCCACAGGTATGGTATATATATAGCCATGTGTAATTAGTAAAATAAAGTAATTGCGACGTCACGATCAAACCCGTCAATTTTATTTATATGTATACAGATAAAATTAAATTTCATACCCTTGTCAATAAAAAAAAACTAAATTTAGTTGCATCACTCACCTTCAAATGTGTTGGTATCATAAATCCTTCGGGCTTAGAAGAACTGCGTCCCATCCAAATAACTTCATGTTCTTTTAATTCTAGACGCATTTTTTGTGTTTCCTAAAATGACATTAAGACATTAATAGTCTATTACATTGTCACATAGCACACACACACATGCGCGCACACACACACGCCCGCACTAGCACATGCACGCACGCACGCACAAACAAGCACGCACGCACGCATACAAACATGCACGCGAACGATTTAAGATTATCTAGTGTCTTTATTTCTAATTCATATGCACTACTGTACAGTTGCTATTTCTTTATTGAAATCTCTACATGGAAAGGAGGTAAGTAGAAGTAATGAAGTGAGTAAATTGTGCCAAGGCACATATTTTCATTAAGGTATAGAGTCAGTGAAGTTACAAAGTGTAGAGTAAAGAGGTGTAGAGTTAGAGTGTAGCTGTGGGTGAAGTACGAATATTTTCAAAATCGACTCTTCGACTCGAACGGTTCGAAATGTTCGTGCTGTGAACACTTACCTTAGAATAGAAATATTTTCCAGGAATTGATGGGTTTCATTGCAGTATTGTACGTCTGGCAAGTGGTTTACTGCAACATACATTTTGAACGTAACCAGTGAATGAATTAACAGAATTACTCTATATCTAATGATTCATTCATTATTTGTGATTTCTTTGTAATGCTGTCATAGCTGGTCCTTCCGAATTATTATTAAGCCACGTGAGAATGATTTTGAAAATATACATATGATGACGTTCACAAGTATTTAAAAGAGTCGTCCAAAAGTCTATGTAAAGAATTTTTGACTTCGAAGAATAGTTGCTTTTATGGTCAGCCCCAAAGGACATAGCCGAAGTAATCTAATCAACTAGTAGGTCGGTTTTGCGTAAACCACGCCCCAATATTTAAATATGTTAAATATGAAAACTTAATCTTGAAAATATTCAGGCACTCAAAGGATAGAATAACGAATAATAACGGATTATTCTTATGTTTATCGCGATTGTAGGAAGGCAAAGAAATACTAAATGTTTAATTGGCACTATGTAACTTTAAGTGACGTAAAATTTACAGATGCTTTTGTTAACCTTACCTCTTTGTATGTAAAAATGTTGACACCTTTTTATAGTGGTATAACATACTATATATAAGTGTCTTACATATAGTATCTATATGTAAGACACTTATATATATTAATGATTGGAATGGGGACGAATAGTCTAAAACTACAACGATTTTTCTAAGAAATTTTGAGAAGTTTGTTCAACAATATACCATTCTGTAATATATAATCTGCTCGTAGTCTCAGTTGTCAAGCCCACTCAGTTTGCAAAGTTGATAAGAAATACAAAGCATATTTTTCTAAATTACCTTATTTTGTATAGAAATTCTTTGACAAAAATATCTTATTTTTGTGATGAAATCAGGTATAAACTTCAGAATTGAAAATTATCCATCGAGCTTTTGCCAAGCATCGCATTGGTAACAAGGAAAAACACTTTTAAAGGTCCCATTACGCTATGATGCTTTTGTATTAGTTATTGATTTTACTTATGTCAGTAATAGAGTTTAAGATAAATTGACAGGCTATAAAAACTTGGAAAAAACGATTAAAAAAAATATTAAGGCAACTGTGGAATTGGAGGGATCGGAAATTAAGGATAGAGGAACTAATATTTATTTCATTATATTCATTTGTATAAATAATACTTTTAAGGTGCATCCAATAACTGTCTCTCTTAATTTTCTCTACCCTTCAGTTAAGCTGTTTTTTATAAAGACATAAACATCTCCTATAAGTCTAATGAAAACATAATAAGCAATTTTAGAAGCGCTACAAAAGTATAATAAAAGCGTTTCTGTAATTTAATTTTCTTAGAAAATAAATACATATATTGCATATTTTCTTAATAAAGGTTATTTTACGTAGAACGTTTTAATTACAGAGGAGGGAACCGTAACAGTGCTTGGGACTTGCGAGCCAGTTGTAAGTTCAAGAGAACTATTTAAAGCTGCCATTAACACTCGCCTTCACTGCCACTGTTCCCTTCGGTGTCTAGCAAAATTTGATATTATCCGACTAGAACAGTATGAACTTTTTAATAAAGAAGTTTTTATTAACTGTTAAAATTAGAAAAAAGAATGTAAGAGTCACATTAGGTCACACGAATGGTACAACTTGTTTACTCCAGCCTACCCCCACCCAGGTTACATTCTTGAACCTCCCTTTGATGTGACATCACATAATTTTCAATTTTTTGCTTTGAATAAAATAAAATTAAGAGAGTTTTTAATGTTTTTAATTTTCACATGCAACTTCACAAAGCTTTTGGTGTTACAAGATTTTAGTTTATATTTATTTTTAGAAATAATATTTATATTTTACCAATATTGTAACACCAAATAGAAGCTAAATTTCTTTTCTTCACAGGATGATGACCAGCTGCTACTGAAAATTATTAAAGCCAATGAGTATTTTTTTTCTGCCATCAAAAGTTTTGATCATTGAAATCATTGCTTAATTAGTGATAAGCATTTGAGTCGATCGCTAAGTTAAACAGTTCTTATCGCGGCCGGGGGATGGATGACCCATTCTAAGACAGGTTTTTCAAAGATCCGACCAGATTCATGTTTCGGAACGCAAGTAAGACAGTGCGTCCAGATTTATGTCACTGAGTGACACTAGTTGTTTAGTTTTAAAAGCATTTTACAAATTCTTTTTATGATGATCTATTTCAAACATCTATCCAATATTTTGCCTACACTAAATTAAGTATAAGTATTATTCCTAGTGTCCAAAAAAAAAATATTAACATTCCTACTGTGAAAAAACTAATATTCATGATACGAAACCCTCAGTGCGCGAGTCACACCGAACGTAACGCGACAACAATACCATCACTTGACGTGACAGCATTGATGACTCTTGACGCCGATCTTGTGTAAGAAAAAGGGTATATATATAAAGAGTCTGCTTGTAACGTTGCAATTTAATTATTTTACTCATTGCATATTACTTAAAACAACAACATAAATTAATATTATTATAATTATATATATAGTTGACACAAAGATTGCAAACGACACTAATTCTGCACTCGACTGCAAGAGAAACTAGAAAAATTGATTTAATCGCTTCAGCTTTTGCATTGTACATCAGAATAAAGGGCTATCAAGCGAAAAAATTGGACGGACCTTTTCAACGCGATCGGCCATTAAAACTCTGAATTTATGCATATGGGACCAGATCTCTGAAATGTGCGCAGCTCTCCTCTGAAGATGAAGATCAACTAGATCCAATTCTTTACTGGGACGGGATTCTTTAAAGAAATTACACTACGGTCAGATATTGAAAAGCAAATGGCCGAATTGGTCACCTATCTATCACCCAGTTACAGCAAGATCTGCTTAACCTAGCGATTGACTCAAATGACGATTAGGTTACGAACTACTCAAAATCAAATACTTGAGATATTTATGTATAACGTCTAAAACGAATAATATTAATTTTGTTAATTCCTAAATATTATAAGCGATATCTTAGAACAGCGGGATTAAACAAACCACAGTAGTTCAGTGGTAGAAAGTGTACAATGAAGTCCTTAAGTAACCAGCCGGTTTATACCGATTTGTTTTAAATGAATTCTAACGCAAATTCGCTTTTCAGCTTGTCCAAGATAAGGTAAGGTAAGGTAAGGTAGGGTAGGGTAGAGAAAGGTACGGTAAAGGGACAAGAAGCACACAATTGTCCCGGGAAAAAGTCACTAAGCATTAAATTCGTCGGCCTAAATTCCCGCGCCCATTACACCCCATCCAGACTCGAGATGGGAAACGAACCCACGAGCCCCGGAGCAGAAGGAAGGGTCACTGCCCACTGCGCCATCGGGCCAGTCTAATATATTAATCATTCTGTTATCAATGATGGTAGGCACTGCTATTGCGATATGTCATTAATGCTGTCATTACGACCAGTTAATAACACTCACCTTACTTCACGATTATCACGGGGCTACACTGATAAAGATCAAACACAGATTAAAATGAGCTTTTTAGTGATGATAAATCAATACATATACTTTTATAATTTAAATTATAATTACAAATTAAACTTAATGATAACAAAAATGCTTCAGAGATAAAACACTCTTTAAGCGTTCTCCACAGAGACTTAGATACTAATATAACATATGCAAGTAGCAAAAGCAACTAAATTTAAAATATTTTAAGCGGCTTGAACGAAACCGACCGCAATAACTAGTGTTAACTCCAATACTAGTAACTAAAAAGCAATAAATAATTGGGCTTTTGGATTTCAAGGTGATTATGTTGTTCAAATTAGGATACCCATACAGTTGAGTTCGTTTGTTAGGAATATAATCACACATGTTTCAAATTCAAAATGTAGTCTATACATCTATATACGGGAATTTCACTGGAAGATAGCAGATTTTTTATTTCTTGAAAAATAATTAGGGTTTCGCACAATAAAATTGGTTGAGTAATTTTATTGCACAAAATACTTATTACTTATAATACATAAAGCTGAAGAGTTGGTTTGTTTGCTTGAACGCGCTAATCTCAGGAACTACTGATCCGGTTTGAAAAATTATTTCAGTGTTAGATAGCCCACTTATAGAGGAAGGAATATATATCATCACGATACACTTGAATTTATTTTATATGTATTATAAATTTTAGGCTTTTATTTTTTTTTATTTTTATCCTGCACTGCGGATGCACTTAGAACAAATAAACAAAGAGCTAAAGCTAGAACAAGATCATTCTTGTTCGATTTTTTAGTGGAAACCAAACCTCGTTCTTAGCGTTCACATAAATATCAATAAGCAAAAAACTAGAATAAGAATTAGTATCTTTGCGAACGCACACAGAATAACAAAAAAACGCTCTACGTCTGTTTAAACTAAAAGAATTTGATATAATTGGGGTAGAATAAGCATCCGTTCATCTGATGTATTCATTTAGACGTCAATATGTTTGATCGCACGTTCATACAAACTAAGTGCGTTCGCATCGCACATTCGCGTTCTATCAGGATGATACCTAAATAATAATACAGTACATACCATATGGTTGGCAACGAGAGAGTTAATATCAATAAGACCAAAATGTGTTTAAAATTTCATCTCAATGTTTCGACACTTTTTTTCCTATGAAAACGAAGACAAACATAATTTAGGAGTACTAATAAAACCACCCCCTGGAGATGTCAGTTAGAGGAGTAACGGAAATATTATGAATAGGTCAAGTATTAATAGGATTTTTTTAAAATAAAAAAGTGGCTAAGAGCGTTTCAAGCAAGCTTATACAAAAAGGTTCCGAATCTGAAACGCAACGAACGTATTTTTGAATACCTTCAAAAGTAATTGTCCGATTTCGTTCAAAATAACTTTTATAATGAGTTTTAAACATCTTCTATCAACATCGGAAATTTGAAATCTCTACGTCTATAGTTATGATATCTTAGGGGTGAGGACGGGAACGATCATCTTGCGGGCGGACAAATGGAGTGTCAGAGCGAAACAAGGGTTACTTATAGGACTATGGAGCCCAAATAAGCTGAGAGTCTACATTCAAGGAACTCTGACTGATACGAAAATCACAAAACCTTTCAGGTGGAACTTCTCATCAAACGGTCATCCTACCAAGAACGAAGGAACTCTTTGAAGTCTAACTACGGATGGTTAAAATCGAATCATTCACCGGAAGTAGATTTAGAGCAATTTTACGGATCAGTCACAAAGGTTATTACATATCACTATTCCTCAAACTTTACACAAATTACAAGTGTTTTCACCGTTTTCTATAGACTAGAAGTACACTAAACTTTTCTAGGACAAAAGCGTCCAATCATCTTCATCATTGCGTATGACATCCTGCTTGGATGTTCGTATTTTTACATCGACGGCCCTCAGCCAGGCTGCTGTTGCGGGAAGTGAAGGGGTACTGCTTTTTTATACTGCCGGGGAAGAGACAAAGTGGTCATTCGTTCATCATAAGAGAAAGGTCTGTCCTGGTGCTTCACAATTAGTCTGAAGATTCACTTAGACCCCACATGTATAGACGTTGTTTTCAACTGCCGTGGTTGGTCTGGCATCACCATAACACGACAGTATTCTATAGACAAGAGCAGTAGATGAGGGAACAAAGATGACTCGTCGGCCTTTGAAAAATGAGTTTACTCTTGGCATACTCTACCTAGGTCTTCTAGGTAGGCTCTGGGACTACCTCAGGTCGTATTATTTTGGAAGTTTCGCAGCTGGTAGTTTATGCCACAAAGATGTTATGCGTGATGCGAAATTCATCGAAACAGATCTAAATCGCAGATTTAAAATTGATTTGCATCGAATATATACACTCGCTTACAACTGAATCGATGCAAGCCGCACATTGGCACAGAAGGGTTTTTTTTATATATTACAAAGGGCAGACGATTAGGCAGCAGGCAGCTAAGTGCCTTCTGACGCCAATGGACATCTGCACGACCAGGAGGCAAGCAGATGCGTTGCCGGCCTTAATGACGAGTTCAGGCCACCGGGAAGTCTCACAAACCGAACGAAACGCGACAACAATACCACCACATGACGTGACAGCATTACCGCCACTTCACGTCGAACTTATGTAAGAAAAATGTACTGGTACCCGGACGCGCGGGTCCAGTTCGGCTACAAGTATGGCGCTACCTCTAATTTAGGTTATTAGGTTGTATGTGAAAACGGCTTTTACCTATTTTCATAAAACTTTTTTAGTCGAAAGCCTGATTATTATTCTCATAATATAGCAATTTTCATATTTATGATGACGAAATAGAAATATTAAAAAAGTAGTATTTTAAATCAATCTTTTATTCCTATATATGTCTTGAGTAGATTCAGTTACACGAGTATAGGTAGGATATATAGATAGACTCCTTTACTTTGATTTATATTTAATTTCAGTTACCACCTGAATCGTGCGTTGCCATAGCCATGAAACTAGACAACTTAATAGATGAAAATCTCATGGCGCCTTCTGAACTTGTATCTAATTTCCAGAAGCTTCTAGAAGAGGAACGAAGCATACAATTATTAAAAACCGTTAAGAAAGAGAAGAAAAATAAAGTAGAACCTGCAATTTCTACGACAAAAAGACGGGCTTCGGTCTCCTTTGTTTTCAATTAGAGAATGATTAGTGTAGAAATGGTCTAAAGCGCTTTTCAATACGAATATATCTATATATATATAAATTAAAGGTCTTTCTGTGATGTTGAATTTATGTTTTTTACTGATTCTATATGACTACATATACGATACCTTCAGCCTAAAGGCAAATTTAAATATTTTCCTCTTTTTGCCTGTTTGTTTGTTCCGGATGATCTCCGAAACCGCTGTATCGATTCAGACAATTTTTTTAGGACATCGAGGTGAGACGTGACCTTCACTGGTATAAAGCTAATTTTACAAGAAATAACATATGCTACTTTGATTTTAGCTAAATAATTAGCGACCGGTTGATATATGGGTGACCCATTCCAGCACTGGTTTATATTTGACATCCGACATCCTTAATATTTCAGCTAAATACAAACTTTCACCTGTACAATTTTGCGTTTTTATAAAACCACATAAAGTTTAGCGCCAAAACGCTATGACTGTCATGGCGTCTTATATGACGTAACGTCGTGCTGAACAAACAGCTATACTTGAGTGTCACTGGAGCATACGTTAGCAAGGACAATGTTTGACACGCAGTGACGTCACGCGCTCAGATCGCCGCTCGGAGTCACGTGATTTATGTCTTTAATTTAATTGATTTATATCAAAATATTAACCATTCTGGCAAATTTCAGTAATTACATTTGATTTATGTAATATGTAAGCTTCTGTCAACTGTCCGGAACAAAAATTTATTGGGATTTCTTTTAGTGAAAACCACTTTGTCCATCGACAAAATTGTTCGCGGTACTCTGAAAGCAATTGTAAGTAATGCGACACTGAATCAATCGCATCTCTCGCTGGGAGTTTTATCTGCGACAGTGATGGCCGACCGATCGTTTAAATTCAAGAGGCTTTTACATTTGTAGATGCATTTTTTATCGCTCATACATATTTCAAGTACAGTCGACCACGAAAGTGCTTTACCATTTTGGACGACAACTCCTAGTTAAAGAAAACTTTGTTAAGGGTTATTGTTAGAACTTACTTAATGCATAACAAGCAAAAATAAGCCTGTTAACTAATTGACTTGCAAACAACATTCGACCTAAGCGTGACAAACCCATTTCTTTGTCGACTGTACATAATAAATAAATATAGGACTATATGACACACGCACGTCTGTTTCAAAGCTAGGTAACTAAATTGAAGGCCACAGATGAAGCTATGATCTTCTTGTTATATAAAATTATTATATTATGCCTAGGTACCTAGCCAGAACCCAGGCGAGGTAGGTATTCCTATTAAATTAATCTTTGTTTTTAATTGAAAAAGTTTTCTTTTGATTCATCTGTCGAAGATCGCCTTAAGCCCGTTTTGAATGGCCCCTTGGCGCAGTTAGCAGTGATCGTGCCTTCCACTCCGGGGTCATAGGTTCGATTCCCACCTCGAAACTGGGTCTATTACATCTATACGTAAGTATTTATATGTGTAAAAAATATAAATAAATATATAGGACTATATGACACACGGACGCCTGTTCCTAAGTCAGGTAACAGACAGCTGTTATAAATTAATATATATTTATTGACTGTTGGCGCAGAATGCAGTGATCCTGCCTTTCCCTACGGGGGTTATGTTTTCGGTTCCCGCTTCGAGTCTGGGTGTATATCTATAGCCAACATTTGAGTCAATCGCTAGGTTAAGCAGTCCTTACCGCTGGCCCGATTAGTGACACTGTGAGGCGAGTTAAGATGGCCGATTGCCGTCTGACGTCATCCCCAGAACCCCCCAAACTCACAACTAATATCACTCAGCAAAGTTACATTATAGAACGAGTTTTTCTTTCTTTCTTGCTGGTTTTAGCTGTTGAACTACTCTAACTCTTCCTAAAGCGCCCATAGAGCGGCCATCTACCACCGCTGCCTCGAAGAACCCCGAAAAATAAACTAGGACTGTAGAAGAATTATGAAATCGATGAAAACAAAAAAATAAAATGAAGAAGATATAAAAATATCAATGGCAAGGGTTTTCTTCCGTGGATTATACAATGACAATTTAAAAAAAACTTCCTGAATAACTCTGGTTTCCCTACTCACCAGAAACGCTTCACTAAAGGTATAGTATTTCCCTTTTTTCAGATACCTCCGCCTTACAAACGAGGAATCTCTCTCCGTTATGTTCTATCTCTTCTACTACAATACACATAGGAGGAGGATTTTGAGGAGGTTGTGGCCTAATCAGTGGTCGGCATTTTGAGTTGATCGCTAAGTTAAGTTGCTCTGTCTGCGACCGGGTGATAGATGGGTGACCCATTCTAGCACTGGTTTATATTTGATAACTGTCGGCGAGGAGCCACCGCCCCGTTTCTGTGATTACCGTGAACACACAGATAGACGCGGCGGAGCACTGTGTTTTATACTATGTAGTGATAGTGATGATAGCAATGATAGTGATGACAGTAACAATAGTGACTTTAATGACGATAGCGATGATAAAAATGACAACAATGACATCGATGACAGTGATGATAGTGACCTTAGTGATGATAGTGATAATAACGATTATTGATATGATAATTATGATAGCGTTGATAGTGATGACAGTGATGATAGTGACTTTAGTGACTACAATAACGATAGCGATGATATAAATGACAGCAATAGCAGCGATGATAGTGACCTTAGCGACGATCGTGATAATAGCGATGATTTTCATGGTAATGATGGAAAGGATCCCGTATTGTATAGTGTATGGTGGGCTGTAAAAGCAGTGTACTGGTATCAAGTTTTAATCGTTGTAGTTTTGAAAAGAAAACCACTCGAGTCATCAATACATAATATAAATGTTAAGTTTTATTTCATAGATTTATATAGTACAATGGTCAAACAAGCATAGGCACTTTGTTCTGTTGCCAGAACTTTCAAGGAAGAAATTCCATCTATGCCGATTATATTGTTTTATTTGCCGGTGTTTTCTGTAAGATGAACACACTTAGGTGAACTGAACTCAGTACAGCGCATGAGTCGATACCAAAAGTTGTGTAATTATTAAAAAAGTATGTAAAATAATTTGAAAAGTGATTGAAATTAAAAGTCTAACGCGACAGAGTACAAAGTCTTTTATTTATTTAGTTAATAACAAATGATTACCCCCAATAGCTCCTTTCCCTTCTGGATTAAGTTATGACGTCACTTATTGATATTTTCATTCGAACTATGGAATTTTAAATAACTATAAAATGTGTAGTCTTAATTATTTAAACAGATGCTACACACGGACGTCTGTTCCTAAGGTAGACAACTTAATGCCTGTGTTATAGGTAACAGACGCCTGTTATACACAAATATCTTTTTTTTGTAGAAATATATAAATACATACATATGTGCATATAGATAAAACGCCCAGACTCGAGGTGGGAATCGAACCCACTAACCCCTGAGCGGAAGGTATGGTCACTGCCCACTGCACCAACGGGCCAGTCAAAAGTAAAGAAAGAAAGGGAAAGTCGAAATAAGATAATATAAAATAGTTAAAAATTACTTTGTTATTATATAATTATTAATATTTATTTCTCTTACGTTTTGAAACATGGCTGACCTCATGTACCGATTTTGATAAAACAACGGTGATAAATGGTAGAACAGCACAGAACAAGGCTAAACAAGCAACCGGGCTTGAGCAGTTTCAAAAGTATATGTGCAATTCTTTAGAATCTTCTTATCTCTGTTTGAAATTCCATTAAAATCCGTTCCTTAGTTGTTAAGATTTAAGAGTACAAAATCGAGAAGTACCTTTGTTTTAAATTACACTCACGTGCAACAGAATCGCCTCAAAACGTATAAGTGCGCAAAAGATTTTGCGGAAAATGGGTTTTCCATTTCCGTTTTGTAATCATTTATTTTAAATTTTCTGTTTTCCGAAAAAACAACCTTCTGTGCCAATGTACGGTTTGAGTCGATTCAGTTGCAAGCGAGTATAGAAGATTCAAAAAGGTTATGATGACGACCTTTGTATTATTTTATTTAAGGATTGCTTTTAAAAAATCAATAAAGTAACAATAAACAGTATCAAGAATAAGTTGTACAGTCGGCTAGAGGTCGCTAGCTCGGTCGCTGGCGGCCCGGAACCATTAGCTATATGTAAGTATCTAAATATTTCCACAAAAAAGTGTGTATAACAGGCGGCTGTTACCTATAACACAGGCCAGATACAACAAAAAAGGATTACCGAAATCGGTTAAGCCGTTCACGCGTGATGCCGTGACCAAGGGAAATAGGGATTCATATATATCTACACTCTATATTTAATATATAAAGCTGAAGAGTTTGTTTATTTGCTTTTGATTTCTGGCGAACTATCGAGTTTTAGTGATTTTTAGAAGTGAACTTATTGACTATCGAAATGCTAAAAAGTTTGTGTTCTTTGGTTACTTGAACGCGCTAACCTCAGGAACTACTGGTCCGATTTGAAAAATTCTTTCAGTTTTAGAAAGCCCATTTGTCGACGAAGGCTATATATTATCACGCTACAATTGAATCTTTTTTTCATGTCTAATTTTACGCATATGATATCTCAGGTACAGCTAGTTTTTGTGCACACAGATTACCTGCAAACATCTTCAACGATTGCCCCAAACGACATGATTATTTGTTAACGTACCTACACCTTAAATTAACCGGACGCTGACCCAGATTTTGTTGAGGCGGGACTATTTTCTTTCTAAATCAGTTTTGAATATAATGAAAATAGGTGGTCTCTTAAGGAGGTTTCTCTTATTCCTTTAACACGATCGGACAGTATATCACTGTCCAAAAATAATTTGAAAAATATATCCAAATAAGTATTGCAATTTTTTTCTAAACTTTTTCAGAATTACCAGTAAAACTTTAGTAATTTCTGTTTTCTTGACTGCTTTAGTAAAATAAATAATATTTTTTACTCAAAGCTACACTCTGCACCTGTAAAAGATTTAATTAAGATGCGTTGGAGAAAATGGACTTGATTGAAGAAATGAAAGGTGTGCTGAATATAATCAAATATTAATGTTAATACACAAACGACATATTTTCTATATAAGTATTTTCGATTTATTACATTTTTGGCCCTTTACTTGTTATTTTCAACATTAATTGGGATATTTGATTTTAAAGCGAAAGGGAAATGCCAACCCGACCCCATTTTTTATTTAATAAATTTTGTAAGCTCTATATATATATAAATTACTCTCTGTTTCCCTTCGTCGCGGCATCAAGCGGACTTATGTCGCTTTCTTAAAACCCTGTCATACAACTGTTGCAATACTATTACTGTTGCATGCCACGGTTTTGAAAAGATTTTATAAACTACTAGTTGTTATCCGCGACTTGAAACGCGTAATATTAGGTGAAAAATTTCAGCGTGATGATGTATAGCCTTCCTCGATAAAAGGGCAAAAACAGTGAAAGAATTTTTCAAATCGGACCAGTAGTTCCTAAGATTAGCGGGTTCGTTAGATTTGAAAGTGAGATTTTGATGTCAAATTTCTTAAAGCTATTCTACAACATCAAGGTGATCATGGATTAGTTATAGAAAAATTAAAGATAGATAAAGGTAAATAAAGAGCCAGCACATCCTCTACAATGCAAGTGGACTCCGGTACACGACTTGGTTAACGCTAGAAAAAAAGCAACTTATTTAACACTAGTTGTTACCCGTGTTTAGTTAGGTGAATAATTTTAGCGTGATGACATATAGCCTATAGTCTTCCTCAATAAATGGGCTATCTAATACTGAAAGAATTTTTTTTAAATCGGCCTGGTAGTTCCTGAGTTTATCGCGTTCAAGCAAGTAAACTCTTCAGCTTTATATCTTCTTTTTTTCCTTCAGTCGTTCCCTCATTAATGAGGATCGTGGCTCCTCGCTTATAAAACACGCGTGATGGTCTTCCTCCAATTACTCCGGTCTTCGGACTGGCTATATGCTCTGGCTATGGCTGTATTAACCCAAGGTATAACCCAAGCTCAACTTTATATATTGAGCCTCAATAGCTCAACGGTATAAGGTATGGACTGAAATCCGCAAGGTACCCGGTTCAATTTGATTAAGATCGACATATCGCTGCTTCCATTCCATTCCATGCGTTTATAATTCGCATTTGTAACAAAACAACCGTTTTATTCTTTGGAGTTTTCAATTCAAATATGTATGAATTACGCGTCACGTTGTTTGTCCGCGATGGACTCCTAAACTACTGAACCAATTTTAATCAGATTTGCACACTGTGTGCAATTTAATCCAAATTGAAAGATAGGATAGCTTACATCTCAATTTATTGTCGCTATGTATGCACGTACATAAATTCTGAACTACTGCACCAAATTGGATAATTTCTTTTTTGTTTTGTCCATTGCTGATAGAACAAGGTTTTTATAAAAAATAAAGAAATAGCAAAGGGAAAGCGAAAAGGAAATGGAACGGAAACGAAACGGGGACGGGAAATGGGGACGGAACGCACCGGAACGGGCGGGAAATGGGGACTAATGTTATAGAATAATAGAATGTGACTAAAATATTTAACCAGTTGTCAAAATTTTTGAATGTCATTTCATCATTAATTAAGATCTCATTAAGTCTATGAACAGAAGTAAAAAAGGAAACACCAGTATTTATTTCAGCTCCTTTTTTACTCGAAGCATCTTTCTACAATCACATGGGACTGATAAAAAACTTGTTCGTCTGTCGCATCTCCTAATTCAGGCTGGTAATCTCGACTCTGTATCGTTACAAAGTAACAAAAACATTTATCCGACTCGCCTTTATTCTAGTAGGTTTTCTAGACCTACTGACCCTACTGACTAAGCGTACAAAATTCTTAAAATCTTATGTTACTAAATTAATTAATAAATATACTATAAAATTTTCATCAAAATAATGTAAAATATTAAAATACAATGTTAAATACGTCAAAATAAATTATATTCGTGTACAATATATTACATCTTAGTCATTAAGATAATCATTTATTTTATAATAATTTTTATCTTTTAAGTGACTTTTAAAACTATTTATGTTCTCAAGTATTTTAATCCCATTCGGTTTTTTATTGTATACATTTATATGCATAAAAATATACTATTATGCATTAGTACCGTTTTTGATGTCGCCCTTTGTAAGCATATATTTTGCTTCGTAATTCTTTCTAATATTACTATGGACGAAAACGGCTGCTTCATAAATGAATATTGAAGGAGATGTTAAAATATTTAGTAGCTTAAAAATTTAGCTGAGACATTTCAGTCTTTATTATAAGCATCGATTTAAAAAAAAATTAATAAATCTTTAAACTGTTTCTTATGCTTTATATTTTTTTATATGTCTCAGTTTTCCTCAATAGTTTTATAGTGCTATAAGAGAAAATAAAACAGAAAATAAATCTCACAGAATATGACATAAACACACCCATTCCTAGTACTTAATATCTCCTAAGTACCATATAGGGCATCAAAAGGCAATTGTATTCACGTACTGCCTGCTAACAAGGCATTGGGCGTATGGAAGGTAAACAGTATATAACTTTATATCTTTCGTCTGTGCCAGCAGCCGCCGAAAATCATCTATGAGACATAAATTTTTAAATAAAATAAAAGTGCTCCTTCTGCTCTAATTAAAGGTGAAAACTCTCTGTGTAGGTGTTGAAGTGGGTGTAATTGTCTGGCAGGTGTTGACAATTAAAGAAATATTGTGGCTCCATCCAACTTATTTTAAGAATAACCTTTAGAAAGGTATCTTTTAATGCTATTCTAATATTAACACTTTCGGGGCTTGTTTTCAGCAATAATTTCAAATAAATGACAGTTTTCATTTATTATCGATTTTTTCGTAACACGCGCCTAATAATGAATTCTTTACTATATAACACTTTACCCTTTGATTTTTGAACGGCACTGAAAGACGACCTTTAAAACAAATACATGATATTACAAAAGTGTATCCTGATTTTCGGTGGTCACGCTATGACTATCAATAATCTCAAAAACATTTCTTGAAGTCTTCAGAAGAATCCTTTGAAAAGATTTTAGGGTTTTCATAAAGTTTTACAAATAGTCGAGATCTTTTAACAATCAGTTAACTTATTTTTTATATTTTCCATTAAATTTTTTTAATAGATAATAAAAGCTGTTATTTATCTGCAATCTTCGATTAGCGAGCAATTTATTTATTACAGATGAGCAGTTTATTATGAAATGTATTTGCAAACGTGCTTCATGAATATATTTCATACATTCACTTACATAAATATTGGATTATTCTCCGATATGCGTAAATATTTACATGAAAAATCAAACCCTGATGGATGTTGTTTACTACAAAATTTACATTTTGTTTACAGGCAATCTGTTATCGGAGCAATCCCATCAATATACCTTCATATTATTAAATTATGAATATTGCTCATATAGTGTTTATGTTTGGTTTAGACTATCCAAAAACAATCATATTTTAGACACTTAATTTTTGATACACTTGTTTGTATTTAAAACCTCAATAGCTCAACGGATGAGAGGATTGAGCTCCGTAATGACCGAGTTCAAACCATGGGATGCTTTTCGGTACCTGTGATAGGAATAGGCATGACGGTAACCTCTGGGTCCGCATTCAATCTACGTTAGCAAGCAAGGCTATAATAATAAAACGTAGCTTTTTCTCTATATGTGCTAGTTGCTACCCGCGACTTAATCCGGGTAAAATTACTTGAAAAATTATAGCGCGATGATATATAGCCTTTATTGATAAATGGGCTATCTAACACTAAAAGAATTTTTCAAATCTAACCAGCAGTTCCTGAGTTTGGCGCGTTCAACCAACCAACCAACAAACTCTTCAGCTTTATATCATATTATATATAATGTAAGCATATAGAAGTATAGATGAATAAAATTCCACCTCAGAATAACACTGTTCCGCAGAGAGGAGAAAATAGCTGCTAGCGAAATATTTCAAAACCTGTGAGTTTAGGCTTAATTATACAGAAACTTTGAATACAACCTGTGAGACGAAATTTTAACGCGAGAGCGTTAACTGGAACCTGGAAAATTCGAATATTTAATGTGACATTCTAAAATGTAGACCGGCAAACTAGCGCTAATAATGAAATATTTGAATTAAAAGTGGTTTTAACTTTAAAATGAGCTAACATTTTTAAATAGACCTCTTTCGCTTTTTGACCGCATTCCACTTCAAGGCAAGTAGCCTTCATCTGACGAGAAGTGATTTTGAATGCTCATAGATAACCGTAGTTTTGCCGATCTTAAAGACTTTTTCAAATTTGTATTTATCGGTTCTTAAACTGCAGAACTATAAAATTTCACGAGAATCACGTTTACTTATTCACAGAGTTTCACTGTAAATACATTTAAAAATGTATCGCTTTTAAAAATTACGAGTAAAATACACGAAAACAACATGGTGGAACAGGGTTGTGACAAGTGCGTTAAAACGAATGAACGATTTTGTTATTGTCGGCGTTTCATTCCGACAGATGTTTACGTTAAATGGAATTACTGATTATTCCAATATAAATTGGGAAGTGAATCTATAGCCGACCGTGAAGGAATTTCCTGCCTTACATAACATTCTGTGAAACCAGCTGCCACCTCCGGTGTTTCTGGTCTAAATGTTCTTAAACTTTGCGATCCGCGAAAAAATGGTTTAAAATTGGTACAATGATGGAAAAAACCTTTCTAGTTATTCTTGAAGCATTACGACGAGAGTCTCTTTAGACGATGCTTCGTGAACCGAAGCGTATGTTGAGGACTTGAAGTATAGAAATTTATCGACTTCTTAAAATGTTTTATCCCTTATTGCAAGACGTGTTTGCTTTTATTTGTATGTGCGAATGCTATTTGTATGTTATTTGTGTTTTTTATAAATGTTATTTTAGTATATCTTATTGTATGAACCAAACAAACTAACCAATACATAAAAATAAAATATGTGTATTAAAAATAAAATCATAGCAGTGCTGTTTTTTGGTAGCGGTCTCGTTAGTGTAGCTTTTGGGTTACAGCATAGATTTTTCTTCATTTCATTTACATATTTATGCAACGGTATTTAATTTTTCATATACTCAATAAAAATCACCGTAATATACGTTAAGGAGAGGCTTCACCTCATAATTTAGGACGATGCCACGTTCAGCCATCTGAACATTTATTAACTCCGCATTAACCATCCGTTTGGCTTCATACACGTCTCTGATATGCGAGACCAAATAATATTTATGAGGAGGTCGTGCCCTCATCAGTGGTCGGCATTTGAGTCGATCGCTAAGTTAAGTTGCTCTGACTGCGACCGGGTGATAGATGGGTGACCCATTCTAGTTGTTAAACGCGACTTTGTCCGCGTAAAATTAGGTGAAAAATTTTAGCGTTATAATGTCCATATACCTATAGCCTTCCTCAAAAAATAGGCTATCTAACACTGAAAGAATTTTTGAAATCGGCACAGCTGTTCCTGAGTTTAGCGCGTTCAAGTAAACAAACAAACTCTGCACCTTTATAAATATAGATGTAAAGATATAGATGTAGAGATATAGATAACGTGAAAAAATATGACTGCAAAATCACCGGTATTTTCAATATATTGCTGAAATGAAAACGTATGAGAGTACCCCGTATTCAAACCTGAATAACGATCCGATCCTTTCATTGGAATCAAAAGCTGTGCTTGTATTAAATTTAAAGGCAATGAATAGAAGATATATATACTCTGGTAAAGATAACATGTTCGCATTTCTCTTTAACATTGGCTTTATATATTACTAGCTGTGTCCACGACTTTGTCCGCGTAAAAAAAATTAGATTCAATTTTAGTGTAATGATATATAGCCTATACCGTTCCTCGATAAATGGGCTATCTAACACTGAAAAAATTTTCAAATCAGACCAGTAGTTCCTGAGATTATCGCATTCAAGCAAACAAACAAACTCTTCAGCTTCATATATTAGTATAGAAAAGATGCCCTGTTCGTAAAGAATACGGTGATAATAGGATAACGCGCTTGATGTTTATTTATATTTTAAAAATTTAACCTCTAGTTGGGGTAAAATTCTAAAATAATATAAAATCCTTATGTATGTCTATATAAAGATAAATATTCATACTATACTCTAGCTGCAACCCACGACGTCGCCCGCTTGAATTCAGAAATTTTGTTAAGTATTGAGGTATTTTATTTTTGTGCAGAACCCTAAATATTATTCTAAAATTGAAGTAACCTATGTTACTCCTTGTAACATCAGCTATCTGCCTGTGAAAATTCCGCGGAAATCGGTCCAGCAGTTTTGGAGATTACCCGGAAAAACAGACAGCCAGACAAAACTTTTTTAACTTACATTTTTTATAGGTATAGTATATTTAGTCATATGCAATTAGTAAAAAAAAATATGTTCGACGTTATAAATAGACACTTAAATTTCATTTATAACATAGATCATGGAGCTACATAAATGAGAATCTATATTATGGAGAACACAATAAGGAGTAAGAGATATTAATCCTTATAGTATTCTCCATAATATAGATAAAGAAACTTAGTCTACTGTATTATTTTTTAGGAGCCCATAAGATGACATTGTAGTGTGTAGTTTTAACGAATATCAGTTTCAATGTAAAGATAACCCTAAAAGGAACATATTTGTAATTCCGGTTTAGCGATGATATTTGTATTTTGCAAATTTTACATCGCTGAAGGCATATTGAATTATCAAAACGTTATGCAAATAAATTCATCTCAATCATTTGTTATGCAAAATCAAAACGCAATATTAATACGCATCAGTGAACAAATTATTATTTGTATATAAATGAAGTCATACTTCACATTGCATAATCATATCATTATTATCAGTACATCATTTATTATGCAAATAAAATTCATTAAATTGAGTTCATATCATTGACACAGAATGAAATGTTTAAATTTAGCAAACTATTCAATTAATAAGTTGAGTTAATCGTGGTCTGTTATATTTAGATTCGGTATACAATTTGAACATGAACGTATATATGTATAAAAGTTTATTAGTAGATTATTGCATCGGGCGCAACGTGAGTTTTCTATGCCCGAGTGTTATGTTGATGCACTAAAT
>JANCMC010023764.1:0-53032 GCA_024363005.1 Charaxes varanes | reverse complement strand
CGCGCTCAATCGGAGAAGCACGTAGTAGTTTGCTCGACAACGCTGCACGCTGACACCATCATGGACTTTCTGAACGAGTTCTATGCTCACCCATTACTTCAGGATTACTATGTGGTTCTCCTATCGCCCATGGAGCTTGACACTACCATGAGAATGATTCTGCAGGTAACATACAAAGTATTCTTTATTAACAATAATATGCCAGAAGAAACCTTACAGTCACCCAATCCACTTCTCCAAGCAAAAAAAATTCTTAAAACTAATTAAATATACTATACAATAAAACTAACATTGTACATAAATATTATATAATACGGAACATATCTCGATTATTGCAAAAAAAAAATGATAAAGAACAGCTAAAATTTTGTTAAAATGGAATACAGAATTCACTTTTTCAAGCTTAGAAAGTTACTGTTTAAGGATAATTTGATTAAGTCATGCTGGTAGATACAGTTTGAGATTTTAGACTTCTTTTATAACCAATAGTGTTAGTAATGAATAACAGCCAAATAAATGACTTTGGACATTATGAGAGAGTTGCGAGTTTTATTTATATTTAATAAAAAAACTTATCAAATTTATATTTCCAACCAAAATGTAATATAAAAATTGCGAGTTATTTGGTCTCAGTCATATATTAGAATACCTATTGAATTTCAGGTACCCATCTGGGCTCAGCGAGTAATTTACATCCAAGGCTCCTGTCTTAAAGACACTGATCTGATTCGAGCTCGCATGAACGAGGCTGAGGCATGTTTCATACTTGCTGCAAGGAACTATGCAGATAAGACTGCGGCTGATGAACACACCATTCTTAGGTACGAGGAAAGTTATTAATCTCTGATATATGTAACCTTATGGCAACAAGCAGGGCATAAACATGCAAAGAATAACTTAATTACTGCATATTTATTTATATATTGATTTAAATTCCATAATAGACGACAATATGGGCTCAACATTGCGATTGAATATTTACTATTCCTATTATCAACAAAGGATTTTACTATTGAATGTTTGAAATATGAAGTAGATGATTGTAATTAAAAAAATATAACCGTTATTCATTTCAGATCATGGGCTGTCAAGGATTTTGCTCCGGATGTACCGCAATATGTTCAGATTTTCCGACCAGAAAATAAATTGCACGTAAAATTCGCCGAATTTGTTGTCTGCGAGGACGAATCCCCCCCCTTCTCCTCAAAAGGATCTTAGTAAAAACTATTAGACGTAGAGGCTTGAAATTTTCCATGTTGATAGAACATGCTAAAAACTGATTAGAGGAAATATTTTGAATGAAGTCGGTCAAAACCTTTTGATCTTATTTAACAAATACATCTATTGCGTATCGAATACCTTTTATGAGCGTGTCTTGACAGTTGATAGGCTCTAGGCCACTTATTAAACTAAACTTGTAAAATGCCTTTAAATTTTTTCCGTGCTGTTTCCTTAGTAGCCTTCCGAACATATTATTAGATTTTATTATTTTAAGCGGTTTTATTTTAAAGGAATGTAAAATAAATTTAAAAAAAGACTCCATATTTTTTATCTATAAAAATATAAAAAGGTCGCTTCTTCCCCCGAACCAACTTTTGTAAATTTGTAAATTTGACACATAAACAATTATATCTAAATAGACTTCCGAACCACTGACAGACGGACAGAGCAAAATTATAGGGTTCCTTGTAGTACTACCGAACCCTAAAAAGTAGGTAAACTCATGATATTTTTCATGACAGTGCCTTTGTTAGTATGCTAGTTTTTGTACACGAATTTCTCTTATTATTCTGGAATATTTAGACAAATGTATTAATAATGGTTATAATTTATATGAATTGGATTCAATCTGTTCAAGTAATAATAAACGGTAAAATTTTCCCAGTTGTCTTCCCAGTTGAGCTTAAATTCTTATCTCGTAGACAGTTTCATGACTATTCCTAGTTCGAGCATTATGCTTGAGCGAAAAAATTGCTTCGTTTTATTAAAAAAACATATCATATTCTTCTTCTACTTGACGTTATCCCAGTCTAGTACCAGGGTCTGTTTAGATTGCAGAGGATGTGGCTGTGGGGCGAGTTAAGATGAGCGATTACCGTCTGACGTCATCCCCCGAACCACCATTTTTCATAGCACTATATATTCAAAAATAATTTAGAGGATCATAGAAACTGCCACTTTGATTTTAGTTAATCTTTTAAGCACGTTATGGAAATACCCCCAGCTTTGTCTACAAGTGTAAGACATTAGGCACTCTTGCCAAATTAATTTGTAAAAGTATTATACGAATTTGCCTCTTTCTAAAATCGCCAATCTGAGTAAAGCGACAAATTTTTTTTTGACAAAGTAACATCAGATTGTGTCGAGTACTTGCAAATGCTGCTTTGTAATGAAGTATAAATCCATGTAGTCAATATTGTTTTGGTTTTAGACTCCCTAGTAGTAATGGGAAAGCATTGTGATTGTGAGGTTGTTGTATTGGTGTGTTTGCGTGTGGTGGCACTGTGGAAACAACAATGAAGGTCAGGGACCGCCGGGGGTTATATTGACCGTTTTAGATCACTACAAGAATGTTAAGTAATATTGACCTTACCCGGAACAAACAGACAGACAGACAAAAAATACTTAACTGTATACAGCCAGTCGTCGTCGTCATCGTCGAAATTTGTATTCTTTGAACTTGCCTATATAGGCTAGTTCAATTTTATTTATATGTATAGATAAATAAAATTAAAATGTCTATCTGTAATGTACAAAAAAAACTCCAAACTCCAAACTACCAAATACCTATTACTGTATAGAGCCTACAACAATAATCGATTTTTATGACACATGGATGAAGTCGTAGTAGCAGCTACTATTAAAATAAATTTATACTCAATTTAGCACATAGCGTGACGGTACTTATGCAGTTTGGTTACTTTTCCCAAAAAATGCATACATATTTTTTTCGAAGTTGTTGTTTGCACTCTAACGAGAGATAGTCCGTCGGGCAGACATTCCGCGCGAAACGTAACTCTGTTACGAATAGGTTAGAAACGGACGGGCGCTCTGGTTGAATTAATATGCGTGCTGAGAGGATTTGCGTTTGACACGACAAAAGGAATAACGTAAGCGTGGTGCGAAGTAAACTGGGGCGATTGGGTTTTAGATAGTGGACTACATAGACGAGGAATTTAGGGACAAAACAAGGTATTAAAGAGGCTTTGTATTAATCAACGTAGTTCTAAGGTTAGTATTTTCTGATTACGTGTCGAAACGCGTGTCGAGAGCGTGCTGAGGACTTCTTTGAGCCACAATGCACTATTTTATTGTACGTATAATATAGCATTTGAGTTCCTTACTGAACAAAAGAACATATTATAAAACGTGTTGCTTTATTTCTTATTAAAATAGTAAGAACAATTTTTTTTTATGTTACAAGGGGCAATCGAGCAGGCTGCAGGGTACAAAATAATTTTAATTTCCTAGCAGAAGATTTATGCCTGGACTAAACAATTAAAAGTATATTAGGCATAAAAGTGTAAATCAGTTAGGATACAGACTCTAAGGTAAGTTATGGACATATCGACGAATATCTGTTCTGTGCTGTTTGCTACCAGTTTGGGCCAACGATTTTTTTAATCTCGTCGTCCCAGCGCGTAGAGGGGTGACAGTCATAAATACAAAATTTCCTGAATTAAAAATGTACTTTGCGTTTGACATATAGTAGAAAATTGTTCGAGGACATTTGGCATTTTTGGATAGGTTGTCATTCCATTTATTTATGTACATGAATAAATGAAGACCGTTTTAATTGTAATATGTTTAATTTTTTCACCATACTTTTTAATTTTGATCGTACTTTCAGACCAAAACTAAATCCTAGTCTAAAAAAGCCTAGAGTTAGTTTAAAATACTTTGCTTAATAAATTGGCCTAATCAGTGGTCGGCATTTGAGTCGATCACTAAGTTAAGTTGCTCTGGCTGCAACCGGGTGATAGATGGGTGATTCCCACTTGAGCTTTGCTGACTTTCTTCCCACATCCATTACTCCAGTGATGGAACGCAGGGTGGTGTTCCGAACTCGATCAGTCCATTTGACACCTATTATGCTACGTCCCATGGCTCTTTGACTGTATGTATACAGGCTGTAAAAAACATCGTACCGGATACGCATATCTGTCCCAATGCGATTTAATTCAGAAACAAATTTCTTCAATGTTTTTACGTCAAACCGCAATGTAAATAAAACTTAAAAGTACGTAACAGGGATAGCGCTGAGCGAGTCGTTGACTTGTTAAGCGCGTCAACATTTTGTTGACGATTGTTTCCTAATATTCATATACAGGGTGACATTGTCGCGGTTAGGATGGTTACGTAGATCTTATCCTAAGGTTAAATAAAAAATATTCGCACTGTCATAATATCAGAATATCAATCCTACAAGTATTTGCAAAAATAATCATATTAATAATTTATATCGTGTCCTAGAATGAATACAACTGTATTGATATGTGTAGAAGTTAACTTTATAAACCTCTCAGGCTCGAGGCTGGAATCGAACCCGTAATTCCAGAGTAGAACACAATATTACTGCCTATTGCTCAAACCAAACGAACGGAATTAATGACAAAGCATTAAAAATGGCTGCGGTCTAGGTACCAATCCGGCGTACAAATCACGGCTATTACGTGGACAAGAGCGCAAAGCATTTTTTGTGCCACCCTATAATTTACTTGTATTTTAACTTTATAAAAGGCACGAATTCCATTGCTCTATATTATAATTGTATTTTTTCTTGTTCACAAACAATTTAAATTTTAAAAAGCGCTCGTTATTTCATGGAAACCAAGAATTACCTTTTCCCAATGCTAAGTTTTATTTAAAGAGGCATCTTCAAGTCTTACTTTTTACGCCCATTCGAACATTATTATTGGTATTGTATCTTACCCTGTTTTATAACTATGCAGATTTATTTTTAACTGCCTCTATATTACAAAAAATTCGAAACGTGGTTTATAATTACCATCTAATAGCAACGGCACGAGATATTATGATAATCTTTCTTTGCTTAAAAAAATCGACTTCAAATTGTCAGAACTGGACTAAATTGAAAATGTGGTCCCATTACAATCACGGGAAGCATCGATGAACCGATTGAGGTGATTTTTTTTTATTCGGAAGCTTTCAAATAAAAAAAGAATCACCAAAATCGGTTCATTAAGTCAAAAATTCTGAAGTTGCAAACATAAGAGAAATACAGTCTAATTGACCTCCTCCTTTTTGAAGTCGGTTAAAATAATTAGATTTTCGCCGAAATCTTTCGACTAGTGGCGACCATCGATAAATGCGTATTATATTCTATGAACATAACATGTTCTTTTGTTGATATGGTAAGAGACACGCCTAAATCGCAGGAACAACTGATCCGATTTGAAAAATTCTTTCAGTCTTAGATAGCCCATTTATCGAAGGCTATATATCATAAGCAAAAAATCTAACTTTTTTTTTACCTATTTTTAAGCGAATGAAGTCGCGGGCACAGCTATTTCAAGATAAATTTTGATACCTAAATTCACTATGTCGTTGATCATAATTCACAATAACCCAGAAGCGATAATAAACCAACAGAGATTGGGAAACAATACATATCACAGATCCTGTGATTTCAGTTTGATTTATCGACCACAGAATGGCCATGTCTATATCTCTTGAGTTAATAAATCACCCCATTGATAAATACGTTGGAAGTAACATGTCACTGTTCCTCTCTCCCGTGGATGTCCTTTAAGGTGACTAAGAGTCTTCCTATCAACAGTAATCATCTTCGTAGATAACGTCTTACTGCTTTTTTTTTGTACAACAAAGGCAAACGAGGAGGAGACTTATACATCAACAGGCTAACGCATTTGAAAACCAGCGCCTCATAGAGCTTGACCGGAATAGAGAAGATTTGAAGGTCCGACCTCCAGTGGCCTACATTTATAATTACGTCGGTGGCATCTTAACATGCCCCAAGTGCGCTCGAACTTTTTCCCACAAGATCGGATATGCTAGTCACCAAAGAGCGCACCAAAGGGTAGAACAGCAAAACCCTACATAAATATGCCCGTCCAAATAAGTCGCCATGGCCGAATACGGCTAGGAAGGATGATGATGATGATGGTGATATATTATCGCTGACTTTTTTATAGGTCTTTTTTAGATATACAATTAATTCCGTGCTGGCTTACTAGCCGGGCTGGCCTGACCTAGCCGGGCTTACTAGCTTACTAGCAGGCAACGTAAGCGCACAAAACGTTTTTTTACGACATCACGTTAAAAATCATTGAAATTCTCGGCTTTTATGTACTATAATACGCATGTCTTATACATATAACCTGCTTCCTGAATAGCTCTGTTTATTGACTAAAGCCACTTTGAAATACGTTGGGTAGTTTAAAAGGACGTGACCTTCAATGACTTCAGTGATATCGATCACCAACACACAATTTCTCTAATTGTTGGGAAAAAACGGACTCGTCTTATAATTTACAAATAATATTGAGAGTAGTTGTAAAAATCGTTACAAGATCACTCGCCTCTCGCCAAGTTTAAACTGAACATGACCTTAATCTTAATTAGAGATAGCCGCTACGCTTGCAGTTCTTTTGGTCTGCAGTCGAATTGTGCCGCTGCGTCCGGGTACCAGTACCTCTTTCTCACATAAGATCGGAGTGAAGTGGCAGCAATGCTGTCACCTCAAATGACGGTATTGTTGTCACGTTTTTTTCGGTTCGTGAGATTTCCCGGTGGTCTTATCTCGTCGCTAAAGGCAACGCATCTGCTTGCCTCCTGGTGGTTCAGATGTCCATGAGCGTCGGTAGTAATTTCTAACCTAACTAACCTTCAATATCTTATATTGTATTTATTTGTGAAACAGTAATATTCAATTGCCATCATCATCATCTTATCTTATTAATTTCTAACAAAAAGCTTGATTGGAGGTACAATTTAGGTCTAATGCACAGTAATTGTATTATCGATACAATATCCCTCTAACTAATATGTAGATTAATGCGTTCACTGGAGGATGACGTGCGATAACGCGATCAACTACCCTACATATATACCAACGTCAGTGTATATGTCTACCAAGATATCACTGCCTGTATACAAAGAAAGAAAGAAAAAATATTAATTCGATTTCATCATACTATAACTACATATACTATTTACGGCACTAGAACTATTCTATACCTTAAAACTAAGGTAAATAAACCTATAGCATTATACATACTTGTAGTGTGATGCCTCGAAGGGTACCTAAGTCTCCTCACCGTTTTGTTGGTAAGTGAATAAATATTCCATCACTTCCAACACTGATTTTCAGAAGACCTACTTATATATCTATTTACACGTGGCAGTGAAAAAACAATATCATTTCGCGAACACTAAGTGCGAAAGTTCTCTCAATTAATAATCAAGTTATCAAGCAATAGCAATATCTATCGTACTTCGGACCCTCTAGAGCTCAAGGATGTAAAGAATAAATAAGTAAATAAATATATACAGAACTACATGACACGCGGTCGTCTGTTCCTAAGGTAGACAACTTAATGCCTGTATTATAGGTAAAAGACGCCTGTTATATACATTTTTTTGTAGAAATATATACATATAGATAATACACCCAGACACGAGGCGGGAATCGAACCCACAACCCCCGGAGCGGAAGACAGGGTCACTGCCCATTGCGCTAACGGGCCAGTCGTCCGTGAGGTCTCGTTAGGAATACCTAAAGCGTTTTAGATATATATCTAAGAGAGATCTAAGTTTTCTAAAGTGCCGGTATAACTATTGCTTAAACGCTCCAGGGTATGTTTCAACTCCACCTATAAAACCCTAGCTTATTAATTCAGACTAGCTGGAACCCGCCATTTCCACAGCGTGTATTCAGTGATTTTTTTTAACGTTTCTGTGCGGAACCCTATTATTATTCTAAAAGTTAACTAGCCTAATTAACTATTGCCTATGTTGCACCTTGTAACATCAACTATCTGCCGGAGAAGGTCCCGTACAAATAGGTTTCAGAGATTACCCCGAAACAAACGGACAGACAGATGTTTTAACTTCCTTTTTTGCGATACTATATGTATAGGATACATATCGTGTAGTTATACGCAATTATTAAAAAAAATAATAATTTCGTAGTTATAAACAGATCCTTTAATCAGACCTTTTAAAATAAAATAAAGTACATATAAAAGTACATATATAAATGGTAAATATATTAAAATCCAAATATATACTCAACTAGCGAACATGGAAGACGTTCTTACCCGATTTACGGCTAAACAATTGGTCCGTACTATACAGACAGGCCAGTTTGGTCTATCCGTTTTTAAGTTATAACGAGAAACATGCCTAATTTAGTTTACACGCCGACAGCAATGTCACCTTCAACAAAATTTTATCCTAATCGGTCAAGCGGTTAAGAAGTAGTGTGACAAAGGCCTGTACAGTCGATTTTTATATATAAACATAAGTTACAACCTTGTGAAAATACAAAAATGCTTTTATAACGTGGTACATATTTCATACGAACCACAATAAATGTACATATTTGTCAGGGATATTGCAGAGAGTAAAATTCATAAACCCTCTCCTCGCTTATTTCTGAATTATGCTGCATATCTCTATGCGAAAGCGTCTAACTTTATTTAAAAAAATATACAGAAATGCTGTCATACTTATATGTTTTGTAAGCAGTACTTAACGCGACCTGGTTACGGATGGGGAACCTAATTCAACGCTGGTTTCCTAATATCGACCAAATATCCGACCTCCTTCGTGTTTCGGAAGTAAAACAGTGAGTCCAAATTAATGTCACTAGTTCTATAATTTATACTAATACATAAAGCTGAAGAATTTTTTTTTGCTTGATCGCTCTAATCTAAGGAACTACTGGACCGATTTGAAAAATTGTTCAAGTGTTACATAGCCCATTTATCGAAGAAGGCTATAGGATATATATCATGACGCTTAAATTGAATCTAATTATTTTTTTTACCTAATTTTATGAGATCGAAGTCTCGAACCCAACTAGTTAGTTATGAGATTGTATGGATTGTGTGGGTTCCGGGGATGACGTCACCAGGCTGTCGTCTATCTTAATTCGCTACACAGCCACATCCTCTACAATTTAAGCGGACCCCGGATACCACTAGACCGGGATAACGCTAGATAGAAGAAGATTAGATGCCTTTATTTAAGTAGGAAAAAACTATTTAATATTGAGTAAACCCTGAAATAAAAGAGGAAATTGGCATTTCGAAACTTCATTTAGTAATGTTCTCGAACGAGTTAAAAAGAAAATGCTCACAGTTTCTACGTAAAAGATAAAAGTTTCAGCATTAACACGAATGTTAAGTCTGTCGGAATGCTCTTTGGAATAGTTCTAGCTTATATGCCAAGATAAGAAAGAGTATTCGTACTTAGCGTGGCCAATGGCCAAGGAGTATTTGAAAAAACTTGCAATTTTCTTCATGTATCCTATCGTTATATTATAAGCAGCTATTAGGTTGCGGAGGGGATCTCTCGTTTCCGAGTATTATTGACGCAACGCTCTCCAGCGAGGCAGGATGGCACGCTGTGGCCTCTTTCAGTGAAAGCGTCATATTACTGAAGGAGGCACATGAGAGGGAGAGGGTTCCATTAACGTGGAGGACATGGACTTCAGGTAATAATAATTTACGTGAAGTACCTTTAATAAATTTGCTTTTCTTTATTGTTTCCCTACGGTTTAACATACATGTATCAAGGATATGATACACAATAATATAGGTACCATACCTAGTGTCGCTGATAATTTCATCAATGTATTTTTTAAGTTTTTAAATATTTTTAGTTAAAAAAGAAAAACCCTTTTATTATATACATTTGTATTACAAATGAAATGTTTCAAAAAAATCTTAATTTAATGATATTTTTTTTTGAATCTAAATATTTTTCATATTGCTTTTTATTAGTAAATTTTAGTTTTCGCGGTGCAAGGGATGTCTTAAACTAATTTATGCGTGCTAAGTATAAGTGGGGTTATCGATGGTAAATTTATTTAATAAGAAATCTAAAATATCTTATTTATATTTACCTTGTATATTTATGTTGGCTTCCTATAACCCCTGGAGAGGAAGACAGGGCACTTCCAACTACGCCAATGGGCCAGTCAACTGTACTTCTTTGTATTCTAAAAAAAAATGATTTAGCTAAATTCATAGACACTTATAAAGTATACGTTTTAGTATCCATAAATGTACAAACGTATTAAGTTTATCTAAGCTTAAAAAGTCTCTACTATAAGGGCAAATTGCAAAAACTAGTTTGCGAACTTCAGAAAATATAGTTACGCCCTAATAGCCTCAATATTTCCGGTAAACCTGAAAGCATCATTCTAAAAATAGTCATTTTCCCTTTTTTAAGCTCGAACTCTTGCCAAACTTGATAAACAGGGTAGGTTTTGGGCCCAAGTAATGCGATTTATTTAAAACTAATACTAAGATAAGTCTACATCTTCTTCTTCTTCCTAGCGTTATCCCATGCACGGATTTCATTCGATGCATAATTTCCCTTGCCAAGAAAAACACGTATGACAGTTGATGGAAACAAGACGCGAATAAGACGCTTTATATGGAGGTAGGGTTTGCAAGATTGAGAAGGTTAAGTGTTCGTGTATCACAGAAGATATACAGTATTGCGATCTTTCAGAGGATGTCCGAGATAGAGGGAAACGGAAACTGCTAAGAAGACTATGGAGCTAGAGTTAACTGTTTTTATGTTAGTAAAAACGCACAGACCTTTTTATACAGGAACATATTAAATAAAGTTCAAAAGAAAAAAGGGTTTTTATATAAAAAAAAATTGCTTGTTATCATAAATTATTTTTAAATAAAAAGAAAACCGCGTTCAAAAACAAAAAGGCGAGGCGAACTAAAAAGCATAAAATAAATAGCACGTTCATACGATTTAGTGGACACTTACTGATGTGCTGAAGTCGGTACCAAGCGAAATAGGCTCTCCGCTAAATTGATGCACGTGGCAGACTAGATTAATAATAAGGAAATTGTGAAAGCCAGCTTTAAAGCTGATGAAATGTTGTCATCTGCTCCACCCGGACGCTTATGCGTTTCCGGCCTTAAATGAGTAGATTAGGTCACTGGGAAGTCTCACAAATCGTACGTTTATTATATATATTCTGAAATATTCTAGAAAAATCGATTCCAGCTATTTATATTTGCTGACTACACAAATATATTTATGCATATCATGTAATTACTAAGCCTCATAAAGTTTATAACATAAACGCTCTCCTTTTTATAAACTATAATTGGGCTTAATTTCATAATCCTCCGTCCGCGCAGTTTTCGTAAAAGGGTGCAGAAAATATTTGCTTCACGAATTATTGTAGAATTTTTTTTTAATTAGTCCATTATGTCCCACAGCCGGACATACGCACCCCCCTTCTCGGTCCACTTTCTATATAGATAATTCTTCCGAGCGTTATCCCGGTTAAATACCAGGTTTAATTGAGTCCAACACGTTATCCGTAATTCTATGGGAGGTGCTAAGTGATGGCAATAAAGACCAGACGTGTTTTATCCTCTCACCCTCTACAGTCTGCCTATTTCCAAACGTCTGCCGTCTTTAAATATTGTATATGTAACAGTTTATATTATATGTATAACAGTCTATGTCGTATATATACCAGTCTATATTGTATATATAACTGTCTGTACCGTATGTATAACAATCTATATTGTATGTATAACTGTGTATAACGTATGTATTTTTTTATTTATTTATTTATAAGAAATTACAAGTTTGTTTTTATAAATTTAACATTAAAAAAACCAATGCGGTTTGTCCTTAATGTTAATGTTAGTATAACAGTCTATATTGTATATATTTTAACTAAGAACTCTATAGACTATTACAGTTTTTAATTCAACTTCTGCCAAAGACCTTTCGCAATTCCCCCTAGTCATCTAATCTCATGTGAGAAAGAGGTACTGGTACCCGGACGCGCCAGCCCAATTCGGCTACAAGCATGGCGCTACCTCTAATTCAAAATAGCGTAAAGTGGCTAACACGCAAGCTCGTCAATATTAAAGTGCGTGGTTAAGTTTATGTTTACAATAAAAACACACACACAAACAAACGTTGCAAGTAATTAGTGGAGGGGCGTGCATTTTTAGACTGAAACATCTATACTTAGGTATGGCTTATAATATTCCCGTTTCCTTTCCAAACTGTCTCCTTCTTAAACATATATTTTATTTATACTCTATCTATAAAAATTAGTTCCTGAAATATGTTGTTACCCGTGAATTCGTCTGCAAAAAATTAGGCGAAAATTTTTAGCGTGATGATATACATACAGCCTATAGAATTCCTCGATAAATGGGCTATCAAACACTGAAAGAATTTTTCAAATTGGACCAGTAGTTCCTGAGATCACTAAGCTAGTCGACGTTTTGTTTAGTTTATTAAATATTAGATATAAAATGCAATCTACTTATTGTCCCTGGATTTAGTTACAGATTCGTAGCACATAGAAAATAGATTAATGGACATGGACTCATAGTTTGCCTATCATGAATGTCACAATTTTTTCATAAAGGTGAACATCTGTTCTAAGAAATATATTATTGGCAAATATATACTGTGAATCAACTGTAAGTATACCTACCTACCTCATTAAATTTTTCGCGTAGGAAATCACGTGGCTTTATTTTATAAATCGATCGTATAGCTCTTTTTGTAATATAAAAATTTTTCCTATGTCAGCCGTTTTTCCCCAAAGCAGCATTTCATAAGACATCGGACTGTGAAAATATGAAAAATCTACAATTTTAGCTGTTTCGACATTTGTTACTTGTTTTATTTTCATGTCGGCAAAAACGGCTGTACAGAGTCTACGTGATGTAACACTTATTAACTCAACATTTACACACACACACACACACACACACACGCCGCACACACATAATATATATACATATATTCACATTCACACAAATGTACATACATTTTCATATTCTTTAAATCTTAGATTCTTTTTATAATTATTACCGATAAATTTACTTTACCGATATGGAAGAGCGGAGCTTCCTGACACAGGCATTTTATTATGCCTACTAGGTTGGCTCCGGTTACAGAATATAGTTATAAGTTTCTGTATGGAATTATCCGATACCATTAGGATTTCATGTATGTAGTTTTATGTTTTTTTCCAAATAAACATTTTTTTTTAATACAAACAAGTTTCCTACACATGTAATCTTTTATCAGAATTATCTAAGTTTTGTCCGTTCTAATGTCTTGATGAGCTGGACGCCTCCCTTTGTGTTGTATATGTTGTACAGTAGAGTAAATGTATTGTATTCTTTATCCATATGGAAAATTTCAAGTCTCTACGTCTAATAGTTCGGAAATACTAGGGCACAACTTACGGATAGACATTCGGGCGGATGGACAGCCAGAGCGAAATCATAAGGGTTACTACGGAACCCTTAAAAATGAACCTTTATAAAAGTAGCAAAAATCTAGTCTTGCTGAAGCCCGCAAACATCTGGACGAATTTAAATTCTGTTTTCTGTTAGATTTCCTTTAATTCAGAGAAAGTTAAAAAGAAAAGAAATAAAGTAAAAGGTAATTTAAAAAATAACAAAAAATGCAGATTTGGTCAAAATACTCAAAATAGATGACGTTGGCACTAGACCTTTTGACTGACGTGACATTTAAAATTATATTATTTCATAAAACTTAACGCCAGTGTCACGTTTTATGAATAAGGCATAAAGAAGATTAGTCAAGTGGCTAATAGCAGACGAGCCAGAAGTCAGGCGAGACAATGGTAGCTGCGCAAAGTTTTATAGAACTTTGTAGTCTTCAAGGACAAAAATGTACAAACACTTTTACCTATGTCTGGCTACGGCATTGAATAAGCCAAGAACTCAGCACGAAAAAAAATTATCTCAATTTCTTTAAGGTCATTTCAAATGGTTTTCTCATTGTTTTAAATAAGGAAGCTCCCTTGCCGCACCCTGCATAAGTTCTAGCTACCCGCCCTGCTTTGCACAGGTGTAAATGTGCGTGTATTACTTATATATTAATACGTGAAGCGAAAACTTTAGGTACCATTTTTAGAAAATTGCGTGAACGGAGGAGTATGAAATTTGGCACGATTGTATTTCGTATAGAGGAAGGTGTGCGAATGCTAATATTTTTTATAAGAGATGCATTTCTTCACTAAATTCTTTTTTCTTATATATAAAACTAGCTGTGCCGGCGACTTCGTTCGCGTAAAATTCAGTAAAAAAAGCTCTGTGTAGAGATTTAAGAGCTTGCAGTATAATATTTCACGATATTTCCTATGAGTACGACAGTCAAAGGCTGTGTCACATGTCAAAATTAAGAGAAAATAAAACAACCAATTGAAACTGCTAATTTCTTTTATTTTTTTTTAAATACATGAATAGAATTTAAAAAAAAAATTGACATCATATCAAGGGGGGGGGGGGTTATAGAACATGTGACAATCTGTAAAAGGAGGGGGAGGAGGTTAAAAATCGTAAAATTCCTGTGACGTAATGTATGGATGACCCCCTAAGGGACTACCTCAAAGATATACTCTTAAACCCGCCAAAACCCGCCGCTTCATCCACGTGATTAGAAGGTTTTTAATTCATACCATAAACGCACCTTAAGATTTGCATTTGCTATAAATCTTACCATATTTCAATTTTCATTTATCTATTTGTAAGCATGTACCACGATAATTAACTTTAATCTGTCGAAATTTCGATCCAGTTACGTACTCGTTACAAATAAATCAAAATGTTACTAAACCATGAAGACTTAAGTTTAAAATATTTAATTTCATTAAGGAACCTAAAATTAACTCTCAAAAACGTTATCAAAAGAGCTTGTAAAAGTCTACTTGAATAAAATATCATTTGAATTTGAATCTGAGTCAAAATTTATGCGGCGCTTACTTATCCACTGTTAACGTAAAGACTTAAAAGACAGTTATGAAAGGACAATATATATTTTTTAATTTTGTCAGAGAAACTCAGGTTATTATATACTTGTATAGAAAATTTCATTTAACGGCTGTAATATTTCATATAGACCGAGGGAGTTAATAATAAACACATGATTTATCAGTCAACTGAAGCCACCCAGCCCTAATCCAGTCTAAACAACATATCCGAGCGCATGACCGATGTCAATGGAACTTACCTATTTTATCGCTAACCACCTAGCCAACGCCGCCATTTCTATCAACGAAACCCGTAACGTTTAAAAAAAATAAAGGCAAAATGCCTAAGGTAACGCGCGCGTTTAGTTAAAGTCTTGCAAGCTATTGGCAGGACGGTATTGACTACAGGCTGGTACAGCTTGTGTGCTTGCGTTAAGGTTTCAAATGATATCCCATGGGATGTGGCGGGAAACGCGTTGCGAGGGGCTAGCGAGGAGTTGTAGAGAGCAACGTCCCGTCCACGACGCGTTCAAACTGGTTTCTAATCGTTGTATTTCTGCCTCCGATCGACCGGAGAAAAACTTAGAATAAGTGCATAGGGACTAGGGTTGCCAGCCGCGAGACGTTTTACAATATTAACTTTATGCATCGATGCCAACGACTCGATGAGTTTATTCACGTATTGCAAAGTACTCTTAATAAAAAAAAGAAGAGGAGATATGGGTGATTTTAGTGACTCTATTTTTATTTGAAAGCTGGTGCTTTCCGTAAGTCCCATTTCAATTTGGACCAGTTCTACAATTTGAAGTCGGTTTTTTGAAAATATACAATGTAGTATTATTCTTAACTAGCGACCGGCCCTGGCTTCGCACAGGTTCAATGAAAATATTATATATACCATGTATTGTACATATAACCCTTACTCTTGAATCAATCTGATAATCGATGAAAATCGCAATAAAATACGTTGCGTTGTTTAGAAGATCTAAGCGTATAAGAACAGAAAGAACCTTTTTTTTTTATTTTTTTAGAGATAAAGATTCAATACTAATTCTGAAATGTTTTTCAATTTTCCTAAAAGGACCCTAAATATTTGCGAGATAAAAAGTACCCTATGTGGACTTACTAATCTGAAAGTTAGGGTTATGCCAAATATTTTTTTTAATCTAATTAAAAATGTATTACAATAATTATAAAACAAATTATAAACTGATTTCACAAGGTTGAACAGAAAAAACTAACACTGCCTCTTCGGGAGTCAAAACGAATCGTCAGAGGTGTCGGTAACGGTGACGTCAGAAAAATACGACGCAATTGTAAAATTTCACAAACGCAATTTCAGCAAAGGCCCGTGATTATTATGCCAAGCTTGTCCGAATATTAATTGATGTCCGCCCAACTTTCGCGCAAGTAAAATTTGTCATAAAAGTTTAATAGACGTTAAATTCTCTAAAGTTAAACCTTTATATCCCTTTGTGCAACGTTTTCCGCGTATCGAATACTTGCCGACTGTGCTTTTAATTGCTGCTTAAGATAAAGATTCATGCAACAAAGGAAATACTCGGTTGAATTGGACTTATATGAAGATGGGGAATGTATCTCTATATATATAGAGATAACTGCATCCCAATTGGCATGCAGAGTGACATTAATCGGGCCCAACTGTTTTACGTGTCTTCCGAAACACGGAGGAGATCGGACATCAAACCAATACTGTAATGGGTCACCCATCTATCACCCGGTCGCAGCAAAAGCAACTTAACCCAGCGATCGACTCAAATGTCGACCACTGATTAGGCCACGACCTCCTCGTATGTGATGTTTAACTATCGAAAAATATCAGTAAACCAAAGGCACAGGCACAGCTAGGTACGAGGTGGAATAACGGATGTAGTTTTCTTTTTCTAGGAACTTTTCTGTAAGCACTAATTAAATCCTAGAGTAGAATTCCTAAGAGACCTTCAAAGACCATTTAGTCGTCACAGTGGTAAAGCGTAATAGCTCCCGTTCTTATTTATAACACTTTAACTATTAGAGTTGACTACTTTTGAATGTTATTTAATCTGTGTTGTACCATTTTTAAGAATCATTTACGTATTAAAGGACATTTTCAATGAAATCCCGTACAAAATAAATTAAAAACGGCCAAGAGCATGTCAAGATCCGTATCTGATACGCCATAAACGTATTTGTTAAATAACTTCAAAAGTTTTTGTCCGATTTCGTTCAAAATAATTTTCCTAATAAGTTTTTAGCATGTTCTATCAACATGGAAAATTTCAAGACTCTATGTCTAATAGTTGGGAAATGCTAGGGGAGAACACCTTACGGGCAGACGGACAAAGCGAAATTATAAGGGTTCCTTGGAGTACCACGGAACCCTAAAGTGTGTCTAATCATCGATATGTCAACATCACAGTAGTAATAACTTATCAGCAACCACGTGTGTAACACATGTATCGACTATTTTAATATATAGCTAATTTATAGATCATTTCCAGGAAAAAAGTCATCCATTGTTCGTACAAAATATAGAACTCTAACTCTCTGGTTATGGGACTATTGTTGATCACATTCGAGAAAACCTCACGTCTCACCCAATCATTCAATTTCTCAATCTCATTTACGAGACATCCTTAATGTTAACGAGAACCCTTCGAACAGAAAAAATCAGTAGCCACCCTCAGTATTAGCCACCCTCATCATAAAATTATTTATAGCGGCCCTATTCACCCTGCGTCTAAAAATTGTGCTCGTTAATTTTCTGTGCTTAATTAACTGAAACTCTACACGTCGTCGGGCTCAGTTGACTGCGGCCTGCGGTCATGGTACCCTTTCATATGATATAAATTGTTATTTATTAAAACAATATAGCTGAGCAACACTAGTTTTTCTCTGGGATCCTCAAGTATAATATTTTATCTCCAATTAGCGGACCTGACAGACGTTATCCTGCTTACTATTGGCCAATCAACCAATGTCCTTTATGTTTTTCCATAAAACGTGACGCTGGCTGAATGTTTTATGAAATAATAATTTTGCATAGCACATCAGTCAAAAGGTAATTAGAGGTAGAGCCCCGCCGGTACGTCCGGGTACAAGTACCTCTTTTTCACATAAGATCGACGTGAAGTGGCAGCAATTCTGTCACGGCAAGTAAATTCGTAAAGCCACAAATCTAAGCTCAGTTGGCATGCATAATAGGGCTGAGTTAACCCAGCGCGCTATTAGAGGCTTTGTACATTGGATTTTAGATATAATGCCAAATTTAACCAGCTCGTCTGTTTAATTCTATTTGTGTTAATTTCAGCAAAAGCAGCTTATATCGTTTAAAATAAAATATATATTACTAGCGATTAACAGCGACTTGGCTCGCATTTCCAATTTTTTATTGTTTTCATGCCTCTTTTAGGGTGACGATATCCCTATATATGTTATTTTATAACCTTCTTATACAAAGTACTTAATCTAAATTGGATGTATTACTACATATACATACATAAGACTCTATGACACACGGACGTCTGTCCCTAAGGTGGACAACTTAATGCCTGTGTTATAAGTAACAGACGCCTGTTTTACATGGCAACGCTAACCGTAAAAATAAAAAATTCTTAAACCGCGTCACACAATGGAGCACTCGAAATTGTTGAGCTCTCAGCGCGCAAGAAGTACCGCGATAAGCTAACAGAGGGCGTCTTTCCAACTACCCGCACACAGTGCAACTCACGGCCGCATTATGCGCGTGTCTAGTCTCAATAAAATTAGTTTTCAAATGCAATAATAGATGGCATTGGTACCATAAACATAACAAATTAAAATTTTTAAAATTGCTATTAGAAGCTCGCACTCTTAAACTTTTACCACACAGAAATGTATTATTTGCCCAATAAAAAATTAAGTTTTAATTCTTTAATTCTTTCTCTTAAACGCATGCCTATCCGGTATTAAAAAAGCGTTTTTAACTATGAGTACCATTTTCGAATAATTGGCCTTCAAGTGTTTTTCACGGCGGTCCCTCCTCTCCTCACTCACACAATAAATACACTGTAACTGCCGTTGCAGTTTAAATATTTTTATGCTTGACTCGAATAATTCATAATAGAATTAAAAAACTAATTTATAATAAACGGTGCATTATTTTGCATGCATTCCTAGTTCTGTAACAAAGAAATTATAAAAGTTAATGTTTTGTTTCCTAAAAAAATTAACTTTTTTCCTTAAAATTAGATATAGTCAGAAAAGCACTAGATGAAAAGATTTACATACAAAACATAGACACTTCACAACATATACAGAACATAATGCAAATATGAAACATGCTACGACTCTACGATATGTAACAAATATCCTCTATAGCGGAATTGTAAATAAAGATATGAAAAGAAAAAGTAATATATTCAAACACAAGTAAAACACATAATGCAAAAAATTTAAATACACAACAAGAAAGAGTAAATTGGCAAGGGAGATGAAGAAAAAGGAAGGAATGACGTATACGACGCACGTTATGCAGGGGAAATAGAGGGGACATAATCATTTCTTTTCCCGTGGGCTCCCGCGTAGCAATTGTAAACAATTTAGAGAAGTTTCAGTAAATGTACACCACTCAACTAGGTTCTTGTTGTGGCTTCCATTTACTCAGATGCGGTTAAAGTTATTCTATGAACTGTACGGGGAGTTGAAATTATTCTACTGTCTGTTAGAGACAATACCTTTTTGATATTGTAATACACAATTATTTGCCAATCACCCTTGCATGAAATTATTTAGTACTTCGTGTCCACAAGAGCAAAAAGGTCCCAACATAAATGTAGTTGCTTATATCACTAATTCTAGTGGGGTCCACTGCATTGTTTACTAGACGGCGCCCATTTTGTAATTATAGAGATTCTTACCAAGCCATACTTTTAGTTAAGGATATTGTCAAATTATTTCACTGCAGAATTTATTATTGTAAACTGGCATTAATAAGATTTTGCTCGTAGTTTTGCTACTGTTCGACTGTCCACTTAATTTTTATACGAGGAAGATCGGCATCGAGGAACCACAGTGTGACGTCACAGCCCCATGCTTATCCACTACCACGACAGGACTCTTCACTGGCATCAAGACCGCTCAGAGAATATGTAAGCATTACTTAATTTATATTTTCTTCTTCTTTACATGTCCTTTGAGCATATAAGTTAGTAATTAGTTCTTTATACCTTTTTTAATCTGTGATTCATATTCTATAATAAATAATTTATTAGTATTCACAACTACACTAGTAATTTTCATAATTAAATTAATTAGAGGATAATGCCGGCCATATAAAAATATAGTGCGGAAACGTCGACGACCGCATCTGTACCACGTGGGCGTACTGACCTACTGAATAAAGCGCTAAAGACGAGTGCACTTCGCACTATCAATTTAATGGCTCCTGAAACCGATATATTTTCTAGTACGCTGAGTGAACTCACAAAGGCTGCTCTGTATTATATTTGGTTAAATAACTTCAAAAATATTGTCCGATTTCGTTCAAAATAATTTCGGGTACTCACTCACGCTCGACCGATTTCGAAAATAAGACGTCTCCTGAAGTATGTTCTATGAAATAAAAACGAATCATCAAAATCGGTTTATAAGATCACAGTTATCGCGTAACATACGCGCAAAAAATATATATACTAAATCTATTACCAAATCTATACGAATAAACAAAGCTGAACAGTGTTTGTTTGAACGCGCTAATCTCAGGAACTACTGGTTCGATTTGAAAAATTATTTCAGTGTTAGATAGCCCATTAATCAAGGAAGGCTATATATTATCACGCTAAAATTGATCTATTTTTTTACATAATTTTACGCGGACGAAATCGCGAGCACAGCTAGTGTTACATAATTAGTGAACTCATTCTTGGCAGATCTCCAAAAATCCACAATTGGATGATAATCATGGATTAAGTATTTTATAACACAAGATTGTCACGATTACGCTTTGACATCATCCAATATATGTGTGTGGCGTGGACCGACTGGATCGATTTGGCTGATCCTATCCTTGTTGTTTGTTATTGTCTCTCTAATTAAAAGTGGAAGTCTGTTAAAGTTTTTAAGGGAAGTCGTAGTTATCCAAAGTCTGATAGATATTATTCGGAAGTAGTTTAGGCAAGAAAATGACAATTTCTTTTAATTAACTAAAACTCCTTCCTTATCCCGCAGAAATTCTTCTAAATGTCACCAAAATCGCAACGTAGATATGATAAATAGATATATATCGTACAAAAAAATCCATAACGAAACCTGCTGACCAAAATATTTGCTATTATAAAACAAAGAACGACCGTCGTTGTTTATCATTAGAATTTCATTTTGACATCTCAATTTCGGTGTTCGGTGCTGCGGTGGACGCTTCCGAGCCGCGGTCACCGGCTCTGGCTACTTTGCTTTAATCCACGAATGAATACGAGGGAAAATCGGTATAATGCTGCAACCCGAAAGCTACACCACCGAATTCGCCACCAAAGCACAGCACTACACTGACTTTCCGATTTGCCTCAACGCATGTTTCGCTTCGACACCGAAGCATCATCAGGAGATAGACTCTACAAAGGTTATTCGTAAACGTATTCGTTGACTTTACTATAGAATAAATAAGATAAGTGATAAAGTGTTGATAGATAAGTCATCACACTCCAGCCCCACAGCCTTATTAAAAGTTCATTCGGCTTCAGTCTAACGTCTGAAGTCATCCTAGGAATCTCCATAATAAATAAATATATATACAGGACTATATGACACACGGACGCCTGTTCCTAAGGTAGACATCTTAATGCCTGTGTTATAGGTAACAGACGCCTGTTATACACAAATATTTTTTTTTTTTAGAAATATATAAATACATAGCGTTACCGCTGTAACGCCAATGTGTTTATAACTTTTTCCCATTGGATCCAGTTTCATACACGAGTTTTTTCTGAGACTAACTTTCTTGTATTATGCTAAGATAGCCCACTCCTAATACAAGCTTAGTAGGAGGGGAAAAAGGAAATATTAGACATACCTAAAAACTATTGTATTTAAATAATAAAAAAAAATTGTGTTATTTTATTATCAAATTTTATAATAACGATTGAGAAAATGAGCAGGTCATGGCCTAATCAGCGGTAGGAATTTAAATCGATCGCTAGGTTAAGTAGGTCTTGCTGCGATCGGGTGATAGGTTGGTGACCCATTTTAGAACTGGTTTATATTTAATATTCGACCTCCTCCGTGTTTCGGAAGGGACGTAAAACAGTGGGACCCGATTAATATCACTTTGTGATATTAGTCGTAAGGTTGTAGAGATCGTGGGGGTTCCGAGGATGACGTCTTCCTTTTTGCTTTACATTCCTTTTTTTATTTATTATACAACCTTGTCCTAACAATAACGAACACAACAAAAAAGAAATTATCCAATTTGGGGCAGTCATTCGGAAGTTATGCACGCGCATACATTTCAGCGACTCATTTTTATTCACGACTATAAATTGAGATGTAAGCTATCCTATCTTTCAAGTTGGATCAAAGTGCAAGCGGTGTGCAAATTTGATTAAAATTGGTTAAATTGTTTAAGAGTCCATCGCGGACAAAGAACGGGACACGTAATTTATATATATTAAAAATATGATATAACAATCTGGAGCGTAGGTAAGATAAATTAGAGAAGGGTTCGCGTAACAGCTCTGGCCGCTAATCGTGTTATTGTTATGTGTTATGGGCCAACCCTCATTTAGATAACTAGTCTTTTGTTGTACGGGAGCCGTGCGGTTATGATGAGTGATGACCCTTGGGTCTAACAAGGAGTTAAAGGGTTATAAAGCACAGAGTAAAGAAGATGAAGGAGATGTGAATCACGACGAGACCTAATCGAAAGCGAAAGAAAATTTATTATATACTAGCGGACCAGGCACACAATGTTTTGCCCGAATTTTGGCTCGCCTGTTATTAACCAATTAAGCAATCTTTTTTTATGTCTTTTCCACAGAACGTGACACTGGCCGAAGGTTTTATGAAATAATAATTTTACATAGCACGTAGTCAAAGGTTTAATTTAAGTATTCCAAAGTAGCAACCAATTTTGCATTTTCAAGTATTTTTAAATAATCTTTCGACTTCATTTCTTATCTTTTAAACCTTCCCCGAAATAATGGAAATGAAACAAAACAAACATAATTCAAAATGGTTCAGCAGTTTTTGAATTTTGGCGAAACTAAAGAGCAACAATTGATATATATAAAGATTTGTAATAACAATGATTCAAAATGTAGCATAGGCGCTATTTTATGTGACATTAAAATTATTTTTGGAAAAATATTTTATAATATTTGCATATTGTAATAAAAATGAAATAAAAAATATTTTAAAGATGGATATATTAGAATACTTAAAATAAATCACCAAGAAAATAATTTTCAAACCATACATAAATTCACGTTTGGTTTGTTTAAAATAATATGTTTTATATTGAAATCATATTTTATTCGAAGATTTTAATGTGCCAATAAAATATCAGGATCCTTCTATAAATATGGCATTCATTATCCTCAGTAAATGCAGACGACAATATTTGTTACGTCAAATCCGTACATAATTCCTACAATCTCCCCTAATCCACGCCTCCCTTTCATAACAATGACGTTAGAGAGAGAGATGAAATGTTATTATCGAAAATTATATGTAATTTCGCTTTTTCGGTAAAAGCTTATGTTTCGTGATAAAAAATACATATATATGCAGTGATATTTTTCTTTCAGATCTCTAACTTCACATGGGCCTAGAGCTAGAGGAAAGTGTTAATAGCGTCACGCTTTTGAACAATGCTAATGCAGCTCGCGTAGATGGGTCTAGCGAGAACATTTTCTTCTTAAGAAAAGTTGACTCATCGCGCTTACTTGCGCTGCGAAAATGCGCCCACGTAAGCAATATCGTTACCAAACTGAGTTCACATATGAGCGACAAAATTGATTAACAACCAGCTGTAATTCGCGACTTTTATTCGGAACCCCTAATTATTTAGCTAAAAGTAAAGTAGCCTACGTTATTCCTTATATAGTCAGCTATCTAAACAGCGTCTATATCGGTCCAACCATTTCGGAGATAAAGAAAATGTTTTAAGTTGCGTTTTGGTTATAATTATCGTATTATATAGTCATCTGCATATAGTAAAAAAAAAATTACGAAGTTACAAAAAAACCCTTCTATTTTATTTATATACATAATAAGTTTATATGTAAAGATTAGAAAGAAAAGCAAATTGTTACGACAATAACCCTGTGAGAAATTATAACAAACTTCCAGTACCTCTTATGTTTCGTCAGCACTCTTTGCGACGTTAAGCTGCGGAAGTTTCGTTGTAACGTACTGCTCTATCTATCTACCACTGAGCAATCGGGACTTTCGGTTAAAACTATTGACTTCCAAAGTAAAACAACATCGTCCAAAATTACCCTTATATTTGTTTAGGCGCGCAAACAGTTTGGGTCAGTTCGGTCTCGGGTGACCACTACAAAAGGGGTAAACATTAACCGGCTTTTGTTTTTTTAGGGTGAATTTTATTTGATTAGGTTAAATTGATTGAGACGTTATAGCTTATTGCATGGAGGACTTGATTAGATGTTAATAGCCACGAATGTCATGCCGGGTGAATATATAATGTTAGCCCTGGATGCCGGCAGGAATGTCAATGAATGATAGATTTTTGGTAGACTGTAGTTAACCGAAAATACTTTAACATTATTAATCCATGGTAATTATTATTATTTATAAGAGATCATCCATAAATAGGTTCACACATTGAACGGGGTTGAGAAGGTATCATCAAAATGTAACAATGTGATAACGGACAGGGGGTCAATAGGGGTTGTCATATTTTCGAAACTATCTACCCTTCAGTGTGACGTAACATATTTCAAGAAATCAGCAGTTTAATTTAATTATTTTATGTAATATGTTCATGAAACTCAAAAAAATTTAATTTTGACTTGTGAAGTCACACAACTTTTGGACCCCCACCTACCCATTGTCATACAAAGTTACATTTTGGTGCCCCCCCCCCTAAACGTGTGACGTATTTATAGATGACCCCTAACGTAACGATTAAGCTGGTTTTGAAATATTTCTAGCTATCGGTGATCATTTGTAGTGGACGTTAACCTTTTGCCACCCACAGTCAACCGTTGACTCACCATCGTTTCCAGTATATCAGTGTAATTCGTAAGCTATGTCTGTTTACTTTACACCATTTACGGCAAAAATCACCCACCGAGAGTGGAATTCAAAAGACACAATCTCCGATTGCGGCTTTTTAAACTGTTACAACACATTTTAAATGTCGATTTCAACTATTTTGTATATTTTATAAACATTTTTAATCGTGTCAGTAATCTTGGACCGTTGGCACGCCTTAGAAGTATTCTTGCTAATATTTATTTCGTACAAGGTATGATTTGAAAAATGCAGTCTCATAGGTCTCAGAAAGTATAGAATATCCGAAGACGATGTCAAGGATAGGACGAAGTGGCGAAAGAAGATTCGGAAGGCTGACCCCACCACCATGTGGAAACACCACACAGTAAAGGAGAAGAAGAAGTTGGTAATCCTTTTTTCTCTTCTCTGACTTAAATACAGCTTTGATAAATATACAGACTATTTCATTTTCAAGACATGACATCCACAGCTCAAAAGGCTGATGACGTCAAGTTCTAGACACTGTTCTCTCTATTTAGAATTAAAAAAAAATATATTGAAAAATTTAATAAAATGCTACCCTATTGTCTAACTATAAGCGACAAGGATGGTTTTCTTTTTCAATCGTCTTCAAAATAAGGAGGAGGTTCTCAATTTGATGATTTTTTTTATTTGAAAGCTGGTGTTTCCGGTCTGGTCCCACTTCAATTTCCACCAGTTCTGACAATTTGAAGTCGATTTTTTTTTTGTTAAAAGGTTTAAAGATTATATACAAAAATTCCAAAATTAAATGTCCTACTAGTGAAAGCGTATTTGCTTGCCGAAACAATTAGAGCCTCAACGGTAGAAAGGATGGACTGAAATCCGAAAGGTTTCCGGTTCAAACCCCAACTCTGCTGGGGTATCGTCGCACCCACTTCTAACACAAGCTTTGTAAACTTAGTAGGAAGCGAAACGGAAATATTAAACATACAAAATCTATTACTAATATTCTTTTAAAAAATGTTTTCTATATGTTCACAGCAAACGAACAAACAAACGAGGCGCCTTCGCGCATAACGATCACATTTATTCGCTCGAATTAGATTCTAAATGATACAAAAAAGACCTATTAGGATCATTAAGAGCATTTATACTAGATTAACTTAGATTTTTTCACACGCTATATATATGGAAAGGTATGCCAGACGCGTTTGTATCATACGCTTATACATACTAGCTGAAATCCCGCTGAGCTACATAAGAGTAAATAAATATATACAGGACTATATGACAAACGGACGTTTGTTCCTAAGATAGACAACTTAATACCTGTGTTATAGGGAACAGACGCCTGTTATACACAAATATTTTTTTTTAGAAATATATAAATACATACATATAGATAATACACCCAGACTCGAGGTGGGAATCGAACCCACGACCCCAGTTTAATTTTACACGGATGAAGTCGCGGGAAAGAACTAGTATGAAATATTATACGATTATTGCCTTTGGACTATAAATAGACTTGATACTGTTCGAGAAACAGCCAGTGTCATCTTCACTTTATTACTATATAAGGCTGAAGAGTTGTTTGTTTGTTTGATCACGCTAATCTCAAGAACTACTGGTCCGATTTGAAAAATTCTTGCAGTTTTCGATAGCCCATTTATCTAGGAAGGATTTAAGCCATATATCATCACGGTATGAACGATAGGAGCGGAGCAGCAATGAAATTTCAAAATCGGGTTTTTTTTTTCCTTTTGAGTCCCTCTGCGTGAACGGTTAAAGTTTCGCCGCAAGAAATCAAGTATGACAGAATTGTTCCCCTTCATAAGTTCTTAATAAAAATCAGCGACAAAACACGTCGAACATTTATCGTTGGTTCACTATAACCCTTTTTTGTTCTAACTGCTTGGATGGGATTTCATTTGGTATTATTAAAGGGCGTGAAAACAATATCTTATCTGCAGTTACGGAATCGGATACTGCTATGATTAAGTTTGGAGTTGAGTTTAATTTATATTTTTACGAATTCACTTTCATTTGCCAAATGTATAGAAAAACAAAAAATGATAACTTAGTTTATAATAATTTATATTATGAAAAAATCGTAATAGCTTTCTATGGAAAGGAATATAAAGTCACGACTAGTATTTACGATGCCTACTCATTGACAGCCTTGATTTTTCAAGAGTATGATATAGAATAATATGCTGATTTCTTTAAGACGAATATCATTATAAATTAACTTGGTTTTCACTTATAATAAAAGAGTACCTAATTTATATAACAGAATTTAAATAGAATTTGCGAATTAGAAGAAGGGCGTCTGATATTCCTCGCGAAACGTAACTCTGTTACGGATAGGTTAGAACCTGCTATCATTAATCATGGTAGTGAGCTTTAAGATTTCACTCCTTTTCTTTCAACCGTTGAGTTATTGAGGTTCTGTACATCATTTGTTGTCAAACACATGAACAAAGTTGAAGGGTCTGTATGTAACGTTGAAATTTTTTTGTTTACTAAGTGCATATGACCATATATACAATACGATACATGTAGTCTAAACGCAAGTTAAAAACATCTTTGTCTGTGTTCCGAGTAATCACAGGAACGGCTGGACTGCTTTGGACAGGATCTTCACAGATAGATAGCTGATTTTACAAGGAATAACATAGGCTACTTTGCTTTAAGCTAAATAAATAGGGTTCCACACAAAAAAATAAAAGTTCGTGTCCGACAAAGCACCTCCGTCTACTGAAATGAAATACGAATCTATTCAGTAGATGATTGATAAAACCTCTATTAAATAAGAGTGCGGCCGCGCGCAAAAGGCAGTTAAAGTGTCATCAGGCACTCGGAAACAGGACGTGGTAAAATTGCACCCTTATTTATGTTCCACACACACGGATAATGAGAGTGATGTATTATTTATGGTGCTATCGATAATTTTGATTTATTTTAAACTCGTAATAACTCTCTACTTGGAAAATGTCAAATTATCTTTTTCATCCGAATGCTCCGTATTCCTTAGACAGCACGTCGAACCAACGCATCAACACTCCAAGAGCTATCTATCACCAAAAGACTCTCCGATGTTTGTCTTAAAAAGATCTTGCAATACTCCGGCCACATCTCCAGAAAATCCGGCGATAGTTTGGAAAAGCTCTTTCTAACGTGCTATATTGAAGGCAAATGTAGTAGAGGGCGTTGTCCTATGCGTTGTTTCGACAAGATCCGCTCAGCGCTCGACATCCCTGTCCATGAAGCCATACATGCAGCAGAAGATCGACGCAAATGGCGTAAAATGCACTCCGATGTGTAGTCTAAGATAACGACACGCGTTTTCTTGCATTTCATAATCAATTCCGCCTAATTTTTAAAGGCCTTTTTTATTTATAAAACTAAACAAACCTTCTTAAACCTTCAAGAAAAAAGCAGCTCCACTTTCAAGAAAAGTGTAGTACTCAGCTCTCAAAGGCCGTAATCGCATCAGCTGTGAGTCTGCTGGTGACGTAGTTGTACATAGACGTCCTTAGTCCAAAACCCAGTCAACCACCTGTCCTTTACCCACTGTTAGATTTTTTAACTTAAATGAAAAACTTTAGTGGTAATTATAACGTTTGATTATTTCTTACACACCCTTTTACAACCTTAGGATTCCGATTGCCTTTCCCGATTTACATTTTTTCTTTCCCTGAGTTCTAGTGTTGCCATTATTATTTTTCATTTTTGCCCATTACTTTTAAGTAATCAAAAAGATCATATATCAAAATAGCAGTATAGATAAAAACCAAGATATCGACTGCAGCACCATCTGCGCGGTTTATTTGTGAATCTAAACCATCCAGGGTGCCACCCAAACGCATACAAAAAATCATTCAAAAAGCCGTCTAGGAGGAGTTCAGTGACATACACACATATAGTAGAATTATATACATATATAAAGATATTAAAAATAAAACCTCACGCACACTGATGCCAAACTATTTACACACCTGTTGTATATGTGTGTAAATAGTTTCCTTTGTACGGTTTATTTTTAGATGATGTCAAACCTTATGTTATATTAATTTTCAAATAGATATGTTTTTGTACTAAGCAAGTGAATTTTCGACCAATAGGTGATTTCTAGTTTAATATAAACTCTATTTAAAACTTATTTACGCAAGCAGTCGTGGCCGAGCGGTTAAGGCGTCTGACTAGAAATCAGATTCCCTCTGGGAGCGTAGGTTCGAATCCTAGGCCAGCAGATGCGCTGCCGGCCTTTAATGACGAGTTTAGGTTACCGGGAAGTCTCACAAACCGAACGAAACGCGACAACAACTATATCATATCATCATGCTTAGAGCAATAGGTGGGGAGCACCAAAGTAGAATGTTTTAAAACCAGGGGTTTTCTTTTTCTTTTGAGAGCTTCCTCTATGTGCGCTGCATAAACGGTTAAAGTTTCGCAAAAATCATACATATGACAGAATTGTTTTTCTTTAAAAGTTCTAAATAAAAGTCCGCGATAGCATATGTCTATCATTTAAGGTTGGCTCAATGTAACCTTTTTTTTATGCTAACCAAATTTATTCCAAAATAATACATTATTTTTATAAATACGTTATAAAACCTTATCCAAAAACTATTTTTAAAGGATCCCCTGGGGCTACTCATATTACTTAGGGAAGTGATACGAGTGGCCCCAGGGGACTAAGTCGCGGGGTTAAAATTAGGTGATTTATTTTGAAATTTCACCTAATTTTATACAACTAGTTTTGAATATACTGTATTATGTTGTTCAGGATATTTATTTTTCTGGACACGATAATATATTGCTCACGAGTCGGAAATTATTGTGTGTTCGTTTATTTTTTAGTCTAAATTGATTAGACTACGAAAATTGGAACGATTTCAAGTTTTGCTACACCTAAAATAAGACTTTTTAAGACGTTTCCTAAAAAAAATACAGCACATAACAGATATGTATATAATTTGAAAAAAATTGTCTACTCGTCTTTAAAGAGAATAGTCTACCAAGTTCTTTATCATTTTGGATGACAGTTCCTAATGAAAGAAAATTGTGCTAAGGGTTATTGTTAGAAATTAACGTAGTGCATAACAAGCAAAAATAAGCCTTTTAACTAATTGACGTGCAAACGACACTCGACCTTAGCGTGGCAAACCAATTTCTGATTCTGAACTGCAGGTTCGCACATTTCACAAATGAGCACCACATTATAGAGGGTCTACGAACACGTAAAATATTTTACTCTTCAACTATGTATAGTCGACGTGGAAATTGGTTTGCCACGCTAAGGTCGATTGTCCTTTGCACGTCAATTAGTTATAAGGCCTATTTTTGCTTATTATTTGTTATGTTAATTTCCAACAATAACCCTTACCAAATTTTTCTTTAACTAGGAGCTGTTATCCAAAATAGTAAAGCACTTTCTTGGTCAGTCTGTATTTGATCACGTAGTATTGTATTGTATTTTAACGTAAATAAATAAAGAATCTACATATTAATACTTGAAGCAAAAACTTTCGGTACCATTTTTCGTAAATTGCGCGTACGGAGGAGTATGAAATTTGGCACAATTGTAGTTAATATAGGGGAAGGTGTGTGAATACTAATATTATAATAAAATATGCATTATAAACCCTAAAAATCTGTATCCAAAATGAATGAACCTACACGCATAACTTCGGAACCACTGCACCAAAATTTATTATAATCTTTTTGTGTTCGTTATTGTTCGGACGGATAGTTTTAGAAAATATTGACTAAGGTGAATGGAGAAGGAATAGGAAGAGGAATGGGAACCTCGAATTCTCTATGAACCTGATCCTTACAAATTACAGTTAATCGTAGTTAATATTAAGTCAAGTTGGTTGTTAATCGTTATCCAATTAACAGTAATTAATGGGTATATTTTTATATTTTATTTAATATAAAAATATACCCATTCATTATGGTTATATTTTAATTAACAGTAATGAATGAACGAACGAATAAATTAATGAACCAATGAATGAAAACTTTATTCAAAAAAGTTACACAACTACAAAAATTATATATTATTAACAAGAACTTACCTAAACAAAAATGATAAAACCTTAAAATACGATTTTTTTTTTCTTATTTACCCCCTGTTTTGAACTAATCCGTCTAGACTATATAGATAATGTGACGTTGTGAATACATACACATTAATGTGTTGCCAATTAATGGGTGTAAACCACAAATAGAATGCGAATGAAAATTAATATAATTAATTTTCATTTTTTCAATATTCAAATTTTATATTATGTTCTATACCTAATATTCTTCGGGATATAATTTTATCCTATAAAGAACTTTTGATTCTTAGAGTTTTTTTAAATGTTACACGTACATAAATTTAGTTAATTTTTAATTTAATAAGTACAATTAAGAAACTCAATGGCTTGTTCTCGAAGCACGTAGATGTCAAAATATTCTCTCTTATAGACCTAATGCTGCCTGGAATAGAGGCAAACTTCCCAGATCTGCTTGAATAAATCTTGCAAAATTTCGTCACATTTCACTATTAGTCTATTTAAATTAGTTTCTAGTTGCTTGTAGTAGGTACATAATATTACGTAAGGTATATATATTTTTTATACTCCATGCCGAAATGTAATTGTGGTTTCCGCCCTTTACTTAACTCCTCGCGTTGCGCAGACTGCTGCACAAAAAATTTGCTGTATAATGACTGCTTGTAAAATACAACTAATGTCATCTCATATAATCTCCAAGAGATGTATTATTTTGTGAAAAGATTTAAATATATTATAGTGTACACATATATAGATAGATATGCAGCTATTCATTACGTACATGACGAATAGATAAATTTATTTTATTGATTTAAACTATTAAAATCGGCAAAAATAACAATTAAATACGTTATGTATTAAGGAACCGGGCAAGTGCGAGTCAGACTCGCGTACTGAGGGTTCCGTACACTCACATAATACTTTTACAAGATTATTTTACGAATAAGATCAGTACTTCTTTAATTATTAATTATTATTATTTTTATTGTATTATTTACTCTTTCTGTGTGTGCAATAAAGTGTAAAGTAAAGTAAAGTAAAGTAAAGTAAAGTAAGTAAGTAAGTACTTCTCATGGGATTTCCTTAAATGTGAGTCTTCGTAATTTTATTGTGAATTTACGGATTTTGTATTTTTCCTTTAACTATGCCCTTTATTATGCTATAAGACATTGTTTCTTGCCAAATTTCATGGTTCTAAGACATCGGAAAGTACCCTATAGATTTTGTGTGTGTGTATAGATCTTGCAAATGTATGGGAAAAGTGACATAAACGGCCATATCTTTTTATTGTGTTCACTTGGAGAGTTGATTTTTTCACAGCTTCAAGGGGCCGCAGACTTCAGTATTGGCATTAATTTCAAATTTTTAGGTCTTCCTGTTCCTGAGAAAAAGGATCTTGACAGACAGACGGACAACGAAGTGATCCTATAAGAGTTCCTTTTTTCCTTTTGAGGTACGGAACCCTAAAAATCAATCGATATTAATTATAATTGAAATATTTGAAGTCGAATGAAGTTAGGAGACACCGCTCTACTGTGTTCTGTCGATTCGATTCGAGTAGTCGACTATTCGAGATACACGTATAAGGACAAAGTCGGAATTTTTAGAGGAAAATCATAGTAGGGGTTATAATTTTAAATCAAAACTAAGCATAATTTGGAAAATCCCTGTTTAGGACAAAAACTTGTTTCTGTATAGACAATTATTAGTCATTAAGTAATTTATTTGGCAAACTAATATGTTTTATCTTCTAACATTAGCTGTTTCGAGAAAATTATTTTGTTTAAATACGATATTATTAGCTTCAGTAGGAATAATTAATAATCTTCCTATGGACTTTCTATTAAAGTGAATCTATACTAATATATAAAGCTGAAGAGTTTGTTTGTTTCCTTCAACGCGTTAATCTCAGGAACTACTAGTCCGATTTGGAAAATTATTTCAGTGTTAGATAGCTCATTTATCGAGGAAGACTATAGGCTATATATCATCTCGCTAAAATTGAATTTATTTTTTTACCTAATTTTACGCGGACGAAGTCGTGGACACAGCTAGTGATTTTATATACTTGTATACTATTTGCATGACATATGACAATTTCTTTTGTTTGGACATAAGACAATTGGGCAGGCGATGTACCAACCCTCGCAGTTCATGGGCCACCGTGGAACCACGGTGGATTTACTGCGGATCCACAATGGCACCACGGTGGATCTAGTGTGGTTTTTAAGCCATTTTGCCATAATGGATCCACCATGGTTCAGTAGCGGTTTCTTAATGGATCCTGTCGATCCATTGCGGCTCCACCGTGGTTGGTTTTTGGTCTAAATGTTTAAGGATTAGTTTTATTGTGGTTCTTCTGTAGATCTGTCCTAGATCCACCGTTAATATGTGGTTTGGGTTATGGGGATTATGGGAGGTTAAGGGAATTTGATGTAGTTGTATCGTGTTGATTATTGATTTGATGTAGTTTGATGTTGATTAGACTTGATGTAGTTGTATTGTGTTGTAACCATGGTTAAACCACTAAATTACCACTGTGTAACCACAATGGAATCAGTGTGGACTCACGGTGGTTAAATGGCCAAAAATCCACAGTGGATCCACGGTAGTTCTTTTGTGGATCTTCCATAATTCCAATGTGGCCCATGAACTGCGAGGGTAATGATATGTGGTTACTAACGATTATAGACACAGAAAAGAAATTTATTTCTACATAAAAGAAAAGTAAAAAATATTTCTGTATTAGAAATTCCTAATTGTCTTATAATAAAATGGCTACAACATGATTACGATAACAGCCGCGAAAATCGAAGGAAAATTTACCGTAACGTTTTCAGCTTCGCCCCGTAAAAACCTCTACGCTTTTTATCACACGTAGAGGTCTCCTATACGGTGGTAACGTTCTCTGTGATTTATTAAGTTTATTTCAGGCAGTGAACTAAGCGCTAGATTATCCAAACAACTGAACGCGACATATTCTTCTACAATTTACCACTTTATCGAGCTCAACCAAAACAGGGCGGGATGTCATTCTTGGTTTGATCATTGCGCGATCCGGACGCGTTTCAAAAATATCATTGTTGCGATATAATTATTTTACTTACGATTTTACTAGATTACGATATTATCGTTTAATAATAGCCGCGTAGCAAACACGTAGCGTGCGTCTACGAGATAGTTAGTTACGTGCGCGTACGCAGTGCGTTCGAATAGTGTACGAATCGACACCACAAAAATGGCCACCAAAACTGTGCAGGGTAAGTTTTTTATATCATTAATATTATATTAAATTATATATCAGTCAATTATTATAGTCAACGTAGTTTTTTTTATTTTACTTGTATAGTTTGCGATTTATATGGAATACTAGTAAACTTAATTAAAATGAGTAAAGTTATATTTTAGTATGTATTTTTATCACTGAAGAAATTCAGTTCAAGAATATTTTTTAAAGCCTTAAAATAAATTAAAGAGTTAATTAGATTTATTTATTCACAAGGCAGTTATGATTACTTTTTGTAAATTTGACTTAAAAACCATCACAAATTCTCAACATACCTACTGGAAAATGTAAAAATTTCCCGGATCGCAACATAAAATATGTTGCAAAAATCGTTTCATTTTAGTCTGCATCGATATTTTCAGTTCTATAATAGTGCTTTTTATTGTATATTACAAACAAAAATTAACGATTTTTGACGAAAAATTTAACGAAAAAATTTAACGATTTAACGTATAATAAAAATGTTTTGACCGCGTCACCAATTTCCATTATTATCTGGTTTGGGTGAATGTTGGTCAAATACTTCGATGTCATACATGTTATTGTTTACTTATCCTAAACATATTACGTTCCCTATTATTCACCATTACTTGACGTGATGGTATTGCGGCCACTTCACGCCGATCTTATGTGAGAAAGAGGTACTGGTATACAATTTTTTTTTCTAACGGCACTTTATTCAGATGTAGAAATTTATTAAATTAGATTGACTTTTAATTGAGTATTTATTATCTTGTTTATATATGTATTAATATGTTGCCTCAAATATAGTTTTGGAAAAGAAGAAATCAAACTTTAAAAAATTTTGGGTGTTATTTTGCCCCGCTACTCATAAGCCAGGTCTGTAGTTCCATGTTGGGTTGTAATATGGAGGACAAGCTAGCCTCAAATACCTACTCAAAAATTGGTGTTAGCTCTCTGATTATAACATATTTTCATTATTGTCCATGCTTGAATTAAATTCGTCCAAAAAATGTGGAACGCTTCACGATTTTGCGTGTCATCCTTGCGCAGGGGCCATGCTAATCTTCTCTGTATCGTTCGAAGAATGTGTCAAAATGGGGGGTTCTCTTTCCCATTTGGGAACTTCCGCTGCGTGCGGTGCCTAAACAGTCAAAGTTTCGCAAAAATCATGTACGACAGAATTATTCCCCTTTAAAAGTCCTAAATAAAAGTCCGCGCCAGCATATGTCTATCTTTTAAGGTTAGCTCAGTATAACCTTTTTTTATGCTAACCAAATTTGTTCTAAGATAATGCATTATTTGTGAAGGAGTTTTTATAAACAGCATTATAATCTTTATTCAAAAACGATTCTTTAAACCCAAAATTGATAATAGAGGCCCACGCGGACCAAGTCGCGAGTTACAGTTGCTAGTAATTCAACTGAGACTTCGTTACAAACAGACACTACAATTATATTGACATATAGATATTGTGACTATTGGAAAGAATTTACGTATTACGAAATTTTAGCTAGACGGGAAGCGACCCATCTGTACGGCGCGATGTAGATAGAGAAATATAAGAGAAAAGCAGATTAAAAAAAAAAAAAAAGGAAAATTGTAGATCGAGAATAAGTAATTGGTCGTCGGATTTTTCAACAGAGCCAACTAAAGGATGATTTGGCCCTGTTGGAAAATCCGTTTTTAGCGGATGGCTAGCAACTAAAACCTTCTTGCCAGAGTTCATTTCCGTACGATCCGCTGTTATCGAGATTTCTTGATGTATATAGATTGATCAAGAATATCTACTATAGCAAGAGAGGAGTAAAGTGTATGAATAGTAATATTTAAAAAAAAAATGACCAAAAGCGCGTCAAGACACGCTTATTTAGAAGGGTTCCATATCTGATACGCTAGAAACGTATTTGTTAAATAGCTTCAACTTCAAAAGTTTTTGCCGATTTCGTTCAGAATAATTTTCCTAATGAGTTTTAGCATGTTCTATCAACATGGAAAATTTCAAGTCTCTACGTCTTGGATTTGAAACTAGTATCGTGTTCAAACAAACACTCGACTCGCTGAGCGGGAAGCTTCAGGGGTTAAATCATCGACTACTTGAACGCACTGTAATAAAATTAAAAAAAGCTATAGCATTTACTAAAATGTCGAGAAAAAAAAGTTTAAACCAAACATTGGTTAGATAAGGTTAATGTAGACAAAAGTATTTAGGAAAGTGTTCATATACGAGTAATGGCAAATAAATTGATCTTAATACATTGAATAAGGATAAACCGAATGACTTTGGTTAAAATTATAGAGCCCTAGTCAAAAATAAACACTTTTACAAGTACTTATGAACGTCATATGTATAATTTTTAGTCAGAAATGAAGAGAAAGAAGAACGTCGTTGGTTTTTTTAGCATAGCATTTAGCAAGCATTTTATGGTGATAAAATTTACGACTTAAAAGCTTATTTTGCGAGGATTGATAGCGCTCTGCACCCAGCGTCCACAGGGAGCTGCAGACTGACGACGACAATAACACGGTAAGTCTTACGTTTTTATATTAATTCGCAATTTTAAACGAATGAAGCTAAAATTGAGATACAGTAATATATTTTCAAAGTTATTATGTCTCTCTTTAACTATACTTATGATTTCATTATTAAATTAATTCAATTTTACGTTTAACAGCAATATACATAATTTTTCATAATTTACACATGTAATATTACAATTTAAGTAACCACCATACTTAGGGTACGTCCATACCTTATACCGTTGAGCTACTGACGCTCTGAAACTATTCACTAATATCTAACGTAGTAACTCCCTTCCGATGTTAGGACAGAGAGCACTAACTAGCCTGGCCTAGTGGCTCCCATTTGAGGGTCTTTTGAACAAATCGTGTTAAAATGATTCACAATACGTAATTGGCTACAAGAATACCCAGCTTCCATTCCATTAAACCAATCGCTTAGCGTATGGTATCGGGTATTTCAAATCGCTCTGAGCATTGTAAAGGGTATCTCGAACCGCTGAGCATAGTAACGGGTGTCTCCAATCGCTCTAAGCATGGTATAGGATATTTCCAATAGCTCTGAACATGGTAAGAGATGTCTCCAATCGTCCTTAGCACGATATTGTGTATCTCCAATCGCTCTGAGCATCGTAAAGACTATCTCCAATCCCTCTGAGCACGGTAACAGATGTCTCCAATCGACCTTAGCACGATATTGTGTATCTCCAATCGCTCTGAGCATCGTAAAAACTATCTCCAATCGCTCTGAGCATCGTAAAGACTATCTTCAATCGCTCTGAGCATCGTAAAGACTATCTCCAATCGCTCTGAGCACGGTAACGGATGTCACCCTAGTGTGCAGCGATTTTATTCTAAATTCAAACTTTAAACGCCAATGATATTGACGAGCTTGCGAAAAACTTGTTCCGGAATTTCAGATTCGATTTTATATTTCCCAAACTAGCCTGTTTGGGAACCGGGCTCTGTGGTCAGTGACCAACCGTTAGTTGGCCTGTTTGTTTTTTTTTTGTTTTTTAAGTGTTTTGTGTTGTCGACCGTCCCCCCTATTGGGGACGTTAAGATTTTAACCTTAGCTTAAGATTTTAAAACTTATTTATTTTCGTGTTGTGTCGTCGACCGTTCCCCTTTAGGGACGTAATATATATTTTTAAATTAGTGTTGTGCTGTCGACCGTCCCCCCTATTGGGGACGATAACATTTTAAATTTGTTTTAAAAATTTTAAGCTATTATTTTGTGTTGTGCCGTAGACCGTCCCCCTATTGGGGACGCTAAGCTTTTAATTGATAAATAACAACAGTGATAATATTTATTGATAGAATTATTATCAAATTATTTATAAAAAACAGTTGACAATAGCTAGGGACAGCCTACTGAGTCGATTTTAATAAATCTACAATAAATGTCATGTAAGTAGGAGACAATTCTGCCATCTGCGAGGTATTCTGGCGTCCGCCATTTAAATCCGTTAGAGTTACTCGTATAGTGTAAGAAGAAAATATTTCTATTAAATTGTATAAAAAGCCTGCGACAGCGTATATCATGTTTAAGCCATTAACGCCAAAATAGTGTGAATTATGGAACCAGAACGGGAAAGGGAAAGGAAAAAAAATTTAGTAAATAATAGTAAGCCAAGATTCAGGCAGGCAGGACTACCGACTCTTATGGACATCAGCTACACCAGAATGCTCGCAGGTGCGTTGCCAGCCTTTAACGAGGGCTTTAAGCCACTGGGAACGCTCACAAACCAAACGAAACGCGACAACAATACCATCACTTGCCGTGCAAGCATAGCCGCCACTCCACGCCGCTCTTGACTGAGCACAAAGTGGGTTGTTTCGAAAATAGTGAAATTGGTGTGAAGTAATTTGTGGATGACCCGTAAGGTATTGATTTCACAACGGCCTTCATTTACAGGTTTACTATAATGGATATCACGGAGACTGTGCAAAAACATTTTTCGTGGGCGATGTTGACGACAAAGGATTGAACCTTGTCCATGTAACTGAAGAATGCCTAAACCAGGTATAAAATATATCTTTCGTTAAACACCCTCTATCAGCCAATTTCAGAATTATGTCGATGTCTCCATCCAATACTGACTATATTACAAACTAGAGATATACATATATACAAAATTTTTATTCTTTGTTTAGTCGACCAATAAATTGGTTTGCCACGCTACAGTCAAATGTCATTTGAACCTAAATTAGTTAAATCTTTGCTCGTTATGCAGTATGTTAATGTCAAACAATAACCCTTAGGAAATTTTCTTTACCTGTCATCCAAAATGGTAAGATGAAATGTGATGTCAAAATGATGAGGGGATTCGACGTTCAGCGATAAGTAACATTATCGAGGTTACCATTTTGTTTATAATACTTAATCTAAGCGACATATTTTTCATATGTTATTTTTCAATTGGTCACTAATATGGCGTATTAATTTTCGTATTGCGTTCTAGAATCCTCTCAAGACGAGGATTTTAGCAGTTAATTTTTCAAGTTTTCTCTCGAGACGATTGCCTTTTGCTTTTCACACGGCCGCACGAATGTCAGAACAGACGGCGTCCGCGCAGAATCGTAATGAGAGTTTCCTTCTCACTTGAGATACATAATACATTACGCTGCCCGCCGTCATGTTTACAACGGAAAATACGGCCGCGATCTGAGTGTTAAATGCACCTTTATAATGCCTTTTAAATTAGCCATATGTCTTGTAAAAAAACAATGCCTGTCCGAAATTATAAAATTTACACACATACCGGCTGGTGAGGGTTTGCATACGGGGAACGCTTCCCGAGCAGCTTTGATACTTGCTTTAGGGTCTATGGCTGCGGTAGTAGCTATCGCTAGACGTTTCGTTGAGTGGAGGGGATTGTCCAAAATATAATGATAAATTTCAAGTAAGTAGGAGAAAATTCTGTCATATGCAAGCTATTCTGGCATGCTGCAAAAACCGTTATAGTTACATGTACATAGTGAACCAACAAAATGTTTATCGTAGATATTTCTACAAAAAAGTCCGCGAGAGCATATGAACAAACAAACATAAAAACAAACGTACTGAAAAAATGTATTTATTTTTATATTATTAGTTTAGCTTTAAAATTTTATGTGTTACGAATATATGTAACACAAACATCAGATAACTGTGTTGTTCAGTGTTATCGTTCCTTATCGACGCTTTTAAAGTTTCCGTTAATCGTTATCTAGGACGCGTGATTTATAAACTAATATAAACAAGTTAGTTCTTAAATCTGAAGGGGATGGCCAAAAAGACTTTGATAGTTTATACAAATAAATTTTCTTTTTTTACCTTCTTATTTATATCGTAGTTCGGTACAGTAGTCACCAGAGCTACTATCCTTTAGACCCTCGAGAATATCATGGCATTAGTTCTTGTGTTGCTGTCCCTATCCCTTCTCCCCAAAAAAGCTCTGTCAACCTCTCGATTCAACTTAACTTTTGGTGGATTTGGGGATCAAATTTCTGTTTGGTGGAGGTACTACCCAAGTCGTGCTGCTTCATATTACGTTAATATAATTTAAATATGACAGTTTAAAATAAATATAGTTTAAGTAAGAATCTCTCCGGTGATGGCGATTATTATTCTTATGTAAAAAGTATCTTTAGTAACTTTTAATAAGAGTTCTAACATATATTTTTTCATACTTACTATTTTTTTATACTTTCAGGTTGTCGGTGAAGTGAATGAAACTGTCAAGACCGGTCTGTGGATTGGCGACTGCTTCATATACACAAACTCTCTCAATAGGATAAACTACTATGTGGGGGGAGAGATCGTGACCATATCTCATCTCGACCACACAATGTATATCCTCGGATATGTCGCCAAGGAGAACAGGTACAGATATTTCGTTTTATTGTCAATATTATTTATTTTATAGGTGGTTCACACCAAGTACATAATTCCTGTATATTTTGTTTTAGATTGTACCTAAACGATAAGGAGCTAAACATTGTATCATATTCCCTGCTCCTGCCGGTACTCGAGTACCAGACCGCGGTGATGAGGGGCGATTTCGAGACCGCGGATCGCGTACTACCGACCGTGCCTCACGACCATCGCACAAGAGTGGCTCATTTCCTTGAGAAGCAGGTACGAAAAAAAATAATAAAAAAATACATTATTAAATGCTGTAAATTATTTTTTATCATACTTTATTAAGTTCTGATCACATCAAGAGACACGAATGAAATGCCGTAAAGGGCAACTCTGACCTGCATAAAATGTACAACATTACTAGCGTATTTAATTGGATAAGGATGAACACGGAATAAATTCTTAAAATTGCATCGTAAAGTGATGATCGTACCCTTAGGAGATAGACCTAATTAATAGATATTTCTATGATATTCAGTTACTTCCATACTACTGTATTATTTTGATCTATTTCCTAATGTTTAGTCAGTGCACGCAAAATGGCACGCAAAATTTCTCGGCTTTTATTTACTATTATATGCATGTATTTAACACATAAACTTTTTCTTTGAATTGCTTTGTTTATTGACGAGAACAGCATTAAAATCCGCTGTTCAGTTTAAAAGATCTATGTGTACAAGCTGTTGCTTCCCAGAAGTGATTTAATGTTATACTGTGTAATGGTTGTATTGCTTTTGCAGGGCTTCAAGCAACAGGCTCTCGCGGTGTCAACAGAGCCCGAGCACCAATTCGAGTTGGCTTTATCACTGGGGGAGCTGAAGAGAGCCAAGCAACTGGCTGAGGAGGCGGAAGTCGCGGAGGGAACCGAGGAGGGCGGTCCCTCGAGGTCCTCAGCGGCGCGCTGGTCGAGGCTGGGGGCCGCAGCCGCCGCGGCCGCCGATACAGATCTCACCAAGATATGCTACCAGAAAGCACATGACTTTAGTGCCTTAATGTTGTTTGCTGTCAGCACCGGTACATACAGCTGTGGTTTTAATATTTATAGTAATAAATAATTGATAGAATCAGGCGTTACTTCACGGTAGTCCATGACAAACAGGAAAACATTATTTTGCACATACCACTACACCATTAACACACAAACACACAAAGCACAATATTGCATGCAGTAAGGATTTCTTGTGGGTACCTCCCACGACCATACGTCTCTTGTTTTATTTTTTTTTAAATATATAACAAGAGCGAAACGGGCAGGCAGTTCAATCGAGTGACTAATGACGCCCATTGACAGTAACATCAGACATGCGTGCAACACTAGAGCGTTCACAGATGCGTTGCCGGCCTTTTAGGAATGAGTACGCTTTTTTTTCTTGATATAAATCTTTTCTTAATAATATGAATAAAAACGAAACATTCCACATTATTACAATTTTAAGAAGGTCACATACAATTTATCAGATCACTATTCAGATTATCATCCCTTAATCAGAATTCGTTACATCTACATTTTACCCCACATTGATTATAATTTCTTAGTCATAGTCATTAAATATTACTGAAAAATTAATAGTGTTTCAGAGAATTGTTTTCAAACTGATATGGGTTTCAAGGAAATACCATATTCGTTTCTTAAAAGCTGGCAAAGAACCTAGGACCTAACTGTAAATGGAATAGTCTTTAAGCGTCAGTAGCCACTCAAACGATTTGCCAATTTACTTCTTGCTATATATAAAAACGTTTATCATCTTATATTGAACCAAAAATCATTTACTTGGGCTTTTACACAAACTCTTGTAGAAGACATTTTTAGCATATTTTTTTTCAAATTATTCGTGTAACCTGGTATATATATACGACTTGATCTAAGTTACGATCTGATGGTCTGACTATATGGATAATGCGTCGTCACAGGTGACAAGGCGCTGCTGTCGGATGTGGCGCGCATGTCCGCGGCCGAGGGCGACGACAACATCGCTTTCGCCGCGTACTTCACCCTCAACGAGCTGGACTCGTGCCTGCAGTTACTTATCAATAGGAATAAGCTCTCCGAAGCCGCCTTCTTTGCCAGGTGTTTTATTTATATACGACACTAACGGACCCGGCGGACGTTTTCTTGCCCTAATTTTGGCTCGTCTGCTACTAGCCAGTTAACCAATCTCAATTACGTCATTTCCATAAAATGTGACACTGGTTGTATGGTCTATGAAAAAATAATTTTACCTAGCACGTCAGTCAAAAGGTCTGGAACGTCATTTATTTGAAGCATTCTGAAGTTGCAACTAAATCTGCATTTTTTTTGTATTTTTTAATCATTCATTTGAGTTTTCTTTTCTTTTATCTTTGCTTTTAAACTTTCTCTGAAATAAAGCGAATACAACAAAACAAACAATTCGAATTACTTATTCGAATTTACTTTTTACTTATTATACTTCAATGAGTGTAAACTTTATATGTAAACTGCCAACTGAATGCAGAAAAAATGAATACCTATCCATAGTAAAGTCGTCCATTTCAATTATTCTCGAGTGTATGGAAAATACTTTACAATGAAGTACATATTTTGTAATTTTCTTAGCCTCTGATCAACCTTTAGGTAGATTCAAGAGTTGGGCTACTTCTTGTCTCTGACAATGAGCTCATCTTACAAAGACAATACTGTCACTATATTAAGTTGTCGTGCAAATGTCCATGGGCGCCGGTAGGCACTTCGGTGCCTGCTGTCTGCTCGTTTGCCCCCTTGTAACATTAAAAAATAAGAATGTTTTGTTTTTCCTTGCTTATCACTGCATTTTCCTGCTTGATTGTTTAAATTATTAAAGAATGTTTTACATTAGCGTTAATTTTTCCATTCTTACCATCATTTTCGCGTAGTCGTATATAATCTGAAATTTAAGAAGTGCAATTTTATTTCATATCGTTTATAAATAGAATTTAAAAGTTATTTGTGTATTTTGTAACTTTCTAGGCTTTAATTTTGTTTATTCAATTTTTTTTATTATATGAAAAAAAATATAAATTTAAAAAAACACATTAAAATTGTTTTATATGTACAGTTCGAAGTGGGTACGACAATAACCCAAGTTAAGGTATTGAACCTTACGAATTTCAGTCCATCCTTTTCCACCATTATGCCATTGAGGAGAATGAAGTAATGTGGTAAATGACTGGACGGCATAAGAAAACTGCAGAAGTGTACTAATATTTTCATAGTAATATATAAAAATACATTAGTATTGAAAAAGTACAGTCGACCAAGAAATTGATTTGCCGCGCCAAAGTCTAATGTCGTTTTCACGTCAATTACTTAAAAGGCTCATTTTTGCATGTTATACATTACGTTAATTTCAAATCATAACACTTAGCAAGATTTTCTTTAAGCAGGAACTGTCATTTAAAATGGTAAAGCACTTTCTTGGTCGACTTTACATACTATGTAACTAAATAAATAATCTGTAACAAAAATTACTAATGAAATAAAAAGTTTTAGAAATGTATTAATTTATAATTTTGGAATGTTCCAGTTAGGGGGGGTATAAGGATTAATATCGAGATGACATTATTTTTTTAGCAGTTTTTATTTTTATTTTTAGCAGTTGTCAAATGTTACCGAATTTAAGTTCATGACACGTCGATGTGATTTACCTTTCTTTTGCACTTAAAATTTCGAAGGCCATTAAAACGAACAAGATTTCGTTGGAGATGTTGGCTGTAAAAGTTTCGCAACACTCATAACCAGGGTTGCCTCATTATTGATTAATTTGTAATCAATTCGAATTTAAATGACCGAAGCATAAGAATTTTGTTAATAAAAATTAAAAGTTAAAAAATGCTTAATTCAAATTTATTTTACAAGCTCTTTTGAATCTCCAAATATCATAAAAGCTACCACTTATTCGAAAAATGTTAAGTAGTGTACCGGGAAGAACTAGCAAGGAACTCTTTAACCTTTCTTTTAAAAATAGTTCTATTATTTGCGACCCTCCATGATGCGTTTGCGCCATTCCGTTCACTGCCATCCACCCATCTCTCAGTTACAGTGATCGATTTTTAAAGCAGTCATACCAACTTTCCTTTTCTTCATATATACCCTTTTAGTGATGTAAATATCGACTTGCGGGACGATGATTCGAATTCGGGACGATCGAAAATTCAACCTTAAACACAGGAACATATTCATGCCCCAAAGACCGGTAATGCATCTGTGAGCCATTTTATGTACCAATTCTCCATGGCTATCGGTAGTCAAATTTAGGTAGGAAAGTAGCTTACATTTAGTAAGCTATAAACGGATTTTTGGTAGGGCATAATAACAAAGGTTGAAGGGCTCGCGCAAGTTTAATTTACGTAGATGAAGGCGCAGGAAAAAAAGCTAGTTTTTAAATGAAAAATATAGTAACTGAAGACTCAATAGACAAAAAAAATATTGTAAATTTTCATCATTAGCTGCAATGATCATAACACAGACCGTAATTTATACGGTTTCCCATACATAGAAGTAAAGATTATCGTCATGGAATTAATCTATAAAAGGAATTTTTTCCCAAACATGGAACGGCGAAATAGGGGAAATATTAAGAATAACCAATTATCATGTGATATTCTATGTAGACTAATTTAATTGTACTATGTTATCTTAAAACTATGGATCTATGTAATCTGAAATAAATTTAGACTTATTATATTACACACATATATGCAAGAATAGCTTGTTTGAAGGTATTACATGAATAAAAGTTAACGCTTCACTTCGAAGTTTATTGTGCGAACAAAAAAAATGGTAGGTAAATCCTAGCGAACTATAGCTTGTTAATAAACGTTATTTATTAATATTTTTGTCTATTTTAGCGAGTTGTTATGATATTGCAGAATTTTTACTCCAATCGTGAACGACTCGTAATACAGAGGATCATCCAGTTTATTGCTTATTGTAATATGAGCGTCAGGGCGACGACCTTTACTTGTATTTCCGTGTTTTGTTGATTATTAAAAGTGGACCGAATGTAACGGTTATATTAAAAATACAATTTGCGTAATTAAATTACATTGACAACTTAAATATACTATATCATTTCATTCGCTAGCTATCACATTAAATACTAAATAAATTAAATTTAAAGAAAAAGGAAAATTCACTACATTATTACCACAGTCAAATATTAAATGTCAAAATATTAATCAGAAGAAAATTCTAAGTAGCTACAAAATAAGTCACTTTAAATAAATGTTCCTGTATTGTAATTAGATGTCAAAAAAGGAAAGTTGGATGTGATTCCATCCAACTTTACTTTTTTGACAACAGCACAGCACAATCATTTAATCACTTGTTTTGGAAACTATTCATTTATATAGTTAGATCTAATGTTTACAGTTTTGTCAAGTTTTGAGAAAATTGTAGAAAGGTGGACCCTTTACAGAAAGTTGGGGGTCCACCGGAACCACCAAAATTGTTATAGGAAAACTAAAATGAGACAAAATTCAGTGGAATCGTAACTCAGCGAATCCAACCAAGAAATTATTCTCGTCTTAGCTATTTTTACAGAGCAGTGTTTTATTTCGCATGAGTGTACTACATTGTTATAAATTAATGAATTTATTCTATTTTCCTATAATATTATTCAGGTTCCATTTCCCGTTCCGTTCCTTTTCTCGTTTCATACTCTTTCCCGTCCCCTTTTCGAATATTTTCGAAAAATTACCCCAAACAAATAGACAGTCAGACATTTTTAAGTATGTCCTAACAATAAGGAAAACGACAAAAAAAGAATTATCCAATTTGGCGTAGTCATTCGGACTTTATGCACTTGAATACATTTTGGAGATTTATTTTTATCTATTTAGATATAATAAACATATTGTTTCAAGAGGAAGGTTTCTAAGTATAATAAGATATGCACATATCTACTACATTGTACTTAAAGTAGATAAAGCAACAATTTTTTTTATCGGCTACAAGCATGGCGCTACCTCTAATTACGATTAATATCACAAAGTGACATTAATCGGGTCCCACTGTTTTACCCGACTCGATGCCCCATGTAATAAATATAAAAAATAAATAAATAAAAGAATCTTTTCATTCGCTATACAGGAAGCGAAACGTCAATGAACACTTTAAAAATGCAGTACGCAATGCAAACAAATTACGACAAACTTCAAAACCTGGTCGGTAAACATCTGGACTCTATAACCCAGTGCCTTCGTCCTCTGGTCAATGAAATACTGGACGAAGACCCAGATCTGGATGACGAGGCGACTTTAAAGAAACTTTCCAGAAAGATATCCATTTATATTATTTTGTCTAGCGGCTTGGGGAATCCAGGATCTATTGGAGTACGTATTTTCGGTTCACTTTACGAATAACTCTTGTAGAGTCTATATCCTGATGATGCTTCGGTGTCGAAGCGAAACCGCAAAAAAAGTCAAAGACCCGCGCCGCGCTACCCATGTTACGTACTTTTAAGTTTTATTTACATTGCGGTTTGATGTTAGAATACTGAAGAAATTTGTTTCTGATTTAAAATCGCATTGGGACAGATAGTTATAATGATATTCTACATTCAATTTAAAAAATGGAAAGAAAATTGTATATTTACAGAAAAAGTCGACGAATAATTTCACCACTGAGGAGTTGAGAATCATGTACTAAGCCCATGGGATGCGTATCCGGTACGATATCTTGTACACACTGTATAGCCTTCGTCGAGTAAAAGGGCTATCTAACACAGAAAGAATTTTTAAAATCGGACCAGTAGTTCCTGAGATTAACGCGTTCAAGCAAACAAAAAAACTCTTCAGCTTGATATAATATCGTAGATTTACTTTTTAACATTGATCAACGAACGCCGGGAACTGAATTATATAGCAAAGGTCACGTTTAAGGATTATTAAGATGTGGTTTTGGTCAACGAGATATCTCGTTTTACCTTACCATCTCTTTTTAACGTCTTCAAAAAAGAGGAGGTTCTTAATTCGACAGCATGTTTATTTATTATTTTGTATGTATGTTACGTGATTTCTCCGCCATTTCCGAACCAATTTAGATGAAGTTTTTATTGTTTGATAGAACATACTTCAGAGGCGGTCGCGTAGAAATTTCATCGAAATCGGTCTAGCGGTTTTTGAGAAATTAACAAAATTCAAAAAACTATACAAAAATTTAAGAATACATTATTTTTAAACTAAACAAAAACCGCCTTCCAAAACACCAAGGAACTAAAAAGCAAAAAATAATTGGTACTTACTCATACGATGTGGTGCCATCGGTTCAGTGAGGAACCTTTTTTGGCTTGATACCGACTTCAACACACCTGTAGGTGTCTAGCACATCATAATATGTTATGAATCTCCTTGTAACATAAAAAAAATAGTCTATCTATCCATTAATTTAAAAAGACACCAAGTAGTCTTTTATCTACCGTTGTAAAGTAGGCATATGACTGAAATCTTTATTAGTATGTATTTCAATTCATATATAGAATAAATAATTCGGTTAAACAATAATAAGCAAGAAATATAGGCTATCCATTCAGTGTCCCATAATTCTCCAACGCGCGTACACGACATCTACGAAAATACTTTTATCACTCCTATTCTAAATACTTTGGTAACCTGTACCATAACGTCTGTCTCGATTTTCGTATTAAAATGACTAATGTCAGCTTTGGATGTTCCTGTTCTTTTGTTTTGATGAATCACGCGAATCCAGGAGATGAGCATAGTGTTGATCTAAATGAGAACCGCAATATGAACGCGTACGAACAATTAACTCGCATTAAGCAGGAAGCGTGCGAGGATGTGACGATATGGATTTAACCTTTGGCACATCCTATATCGTCTTAGTTTTGACGCCATGGCGCAATTGGGTGACTCACTAATCAAGATGACCTATATGAAATTGTTAGACGAATGCACTACGGCCTTGGGTATCCCATGAACCAATTCATCAGTGGTCTACAGAGGTCAATTTGCTGACATGTTTCTTATGAGTCAGGGCAAATTGGCGGTTCATTCAACTGATGATATAACTAAGTCTCGATGCACGTAAGTTCCTGCATTATTTATCAAAAGGAAAAATTTGTTTATTTATTTAAGTCTTACCGACTAGATTACATATTTGTTAAAAGTATATGTTAATAATGTTTTTTTTTTAAATCATTATATGACCCTGACTTACAGGAATGCGAATCCTGACTTACAGAAATATTGAGCGGATTAAAAATTAAAATGGAAAAGAAAATGTAAACATGAAAATTAAAGGCTAATTGATAAGTGATTTGTGATCTTAAAAAAATAATATTAATATTAATAAAAAAATAATAAAAATAATACTTTTTAAGTCAGTAGTAATTCACACATGTTACCAGTAATCGAAAATACATTAAAATTTTTGTCAGCGTGAGGAATGGACTGCAGCTTAGCGAGTTACATATAAGCTAAATAAATAAATATAAACCGACTATATGACACACGGACTTCTTTTCCTAAGGTAGACAACTTAATGCCTATATTTTAGGTAACAGACGCCTTTTATACACAAACATTTTTTTTGTAGAAATATATAGATACATATGGATAATACTAAATCTTTAAACTAAGTATTTGGTCCAATCGGGTGTTTCTACAACAAGCCAATACACCCAGACTCGAGTCGGGAATCGAACCCACGACCCCCGGAGCGGAAGGCAGAGTCATTACCCTAGACACCAACAGACCAGTCAGCTACTAGTAATGTTTTATAATGGAGATTTATAATAGTCAACTTGCATTGCAGCAAATAAGCTGAGAGATTTACCTTTTTGGGCATCTCACTGTATATAGATATACATATACATTTATAAGTGTTTTTATTTTGTATTTTTAAGTGTAAATTGTGTATTATTATATAAGTATATTTAAGTACAATGTTATTTATAAAAAATAAAAGTTTTTCTTCTTCTTCTCCATTTATATGACTAAGATATGACAAAAAAATGCTTGGCATTAAGCTTCAAGAGCGAGCTTTTCATACACAAATCTAACTTCGGACTAAGATTAAGGACGTCGGAGATCTAACTGAGTGTCGCCAATGGCTGGATGGGCGGATGACGTGAGGAGAGTGGCGGGACATGGCTGGTTGAAATTGTGTAGGGAAAAGGGAGAGTGGCAGAATCAAAGGAGACCTATAACCAGCAGTGGGTTATCAAGGGCTGACACTGATGATGATGGTGGCAAAAAAAAAGTATGTTTGTGTGTGTTTATCACATTTTATGGCCATCAGATAATATATGTGACATAAGACTGAAAAAATGACGATTTATATTTGGAGAAAAAAAATATAAGTCGCAGATTCCTTTTTTTCCTATACACAGTATGTAAAACAACTGTACGTCTACAAGTACAACAGTGTCAGTCCCAATAACATAGTGACCACAAAGTAAAGGCGATTTCTAAACACAAACTGCCGTAAGCTGTAAGCTGGAAAACTTGCAAGACACGGGTCTTGCGTTAATCTGTTTCAACGCTAAGTGTATCGGATAAGTTTGAACGAGATAAGACCAAAACTAGTCTTCATTTTCGTACTTTAGAAATACACTTTAAATTCTGAGTCTCAACAAACCTCTTCAGAGATCTACTATGATCTCCCTTAATAATCATCGTTCATCTATACTATTAATAATTACCTTAGAAGAAACTATTTTTGGATTCTTGTGTATCACTTCGTTTAGCAGGTGGGTTGTTGATGTAACAGGGGAGGGGGTGATCGTATCTATACTAATGAAACTTCCTGCTTAACCACTAGAGGTTCTTTTGTTACTTTATACCATATCGTAAAAAAACAGTATGATATGATACATAGAAAACCGTATGTGTTATATGAATTCCATTGTTAAATAGAGTTACGTCTGATAGAGTTTCTGTAGGAGGATCGACGCATTGGAGACGTGTAGCTGGAGATGCATGCTCAGCATCTCCTAGACGGAAAATATGACCAACGTCTCGATTTTAAAACTACTTAAGATTGCTTAAAACACTGCTTCCAACTATCTGTTTGCTCAAAATAAGTACTTAGGCCACATAGCTCGAGAAACCCGATTATTATTAAAAAATACTCACGCTAATGGGCAAGAACCAAAGAAAGAGGCTATGCAGACTGAGAATTTCTTCAAGATTTCACGGCTTCGTTCAATTTTTATCACTTAAATGGTAAGTAAGAATAGTTATGGACACCGTTTCTGCTAACTTTTACCTACAACCTTTACAATTGCATCGTAAGATGTATTTAGTTAAGTTACCAGTTTACAGACAGCAATTAAAGCAAAGTTGTTCCGCTGCAAACACTTGTAGACAAAGTTTTGGCATTATCTCCGATCGACGGCCTAGCAGTAGCCGAGTTCAAGATAACAACCTTGCAATATCTGAGCGGGTAGGTTTTTGGGGCTAAGGTTTTAATGTTGCGCTAAAATTTCAAAGAAATTAACTTAAAACGTTTTCTTGAACATCGCAGGAGAGGGATGAGCAAGTAAGGTATTAAGACCAACTAATTTATGAGTGACAGTTTTGTAACTTCTCGTTGTTGACATCACAGTGAATGTTTTCATTAAAATATTCTAATTTTTTTTATAAAAAGAGGCAAACCAGCAGGCAGTAAGGGACAAACGACGCCCATGGACACTCGCACCAAAAAAAGGCTCGCAATTGGCGGCAAATTTCCGGACTTTAAATAGGCTTTTATTAGGGCACCTGCAACTCGCACAAACCGAACGGAACGTGACAAAAATACCATCACTTGACGTGACCTCCGTGACCCTATGTGAGAAGGAGATTCTGGTCCTCAAATCCGGCTAGAGACCCTTTTGGTCTTCAATCACTCAATCCTTTGATTGCAATCGTTGCGCTTCCTGTAATTAGATAAACAGGAAGGACTCAAGAAAGCTATGAAGCATATAAAATCGGAGAAAATCAACGGGACGCAGAATAAGTGTTGCGTAGATAGTTCAGAGAATTGCTGAAGTGATTGTGCCCTTGCCATATCTCCTTAAAAAGTGATAAAGATAAGTATTGGAAACCATGGTTCAAAGAATAGTATATCTTTCTCTGTATCTATGGAAAAGCGTATACAAAATTTCAGGATATTTGATTAAGTAATCATGTAAAGTGACAAACTCAATTTCCTATATATTTGGCAGTTCCTGGATCTCCCAGCAATAACACGTTTATGTCACCTCGACGAGTAAGACCATCAGGCAAGCGTTTACGAGAACCTAGTGAAAATATAGAGAGTGCACTATATTTATTCTGGAATTACTGTATATATTTATAGTTTTTTCTAATAAGAATAAATAAGAATTAAAAATTTTAACATAATAAACATACAGTCAGTACTGGACTAAATTAAAATGAGCCCATATAGAAAGCACCAGCTTTCAAATAAACAAAGAATCATCAAAATCGGTTTATCTAGTCAAAAGTTTCAAGGTCATAAAATAAAGAAAAAAATAGACTTGAATTGTGAACATCTTCTTTTTTGAAGACGGTTGAAATTTATCTGCATCAAGCTCAGTGGCATTAATAGGGCCCTACTGTTTTGCGTGCCTCTCGAAAGACAGAGAAGGCAGGGTATCATATATAAAACAGTGTTAGAAAGTGAAGTTCATTACTAGAAAGGACATCTAAAGCCGCACTAGTAGGATCATACCAGATTTGGCTAGGCAGGGGAGGGAACATTGGCAGTGAAGGATAGTGTTAGTGATGACTATAAAGAACGCGCTCTTAAACCTACACCTGGGTCACAAGTCCCAGACACTGCTATGGTTCCTTTCTCTGCAACGCAATGGACCCGGCACCTGTACGGTGAATCCATGGAATGCTAAGAAATTCGTCTCGCTACCGAAATCTACAAACGCTTTAACGGGTGAATCATTCACGAATGCTTGCTTGTAAAATTTGGAATTGGGGTTATTAGCGGTAATGCACATAGTTCTCGGACCGGAGGTCATAGTAGTATTTTTTCATGTTCCTTTGTATTTGCTGTGCAGTTTTCCGTCCCGCGATCCACCCTAGAGCAACGGCCCACATTAATTTTTTGTCTAACTTTACGACGATGACACATAAAA